>JARHVA010001371.1:2932500-3350000 GCA_037957365.1 Torreya grandis
CACTATAGTTATGAATTCCTTAGACATTTTTATTAGACTTGGGGGATTAAAAATGAAATAATGTGAAGGGTGAGTGGATTCTACTATATCAATTTTAGTAGTAACAATAGCAAGGGATGCTAAATAATGAATGGGTTGTGCACTTACATTTTGAGGAGAAGTGGTAATTATAGTTGTTGTTATATTTGATTCCACTACTAATTTTATATTTTAAGGTAGAGGACTTGGAGGGGAAAATGGATTTGGATCCTAAATTTAATTTATTTTCCTAGAGTTTGCTTCATCCTTCCTAACTTCTTCTTCTAATAATAATTCAATTATAAATGACTCAACCTTTTCTTGCTCAACCTTTCAAAATATCCACATGTATTTGTTCTTATAGAATTAATTTCTTCCTCTTCATATTAATCTATTTCCTTAATTAATGCAAGGCCTCCTCTAATAAATAATCCTTCAGAAGGCATTTCTCCTACTTTAATAACCTTAAGAGACATAAGAGGAGTCCTAAGCTTCTTTTGGTAAGTATTTATAAGTTGCTTAGGAGGAGTAAGGGTTGGTCATAAAGTGGGTGTAATGTTAGATGAAGGGGATATTAAAGCGGAAGTGGGGATGGAAATAACCTTGGGTGGATCTAAGGTATGGATTGGTGATGGAGGACTAATATTGATAAGAACTTGAGATAAAAATGAATGTAGAGTTACCTGCTACTTAGTGGTCAATGGAGGTAGGGGAGAAACAAAAAATATCCCTAATATCTCTTTATGAATTATAGGTTCTTGACACCATCTATAGGATGACAAACAATAGATTTTTTGGGTGTGGGGAAATTAAAAATAACATTAGAATGATCTTGTGGGTCTACTTCTATAGATTCACCTACTTACTCAATTATATAAGTCCCCAATTCTGATTCTAGTTTCAAAGGAGACCCATGAACTAGTGTCAAAATTTATTTCTCTCCATCAATTTTCCTTACATCCTCCTCTATGATAATAGGATCATATTGGATCCTATGCACCATTATCATGGACATACCGGTCTTGCACATTATAAAGACAACCTCATAGTCATCTGAAACATTCATGAATATGGAATCATAATTATACCACTAGTGTCTATAGGAGATCTTAATTTTTATCTCATTTTTTTTTAGGTGCTCTCTAAAATTATTACTTAGATCCTAATATTTAAATGGTTCCCTCGTCAAACCATAATTTATTATGATTCTGAAAACATAGTTGAGGTGTTCCCATTTTATGTACTATATGTATATAATGTTGAGAGGGTTTAGATACAAAGCTCCTTATTTGGCACCCCTAAGTTGGACATATACACAATCATCCAACTATCAAGAAATTTTTTATTCAACAACCTTGTCTATAAAATCATGTGGAAAATAAAGAGGCTATGTTGTAGTGCTATCAATTATAATTATGGTGAACTCAGGGTAATACCAATAATCACCCATTATTTTGATGCTTCTCTTGATATGGCATGATAATTGGGGTATATTTTCCCAATATATGGCCCCATATACCATATGGTAAAATTTCTCTAAGATCCTCTGAATCTTCTTTCTAAATGTATATATGTGAAGGATGTTGAATTCATCACACATTTTATTCTTAGGATATTTTATGGAGGGAACCCAAGGTTATTCATAATATGGGTACACTATGGTAGTTATGGCATATACTAAATAAGACATAATGTATAAATTTCCATCTTGAAATTTAGATGGGTTCCTAATTTGATGTATTAAGCTGAAACAAATGATTTTTCCAAGGGAAATGATTTTGTTTAAACTCAAAATAATGTCTAATAGCGAGAGCCATACCTCTTGAATGTAAGAAATGTTAGGGAAACCATATAGTCGATTCAACAAATCCATAAAAATTATTATCCCTATCTTGAAAAATAATATGGGAATGAAGGAAATAGGCCCTTGATCTGGGCAACAATTTAGGTGACAATTCGAGTGACAGTTCCACCCCAATTGATGATGGAACTTCTGGGAGCCATAACTTTTACATCGTAGCTCCAATTGACTCACCGTTTGAACCATTGGAAAGATAAGAATGAGGAGAAAATCATGAGATGGAATTGATATTTTCTCAATGAATTTTGACCACCAAAAACCCAAAGAAGTGCCCCAAATTTCAATTTTAGTAGTGCAGTCTAAAAATAGTAATTCCTCAAATTCTATATTTTTTCAAATCTTAGAATTCAAACCACTTAATATCCCTCAAGATTGGTGACCTTCCACATACTCCCCATGCTTTAAAAATGTGTATAAAAGAAGAGTTAACCTAAAATGTGAAGATAGACATCTCTTCCTAGAGATAAGCATATATTTGTATTGCGATCTTGAGTAATACTACATATCTTCTCAGAGAATTCATTGTTACTATGTTATTTCTATGCTATTGAAATATTTATCAACCAACACTTCTAAGTTTTGGATTAGTGGTATCAGAGCGGTTTGTCTTGAGAGTGTATGATCCCAAGGACAAGGTCAGGTTACAAGAAGCTTGGGTGGGAAACAACAGAGCTTCCAAAATTTCCACCTATTTGCTCTAAACAACTTCAAATGGAGGATGACACTGAGACATCTAATCCTTCCAAGGAAATGGTGAATGAATCCCTCTAATGGAAACACACATAGATGCTACAATAATTTTCCCAAATTCTTTAAACACTCCCAATGGGAAATTTTGGCTCCATGGCTACACTTCCTAGCTCCTCATCCAGGGAACGTCCTTTCAGTGCCCCAACACCCTTCAAGGTTTAGGTAAATTTTGATATTCCTAAATTTGAAGACAAAATCAATGCTGATGTATTAGAAAATTGGTTGGATCAACTGTCTTCCTACTTCTCTGTAAATAAGTTCACTGATGGAGAAAAGATCACTTTTACTCTTTTAAAATCATCACTGCCCATAAAAAACTAGTGGGAAGTGTACAAAAAGAGGTTCAATACAGATGACATCAGCCTTGAGGTGGAACTTGTGGGATGATTTTAAGGAAGTGGTGAAATAAGAATACTATCCCATTGGAGCATATGATGATCTGTACATACAGTGGCAACAAATTTGCCAAGGTAAGGACCAATCTGTTCAAGATTACACATACACTTTTCATTCTTTGTCTTCAAGATTGGGCATTCAAGAAAGTGAGAAACATAAGACTCTCAAGTATCATTGTGGATTGAAATGGTACATATGGGGGGAAATGGAACTCTTCAATTTGAAAACCCTCGGTGAGGCATTCAAATTCGTAGTGAAGATTGAAAATAAGCATGGTAGAAAGAATACTAAGAGTCAAAACTCAAAATGGAAAAGTGACAAGGAAGATCAAACATGAGGCCAAAATTGGAAGCAGAAGGAGTTCAAGATAAGAAATCTTAGAAGGGGAAGGCTGGAAAATGGTTTGATTACCACAAAATTGGAACTCACTCCAAATAAGAATGTCAAGCCATCAAGTCACTACTTTTTGAGTCATAATACTTGACATCTACTACTCTGCCTCATACACAACCCACAGTCAAAGAGGATGAAGAAGAAATTGTAGATGCTGAGCCTGACACCATCATCGCTTCATCAAAAACTTGTGAATAAAGACTAGATGACAAGGAAAGATTATTTCACTCCAAATTATGGGTAAAAGGTAAGCCTTTGCATTTCATTCTTGATAGTGTGAGTCAAAAGAATTTAATCTCTGCTAAAGTTGTGAAAAGTCTAAATCTATCCATGAAGCCTCATCTAAAGCCCTATAGTATTGTATGGTTGAGCTTAGGGAGAGACCTCCGTGTCACCCATTAGTGTCTTCTTTCATATGCTATAAAACCATTCCAAGATGAAGTTTTGTGTGATGTGGCCAATTTAGATGTTTGTGATGTACTCTTTGGTCAGCCATTCATGTATGAACAACATGGCATCTATGAATCATGAACCCAAAGGATCATCTTCACTCTTAGAACATGATGCTATAGGGTACCAGAGGTACCACCTCCCACATTTGTCTCCCTAATCAGTGCTAAGCAATGCAAGAGATTGGTGGAGAAGACAAAGCAAATTTTTCTCATGGTGGTCAAACCACAAAAATCCAAGAAGGTTGATGTTGCAGCCCCGACTAAACAATCAACACAAAAACAAAAGTAGATAGGATGAATCACAAGAGAATATGATGACTTATTCAAGTCACCCATAGGAGTTCCACTACATTGCTAGGTAAAACATTCTATTGATTTGATTCTAGGATCACCTTTGCCTAACAGTCCTGTGTATCACAAATCAATTTTGGAGAATGATGAGATAAAAATATAGATTCAAAAATTGATCCAAAAGGGTCACATTAGGCCAAGCTCTTCACCTTGTGGTAGCCCAATTGTCTTGGCACTGAAGAAAGATGGAACATGGAGGATTTGCATTGACTATCAAGCCCTGAATAAAATCTCTGTGAAGAATAACTACCCTCTCCCCAATATTGATGACCTACTGGACCAGCTCTGGGGTGTTAATTTCTTCACCAAAATTGATCTCAAATCTAGTTATCACCAAATTCCCATTGATCCCACTGATGTCTAGAAGACTGCATTCAAATCTAAGGAGGGGCTCTTTGAATGGTTGGTTATACCTTTTGGCTTAATTAACGCACTTGCAACCTTCGTGAAGATGATGGATGACATCATATGGCCCTTCACCAACTCATTCATGGTTGTCTACTTAGATGACATACTCATCTATATCAGAACATGGGAAGAACATTTGCAACATGTTTATAAGGTGCTTCAAACTCTTTAGGAGCACAAGTTGTATGCAAATCTTGACAAATTCACATTTGAGATGACAATAATTCAGTGCCTTAGGTATGTTATGAATGAAGAAGGGGTCCATGTTGATCTAGAAAAGATTTAAGTTATTTGAGAATGGCCCACACTAAGGACCCTCACAGAGCTTCATAGCTTTTTGGGTCTTGCAAATTTATACCATAAGTTTGTTATTGGATTTTCACATGTTGCTTGGTCACTAACCCAAGTGACTAAAGGAGGAGCTAAAGCTACATTTTAGTGGGGTGAAATACAATAAAGGGCATTTGATAATTTTAAGAATAAACTCTACTCAAATCTTGTTCTTGCCTTGCTAGATTTTCATCAACCTTTTGAGTTGATGACAGATGCATCTGAATATGCCATAGGAACTATCATCATGCAACATGGCCATCATGTTGCATATCATAGTGAAACTTTCACTAATATAGTTGAGAAATATCCAACATATGACAAGGAGCTCTATGCCATTGTGTAAGCCTATAAACAATGGAAACACTACATCTTAGGGAAAGAGATGGTCATCCACACTGACCACCGACCATTGGAATTCATCCAGATGCAAAGCAAACTATGAAATGAGAGGCACCAAAGTGGGCCACATATCTTCAAAAATTCCACTTGATAATCAAACACAAAAAGGCAAGCTCAAATATAGTTGTAGATTGTCTAAGCTGCCCACCAATTACTACACTCAACAGTTCTTGACCTGTGAAGATATAAGACTGCCACTTAGGGTGCTCTGTATGAAGTAGATCCTACCTTTGCTGATACATATCAAGTGCTTCAAAAAGGTAAACATGTTTCTGATTTCTATTTGTAAGATAATGTCCTCTATCATATAGGGCACATTTGTGTTCCAATTTTAGAGCAACAAAAGATGATATGGGAAGCACACCTCAGTAGGACAGATGGACACTTTGGTATCGAAAAGACATTGGTAGTTCTTTAAAAACACTTTTATTGGCCCCATATGTGAAAGGATGTGGAAATATATCTAAAATATTGTACCCCATGTGTGGTAGCCAAGCCAACAAATAAGAAGCAAGGATTTTACATGCCATTGCTAGAACCAACCAGGGCTTGGGAATCCATCTCAATGGATTTTCTCTCAGGTTTGCCCACTTCAAAACATGGTAAGGACTATATTTTTGTGGTAGTTGATCATTTTTCAAAAATGTCTATCATGATTTATTGTAAGAAAAATATATCTACTGAGGAAACTACTCAACTATATTCTAGTCATGTATGGCTCCATTTTGGTCTCCCCAAGTCCATTGTCTCAGATCAAGATAGCAAGTTCCTAAGCATCTTCTAGTCTACTCTATGGAAGATGATGGATGCTAAGCTGATGAAGTCCACAACCTTTCATCCACAAATTGATGGTTAGATAGAGGTGGTAAACTACTTGATTGGTCACATGATTTGGATGTATCACTCCAAACATCCATGCACATGGTATGAGGGACTTCTTTTCATACAACATAGATAAAATTGGGTGTTGCATAACTTGACCAAGCATAGTCCATTCTAAGTATGTTTTGGGTTCCAATCCATGGCACCAATTGATATAGCTATTTCATTTTCCACCATAGAATACACACCTCATAGAAGATCTGAGGTAGCAAAATCAACAAAGTTTATTGAACAAATGCAACACATCTAGAAATAGGTTCATGCCATCCTGGAGAAGATGAATCAGAAGTATAAGCAATGCCATGACAAACATAGGATTACACACCATTTTTCTATGGGTGACAAGGTTTGGTTGTGGCTTTAGAAGGAATGACTTGTAGGTCCACATATAAATATTTAGCCTCTATGATATGGTCCCTACACCATCACCAAAAAAGTTGAAGAAAATGCTTTTGAGTTGACCCTACCAGCCTACCTTGGTCTGCATCCAATATTCAAAGTGGAGCTCCTCAAACCATATCACCCACCTCTATTGGAAACTTTATTTGTAGTAGAAAAACTACACATTGATGAGATTGATCCATAGAGTTTTGTTCCAGTGGAAGAGGATCAGATTGTGGATAGCTGGATGAAGACAATAAGAGGATGCTCTATTCCACTTTATCGAGTGGTCAAAAGGGGCTAGCTTAGCCACCAAGGTGAGTGGCTAAAAGAGAATCAAATCAAGACACAACTACCAAACCTGATGGGGAACATTGATGTAGTGGGGACCATTGATTTTCAAGGAGGGAGGAATGATTCAAGCAATATTTTAGGCAACAATTTGGGTGACAGTTCCACCCCAATTGATGACAGAACTTCCAGGAGCCATAACTTTTACACCGTAGCTCCAATTGACTCACCGTTTGAATTATTGGAAAGATAAGAATGAGGAGAATGTTTTCAGATGGCATCAATATTTTCTAAATGAATTTTGACCCCATAAAACCCAATGGAAGTGCCCTAAATTTCAATTTTAGTAGTGCAGTCTAAAAATAGTAAGTTTCTAAAAATAGTAATTCCTCAAATTCTGTATTGTTTTAAATATTGGAAGTCAAACCACTTAATCTTCCTTAATATTGGTGACCTTCCACATCCTCCACATGCTTTCAAAATGTGTATAAAATAAGAGGTAACCCAAAATGTGAAGACAAACATCTCTTCCTAGCAATAAACATATATTTGTATTACGATCTTCAGTAATACTACATTTCTTCTCAGAGAATCCATTATTACTATGTTATTTCTATGCTATTGAAATATTTATCAAACAAAAATTTTGAGTTTTGGATCATCCCTTTAATTGTAAATATATTTGGGTTGTCAATAATTTATTTAATTTACCAGTGATTATATATATAGATAACCATGAATTTATCATAGCTTGACTTTAAGTTATTTATAGAAAATGGAACCTATAATATTTTTCAAAAGAATTTCCACCCATGTAGGCCAAATGGGTGTTATTTAATTTAAGTATAATATTTTTCAAGTAAAATTCCCATTTACAAACAAATAATATAGTAATTCAATGCAGGACATTACCTTAGGTTTCGTTGCAACATTATGTAGATATATCACCTTGATAGCCAATATGTCACATTTGTATTGTTATGTAAACATAGATAGTTTATCCCCTATTTTTCATGGATCTATAGCATGTAATTCTTTCCATATGGTTGAATAGTGTTTGAACTTGTGTTACAATGATGCTAAATCAAAAATGGTATCCATTTATTCTTTTGTGCCTATAATTGAATAAGAAGAGGGAGGAAAAGTGTGAGAGGATGAATCCATTGAAAATATGCAAGTACTATATGTTCTTTAAAAAAACTTGAAGTCTCTTAGTCACTTGGGAGCTCAAATTCACAATTTGCATAAACTATTAAGAAGGTAGGCAATGAGATCACATAAAGTTATTACAAACCAAATATATCTTTTAGATTCTTAGGATTTTAAAATTGAATGCATTTATTTCCCATTTATGCATATTAAATGCATTAATTAATTTCACTCCCTTCCCTATTTAATTTTTTCTTATTTAAATTTTGATTTTACATTGTTAACTTTCATAGGTTGAATTTCTATGTATCATATTTTCACTACTTATATGTGTCTCATCATCTTAACATGATAGATGTATTATTATAATAATTTAATAACTTTGATTTCATGATTTATAATTACTTTTCTCAATATTAAACACATGGATACATATCACTTGTTTGCTAATACCATTTTTGTTCCTTTATACTTCACTCATTTAGTCATGGATTATCAGGATGATGACACTTGGTAGAAATTCAATGATTTAAGTGCCTAGATTCAAAGTATGTTTGTTATATACTATGTAATATATATATATATATATATATATATATATATATATATATTCCAACATGTGGATAAATCACAATGATCCATAAGATCATTGAACTTGGTGGACTATGTAAATTTCCTTTGGTTAGGATGAGTAGGATGGTGGCACCTGGCAAGATCTCATTGCTTCACTTACTCAAATAGCTTCATGATGTGTTTTTTATTTATGGTATGTGTTATTTGGATGATGACACTTGATACAATCTAATAGAGTTGAAGTCATGGAGTTTTTTTTTTAAATTTTCATGTACTAAGCAGCTTTAAAAGATCTGGATGGTGACACTTGGAACAATCCCAATGACTCAAAGGAATGAAAACTTGGTCAATCTATAAAAGTTATGAATAAGTATAATAGTGATACTTGTCATGATTATACAATATTTAAATTAGGATGAAATATACAATATATTGATCATGGAATAACATGCATAATATTAAAACCAATTATACATGCACTAAAACATGATATGATTAGTCTCGTTAGTCATTTAAAGGTCTTGTTTTAAAATTCAAATAATTTTATAAAAATATAAAAATATTTCAACTCTGACTCTTAATAAGGCAACATAGTACTCAAAATAAAAGTTAAAAATTTAGCCTTAGCATTCCAAAAATATCTCAATATTTGGACCCTAAGAAAATTTTCTCAATGGATCATATCTTTATATTTTTTCTTGAAGAAATTTTCTAAGGTAAGTGGGTCCCTATATAAAATTTTGAAAATAAGGGGTGTTGGGGCACAATAGAATGGTGATGTTTCAATTATACACAAGGTAATGACATTATCTTATTTATAAGAGGTAAATATTATTATGTTGATGTTATGTAAAATATTATACACAAGTCTGATATGAATATCATAGACTATCAGAAAGTGGATGTTTATATTATTCTTTATCTTTTTTAGAATGGGCATGTGCCCATTTATACACAAGATAATAATATTATCAACTATCAGTTATCTTTATCTTTTGTATACTTTTATGCTTAATACTCCACTAATACCCCCCAAAAGCTTGTGTTACAAAAGATTATTAATATATTGAGAAGAATGGGCATGTGCCTATTCTACACAAGGTAAGAATATTGGCTTATTTAAAAGAGCCCAACATTCTTATCTTGATGTCATGTAGAATATTATACACAAGTTTGATAGGGATATTAAAAACTATGAAAATGTGGATTTTCATATTATTCTTTATCCTATTCAACATGGGCACAAGATAGGAGTATTATCAACTATCAATTATCTTTATCTTATATAGAATTAGAAATCATCATTTAGTATGTATGGCCACACCAATGCTTTAAGGACCAAGAACACACTTTGATATAATTATACCATTGTATTCCAAGTTTCAAGATGACTAGGGATTTTGTCACAAAGGGAAAGAGTCTAAAGGAAAGGGTATATGCTTGATTTAGATATTCTCTAAATGGGAAATGCAAATAGGCCTATTATAAATCATGCATAGTCCATAACATATTATAAATGAGATGAAATAATCAATGAAATCAATTAGAATAACTAAAAATAATTCTAATTAATGTATTCCTTTCAAAAAATCACACATAATAGTCCTAGCATTAATGTTAATCTATTAGAATATAAATTAAAATGGAAGACATCCATGAACCAAATGCATTTACATATAAAATAAATTTCACAACAAAGTTTACAATAGAGTTGACCCTTTAAAAATATTACAATGTAGTATTTATAGATTCAAAATAATGGGGCTCATCTCTTAGTAGATTGATTCTCATCCTAGGCAATCATATCCTAAAATAGTTACAATTTAATTATACTAAAATATCCCTTATCTAGAAACAAACAAAGAACATTATTTAGGTCCCATTAAGAGAGATTCAAGATAAGGTTGGAAGAAGGTTCCCAACTAGTTTGGTAGACCTTTATAAGCTACCAATGATTGATCAATGATATTAACCTCATGATAAAGATTATACAAGTTGACAGGTAACTTCCAAAATATGGTCACTTCTTGAGTCAGTAGTTTCTCATGAGCCTTGAATGGGTCCTCTAAAGATACCTTCACCTCTTGGACCTAGATGATACTCACTATGGATTGTATAACTGAATACAAGAAATATTTAGCTTTTGCCTTGTTAGCTTTGGCTATTTTTATCTTTATGATCTCATCAAGGTGTGACAAGTGGACACCAAATTAATTTATTCCTATTAGGTCACCATTAGGGTAGAAGAGCACTGAAATGATGACATTCTTGAAATAAATAAGGATTTAGTCCTTAATTTTCTATAGTGGATCTATGGTCACATTATTTATGATCAACCATTCTATAATGTATTTTCACATAACTCCTATAAAGATCTGGTACATGTTCAAGTATATAAGGGGCATCAACTTCAATTCTAGGAATACCCCCTTATTAATGACAATAACCAACTTATTGCATTTATTATCCACCTAGATAATACTTCCATACTATGCATGTGCCCTTTGGGGGAGATCATTTCATTTAGAAAGGGCTATAGTTAATTACCTAAAGATGATGAATAGTTGAGTGAGAGTTGCCTCCACTTTACTAACTAAGCATGTGGAGAAGGTGCTCCTTACCTAAGATTCCAAAGTTTTAACCTACTCCATAAGATCATAATTTTCTCCATGAGGTCATTCTTGTCACATATAACTAACACCAATATTTTACTACCCTACTCTTCTCCATTTGAATTTATTACTTTGGTGATGGATAATATATATTACTCAATCCTTCATACCACTAGGTCTCCAACCTAAGTAAATATATGTGTGATAACCCTCTTTATGCTCCCAGTTACTCTATTAAACTCCCATTGGACCTTTGGGTCACCATGATAGAACATTTCTAGTATTTTTGCTTTGGTCAGTGCTAAGGACTTGGCCCAAATTAGGATTTTAGTAACTCCTAATGTGATGGAAGAGGGTGAAGGTGGGATGTCAAAGGCAAAGGTATATGGTGGAGGTCTAGGTGGAGAAAGAATGGACAAAGTGGAAGGAAATAAGGAGGAAAGGAGTAGATGATGAGGGGAAAAGGGAGAAAAATGAGGCAAGATGAATTTAGATCCCAAGGGAAAAATTAGGCACTCCATTGATTAGAGGTCAAGTTGACCTATGGGGCAATGATACCATGTAAGAAGGTGTTTATTAAGAATGAAAAAATAAACCAATTAAAGATGGATACCTAGAGGCATAGGATGATAGGTAAAGTGTAGTGGGGATTAATGGGAAGAACAAGATAAATAGAAGGCTAAGATGAGTTCATCTTTTGATCTTCTCAAACCTCTTACCAAAATTAGCTAGAGTTGAAGTCATGGTTATGGGTATTATAGTGATAGGGGGAACCTAAAATAAGGGCACAACTAAAGCTAACTTTGCCTTCTTTTAGGTTGTCATACTTGGAATATCTTGTGCCATGGTAATGGAAGGATCCATAATTTCAATTGTTACTAGAGAAATTTGAACTATTGAAGGAGTAAACATTGATATTACAAGGATATAAATAAGTTGATTTGTGCACATGGATACATTCATTAATGGGTTGGCTATTAGGGTAGTGGAAGAGGTGACATTTGTAAGTGTATATAATATAAAATTAACTAATGGTGACACAAATGAGGCCTCTATGGTGTACATTGGCATTATGAACCTATGAGCCACTAGAATATGAGCTCTTCCCTTAGTTGTAAAAGGTATGTGAACTAAACCAAACACTCCTAAATGTGAGGTCCAAGAAATTTTAATTCCTAGAGATCCCAAGTGGGTATTCAAAATTCCTATAGATATAATGGGTTGATTTAAGGGGAATTTGGAAGTGAGGATTCCAAAAATGACCTACACCAAAGGAATTTGGGTAGATTAAGGCATTGGCATGATGAGAACTGATGATGGCCACACCAAAATACATCTAGTAAGAGTAGGTAATCATAGAGGTGGATTGATAGGTTATGTAGGGATTATAGAAATAGTGGAGGTAATATCTAGGGGCACTACTTATTGGTCTCACTCAAGGCCAATCTCAGTGCTACTCTCAATGTCGAATTTTAGCACATGTGTTTTTGATGGTAGAGTGGCCCATGGGAGTGAAAGTCATAGGTCTTGAGTAGTAGTAGAGGGAGTTGAAGCTCATGGAGGTGAAGGTGAGAAGACCCTTGTATAATCCTCCTATAAAAAATAAATTGAAGTAATTTGGTCATCTTCTTTGGGTTGAGTTAGAGGAGCTCATTGAGGTTGTAGCTTGGGGTCACTTTTATTTATTATTATTTGTCACATCATACCATGTTGTACCTTAATATAACTATCCACATTGAAATGAGTCTCATCATTCTTACCATACTCATGGTGATATGTGATATTTACCTTAGCTACATATATTTACACATAGGCATTGATGACCCCTTATGGATCCCATTCTCTATGTTCAACCATCATTAGGGAATATGAATTATTGTTATGCACCATATTATATACACTGGGTATATTATTATACTTAGGGTAGAAGATATAGATTGGAAAAAATGGGCACACCTTCTATCGATGATCTATCAAGTAACCCATGACACCTTCAACCAAATGATAGGCAATCTCTTATTCAATGAGGTAGTTTGGGACTTGGTAGGGAAAGAGGATATGGGATTTACAAATCCCTTCCACCTAAATGATGGTATGGTATCTATAGTACTATTAATATCCTATGGGTTGGATATTCTTCTTTATTTCCTTTGAGATATGTGACATAGGCCTCTCATTTATGGCTATGTAGATGATTGGGTATAAGGACTCATATATGTCACATATGTAGTTTTTATAATGGTATGCATACAAATTATATAATACCACATGAATAATGGAGTTGATAGGGGTCCATGGTAGGAATACATAAGATTTAAATGTGAGGGTGTCATAGACCATGTCCACAAGATATTTCATCATGTATAAATTACTACCCCATCAAGCATCACTAATGCCCATGACCATATTGAAGTTGATGAGCCTCTCAAGGTCCATGACTTGATTTTATCTAAGGATGATGGACAATTTGGAAACCCAATGGATGTTAAAAGGTATGAAATCCTTTGTGATGAATAGGATATTTAATAATATCATCCCTATGTGAAATACATCATGAAAGAGATGAATTAGGTAAGTATTGATGTCTACCTTCTTAGTCTATCAATCTGAATTGAGAGATCAATACTTAAGAACCCCATATATATCATGTTTATTACCCCATGTGTCTATTGTGATCTTGTCATAAACCATAGTGTACTCCAAAAATTGTAATACTACTCAAAGTAAGTGATGGAGATGTCCACTATTTTGTTTTCTAACCATATAAAGTAAACTCATTCGTGGATTTTGTCAAAAAACACACATAGAGTTATATACCATATTTTAAAATATATTAACACATGGGATTATGTTTGATTTAGTAGCAACCTTGTGTAATCTTAAATTCATAGGGTATCTAGATCATTGATAAATTGTGTCTCATCCTCATCACCATCTGAGCTAGGTTTTACACATCCTTAATTTCCCTTAACACCTTATTATAGTGCTTAAAATGGGCTAGGTTTGATGAAAATGTGGTATCCTTGTATTTTGAATCAAGCCTAGGATCTAAATATGAATATACCATGGTTGATAGTTGGTAGTTAATTGACATGAAATCTACCATGAGGTAAAATCAATACCTCAAATGACATAAAAGAGGGTGTTTTGATCACAGTAAGCTACCATGAGGTAAAATCAATACCTCAAATGACATATGTAATTATATGATGATGCAGTATCATTGTAAGGTTCTGAGATATTATTTTATGTTTAATACTCCACTGAACAAGCCCCCAATATTGTGTTACATAATGGGCATAATTGATAAAATTATTAATATCTTGAGTAGAATGGGCATGTTCCCATTCTATAAAAGCTAAAAATATTGGCTCTTTATATAATCCAATATTCTTATCTTGATGTCGTGTAGAATATTTTATACAAGTCTAATAAAAATATTATAAATTGTTAGAATATGGATGTTCATATTATTCATTATCTTTTTCATAATGGTCATGTAGCCATTCTACACAAGATAAGAATATTATCAACTGTCAAACATTTGTATCTTATGTAGAATGAGATTAATCAATAATATTATTTATCTTTATCTTGTGTAGAATTGGATTAATTGATAATATTATTCATCTTTATCTTATGTAGAATATTATTAATGCAATTGATTAAATATTGGTTAGAATATGGATGTTCATATTATTCTTTATATTGTTTAGAATGGGCATGTGTTGATTATACAAAAGATTGGAATATTATCAATCATTAACTATTTTTATCTTGTGTAGAATGGGATTAATTGATAAAATTATTTATAATGATTTGTGTAAAAGTAGGAATATTATCATTCTAAATAAAATATAAAATATCATCTCTATTATTATAATTTCTTGTTAAGATCAATTACAATAATATAAATTTAATATTAAAATACATATTATCCTCGTGCATATACATTTTTGGTCTAATTATCTATGTCTTAGATTGATAGAGATAGATGGGTGGATCTAACCTAAGGTGATATTATCCAAAAAATTTAAAAAAAATGATGGAAAGATAAGAGGATGGATGGATCTTTGCCCTTTATATATGATGATGTCACTGATATGACCTCTGTATCATGAACATCAATTGGGGATGCTTCAGAACTTGGATCAAAATATATGGGGAGGTATTTCTCCCTTTTTCTATTTTATTTTTAGTTTTTGGGGTGTGATATTAGTTTTTGTGGTGAGGGACGTGTTTTAGGTTTTTTGTGTGAACAAATCTGCTACCCATGGATCCACTATCTATTTTGATGGACTAGGTTGGCTTTACCCTTTTAGGTACCCATATGTCCTTAGGTAATATTATTTTTCCCATTAATTCATTTATCTCTTCATCCTCTTCTTCTACTACACCGATGGATTATTATCCAAGTACTTTAGACACTAACTCTTCCATAGTGGATATCATTTCAATTGGACTTGACTTCCCAAGACTCATGGAAAGGACCAGATGATGCAAATAAGTTATTTTATTTCATTATTTAACACTTCATATTGTAATGATGGAACAATTTTGGTACACTAATCATATGAGTGGAAATATGTGTAGTCAATGGTGGCAATAAATTAAAACTCTTTATGGTATTTGTATATTATTTATGGGAAATACAATACCATGAACTAAGTGTTTGTTGTAAATCAGTTCCCCACATAATCATGTTAGAAAATACTTGTTCTATGGTCATAGTATCCATATGATTTTTGTCTTGTTATCATATGGTCATTAATTTATCCCATTCTATTTTTCTAGTTTTGCTTGGGAGGGTGGTTGCATAGTACATATCTAAGAAAGTAATAGAGATCCATAATATAAATTGTGATTAAATCTCTTGATGTTATGAATGTTGGAATTAAATTTATCCAACTGACCTTGGTAAAGGTTGAATTTTTTCTTCACTGATGTCATATCAAATTCCACCATTGCATTCTTAGGGCTCATGATATTTTCCTATTGGTAAAGTATATTTTCCATGCTATTGATTAGTTATGTATCTTTAGGTGACACTTGTAATGATTGATCATTTGATGATGAATTTTCCTTTAGTAGATTTTAGACAAATAGTATCTACTACTAATTTTGTTAAACCCTTCTTTTCATACTTCAGATTACTATTTCCTTCATTCATCAAACCAATTACTCTTTAATGTCTTGGGTGGTAATGACATGAGACTAGTCAAGAAAGAAAATACCATTATGCACCTAGTTTTATAAAATTATGATCGTATTATCTCCTATTAAAAAGTATGGAAATATTTCCTAGACATCAAGTTTCATATGTGGAATTATTTTTGTTTTAGCATTTGAAACCCACATATTTTATTTTGGTATATCATGTAGGAGTTCTGCCCAGTCTACCTCCACTATAGTATAGTAAAATTATGTTAGATGTGCATGAATGTATTTTAATATATCTTCCAAATGAACAACCTTGTATGGTATCTTGGAAAATTCTCCCTCTATATCTAGTTTTAAATATTTTGGTGGAACATTCTTTGATTTTGTGAAGCTAAGTGTTTTTATGTCTACAAGGATTAGGGTAGCCATATTTTCCTACTATGTTGTGCTATAGCTCTCAAACTCTCAAATGTAGATGGGAGAAATTTTGAAAAGTTATGGTGCTTATAAATTTTGGAGGAATGGAAGTGATGTTAGGTATGTTTTTGTATAGTTGTCCATAGTTATAGGCAGTGATGAAGATCATGATCAAAATTCTTGGTGATTTTGCATCGACCATCTTCTTGATTTATATTTTCCTTATTGTTTGGACTTGTATTGTCCATAATGTTATTTTTGATGACTTGTTATGTTACATTAATGCTATTATGTTATTTGATTTTGATGACTTATTATCATAATTTTATCCCTCAAGACACCATTTATTGGATTTTAACTTGAGGGTATTCTTTTTTATCCATTTTATTTCTTTGTTCTTTCTTTAATAGTTTAAGTCTAAGTAAATGTGTTAACCATGGTATAGCTTGCACCTCATGACATCCTACAAAGTTACACAGAGGAAAGCAATAGATGTAAATGGCATGACCATTAGATTATAACATTGTATTTAGACTTAGTAAAATAGATAAATGTAATATCATCAAAGCTATCATATTTTTGTATTGATCTATCTTATGTAAGTATTTGGAGATATTAATAAAGGATACTTCAAAGATATTTAATCCTTTTATGTTAGTTTAATTATATTATAATATGATTAATAAGATAGGATAACTAATTTGACTAGATAATTTATCTACACATTATCATGTCTAGAACATCAAAATATGAATTCATAGTATGATGTTGTTTTCATGTCAACACATGTTAATATGCCCAAGCTTCAAATATATAAATTTTGGGAGGTCAGTTTTCAAGGAAGATATTTATTCATATCCTTAATAATTGTATATCATCCTCTTCATGACTATTCTTCTTTGTTATATTATGTGGGATGCCAAGAAGTACTGCCAATGTTATGAATAATGTATGTAGATGTCTGATGCCACTATATGATTGAAAGAGCCTTATATTGTTTACTTTTATACTCAATGAAAAATACAATGGAATTAATTGTTGATAGCGTTAAGTAGATTAAGGCATGACATAGCCATGCAATGTCATATTTGAGTGGATCGATATATTACTCAACCATGTGATTGATGGACATGTATTTTAAAAAATTGGATCAAAAATGCAAGTTGGATAGCTATCAACCCCAAAGATTTAGCTCAAGTACATGATCGAGATATGAATATGGATGAATCTATTCTCCCTTCAATTAAATACTAAAACTAATTACAATATTACTATTAAAGTTTCAAAATACTCATCTCTTCTTATTGAATATTTATATCTATTATGTTCCATGTGATGCCATGAAGAACTATAAATACCATGAAATATGTTTATAGATGTATCATGATGCAATATGACTACATGATTTCATATTTTACCTTTATACTCAATGATAAATACTATGTATTTGATTATTGATAGTGTTGAGTGGCTCATCGCATGACTCAACCACATAATATTAGAGTTGAATGGATTAATATATGATGTAACCATGTGATTGATAGATAGGTGTTTAGAAAAATGAGAGCCAAAGTACTAGTAGGAAAATTTCCCACCCATGAACTATATTAGTTGATAATAAACCCTTAAAACTATAAATAAAAATATTCAGCCTATGATTAAGGTTGATAAATGGAGTTGTGGTTAAGGTGGGGTTTACCGATTAAGAGAATGTTGTTATAAAGAAGGATCTAAGAAGCCCCTGTGTGAAGTTGAAGAGATGAAAACCTAAAAAATCCATAAAATATTTTATTTTTATTTGCATTATGTGCTTACTTTATGTGCATGTGGGTGTGATTTCATAGAAAAGAGGCATGTAAAATAATATATTATAATAATATAGGCAACTATTAATTAGGAAGCCAATATTATTATTTACAACAATATAATACTATAGGTAACTATAAATTAGGAAGCCAATATAAAAATATTCTAATATTCATATAGACTTGTGTGGAATGGGCATGTGTCTATTCTAAATAAGAATCTAAGAATATAGCTACACATAGTAAAGACCAAATATGAAATCATGTATAAATGAGGATATGGCCTATTTAAAACAACCCTTTAATGCATGATATTAAAAATAACGACTTCTCACAATGATGGAATATCCTTGGCATCCATGATCATAAACAATATTGAAACCCAATTCTCATCAATTTGTCAAATGGTTGGAGCTACATGAAGTCTATTCATTAGGTCCATCACCATGAAATAGAAAAGAATAATTATTCAATTATAAATTTTTAGGATTCTAATATTATTATTTTTTGTATAATGGGATTGTGCCCATTCTATAATAATATATTATAAATATTATTGTGTAATAAAATTATACCTATGGAGTCCAATATTCTTATATTCTGTATAACTTATGTGCCAATATTTTTATATAGTGATGAAGCACATCATAAAATAATATATGCTATGGGTTAAAAATTTATAATTTTGTTAACACATGAACATATTAATGTTTTAGGAAAAAATAAGATAAATAATCAAGATTAGTTAAAATAATTAATGTTTTAGAAAAAAACAAGATAAATCATCAAGATTAGTTAAAATAACTAACAACTCATTCTAACTAGACACATGTATTAACAATCACCACTTTAACATGAAAAAATGGGAAATATTCCACAAAAATATTGTAAACAACATGTCACATATGCTTAAATTATATAATATACACAAGATATTAAGAATATAGGCCTTTGATGTTCATATTATTCCTATAGACTTGACTTAGAATGAATGTGTTGCCATTTTATAGAAGTCTATAAGATTATTATCAATAAGTGGTCACTGATAATGGATGCTTATGTTATTCTATTAATCCTATGTCAAGACTTTACATGTTTAAATAATAACCTTCCATTCAAAAAAATTATGATCTGGTGACTAATGTATTTAAATAGTTTGTTTTTACATGATTTAAAAAACATGTCATATTTCAAATGTCATCATGATATATTTAAACTAACAAATTATGAATAATTTTTTATAATAGGAATTATAATGGATATTATGGGTAGTTCTCCTTACCAAGATATTTTATTTATTAAAGGTGCATTGGACTGGTGTGTAACCCTAAATTGGATAAAGAGGATATATCCTACATTAATGGTATAATAGGGTTAATAATATAGAAATGAAAATGAACAAAGGTGATAATCAAATTTACAACAAGCCAATTGAGTGTTAAACTCATATATAAGCATACACAAATTATTACGTTGGTTATAGGCTAAATATAGAAATTAAAACTAAGCTATGCATAGAAATGAAAAATAAGTAATATACTTAGTTGATTCTGATGTTAACATAGTGTTGGATTTGGAATAGGTAGGAAATAAGCTGAAAGATAGTTTTAGAATAGTCATCAGATTTTGGATCTCACACTTCTCAATATTTAGACACTAATGTTATCCTAGGATAGTTGCATCAATGCTACTGTTTAGGTTCAACGTAAGTGTTCTATACAAGGTACTTGTTGAAAATATATGTGACCACCTTGATGATTTTTGGTTTGAATTTTCATTTACTCTAGTGCATTCAAATATGGATCATGGACTATCATTCCTCATAATTTTGTAAAACCCTAGTTCTTCATCTTCATCACAACCTTAGGGAAAATGGGTTAGTGGGTACATATTTACAAGATGACCCCAAAGACACCACTATTATTGGGTGCTACCTACATATAAAATACTCTAGAAGAGGACCTTAGACTCATTTAGTTCTCCCTGATGTGTTGGCTTATGTGTGAATAATGTAATATTATAAAAATCAAGTACAATAGTGACCTAGCTTGTAACTTGGAAAATTAGGCTCTTGGGTTGATCCTTTATTACTTCAAACCTATAGGTGTGTTGTACCTATGACTGGTATATAAATATGTAAGATTTATTCAATTTAATGTTTGATAGAGTGATTTTGATAAGTTACTGTCGTATCTTTAGTCTTTTTCAAGGTGAGGAATGAATGAGGGTTGACCTTGTATTTATATCAATCCATTTGGAATAATAAATTAAATTAAATCACTTAGTCTAACCATTAAGATATGTTTCATATAAAAGAAAGATGACTTTAGGGCACTAGACACTTGTGTCAAGTTAGGACACTAATGTCGATGCTAGTGTCTATCCCAAACATTAGTGTCTAGGGAGTAGGATCGTAGGTATAAATTTGAAACTTGTAGATATGGAAGATAAGTACATTTTAAGAATTTTAGGCAAGATAAAAGGCATGGGTCATCAACATAAGACTAGTCAGACTAAAAGATATAGGATAAGGGTCATAAGATAGAGTATATGCTAGACTTGCTAAACTGAGAAAAATCTAAAACTAAGAGGAACAACCAAGCTCTGAGTTTGCCAAGTGTACAAGACTGAGGTGATATAATCCATAGATATAAACTAACCTCCCTTTTAATCTAGTAATGAAATTACTAGTTTAAAGGAAAGGAATGTATACCTATGTGTGTATAACATACCTTGTATTTGTGTGTGCCCAACTTGAGTGTTTTGATGGTGATTGGCATATAACCAAGATCATGTTATAATATATAATTAGTTCATATAATATGGGTTGAAATTACTTAAAATAGATTTAAATTAAAAGGGAAAGGTTTATGAGTACACCTTATGTCGATGTAACTTCTTATTGGTAAGTTGATTTGAAAAAGATATATCATAGTAAGGCACTTAGACTAAGATTAGGAAACATATAGATAAATATTTAAATCACATATATCCAAGGATATATATATAAAGAGAGAGAGAGATAGATTAAATGGTTCATAGCCCAAAATTTGGAGCAAAAGTGAGTTACCACATGCAATTAAGGTTAGTTCAATTGTGAAACCCAATAATACTTATAACCAGTGAGGTTGGATGATACAATCAAGTCCAAATTAAAAACATGGAAATATTGAGTGATTTAATCACCTCAACTGTACCGAAAAAAGAACCAACTAATTCAATAGGTTGGCTCAATAAACTACATAAAAGTCTACAAGGTATTATTAATAAAAAGTTTGTGATGTGGTAAAAGTACATAAAAGTGTTATTGAACACAAAATTACTTTGGATTTTATACTATTAGGCACACATTACATAAGATATGAACCTTATATATGTCTCATGCTAAAACTATGTATAAAAATAGTACCAATGTATATACTTCTACCACATATATGAATTTGAGTCATACAACTATATGTTTTGACCAATTAAAAAAAATATGTATGGAGAATATGCTTCCAAAGCATGCGCCCACTATATATGGATAAATCTAAAAAAAGATATAAGTACCAATGTGGAGAACATGTTTCCAAAACATGCCTCCACTATAATATGTAGATGTTGATTACTGAATAGGTATGGATTTCATGATTTCAAATCATGCCCCCATTGAATCTAAAAATTATGAATGTGTGGAATCCATTCCCATATGGCATGCCCTTTCTAAATCTAAAAATTGTGAATGTCTGGAAGCCATTCCCATATGACATGCCCCCATTGAATTTGAAAATTGATATAAGTATCATATATTGAATGAGTATAGATAACATGCTTCCAAAGCATGCCCCCACTAAATCTAAAAAATATGAATTCATGGAAGACATTTCCATATGGCATGACCCCATTAAATCTAAAAATTGATATAAGTACCATATATTGAATGAGTATGGAGAACATATTTCCAAAGCATGCCCCATTGAATCTGTAAATTATGCCAAGTATAGATAACATCCTTTATATGTTCCTTGACTAATATTCCCCACAGTTGAGGTGAGGGAACGATAAGAAAAGGTAATTGCCTCACCTCAAAAGGTTAAGACAATTGTATAATCTATGAATGGAACCATGTAGCATATAGAAAGAACATGTCTAGTTAGATATAGAAATGAAGAATATAAAACCAATGTAATCACATGAAATATTAGGATGCATCATAAGGATTATGGAAACATCTAGATGGTAATAATATAAGTGAAATAAATAAACAAACACACACATAATAGCACTCAAAAGTAAGTCAAAAGGCAATGGTCCAAGGAGACTGGAAACAAGGGGCATGTTCAAATGCCACAAAATTAGAGGGACATGACAATTAAATGCCCACATAACTAAGGATGACATATGAAAATGTCAATGAAATCATACATAATAATAGAGGCCAAAATAAAAAAATGTATTCAAATGCTCGAACAAGGAATACAATAGCAAGGAAAGACACTTAAGGAAGTGCATAAAGTAAACTATAAGCAACCAACATAAAAATGTCATAGTAGCCCATGGAACAAATTTGTTAGGAAAAAATGTCAAGTGTATAGCATATAAATTACCCTATGTAATATATAAGCATGGATAAAAGGCATGTGTAAGTACATATGTAATATCAAACATGATAGTGGAGAGTTACCATAAAATCATATAACCTATGTGTATCAAGATCAAAGAAGTAGATGCCCCCAATATCTATATGACATGATTAAGGGGAATGCCCAACATTAGAAAATAATAATAAATCATCTAAATATGTATGCATGTATCATACTTAAGTATAAGTGTGACACACATGTGTGTATTTATAATTAACTAAGTATGCCATCCATCAACATGCCAATGAGATAATAGAACATGTAGGTTCCAAAAATGGTTTTGGATTTTTTATTTTTATTTTTGTTTTTTTGGTATTTTATAATGTTTGAAGAGGAAATTATCATCCTATGATTCCATCCAATGTATGGTCATAGATATCTCCACACTATGAACCTAGTGTAATAATATTGTAATGCTACCGAAGAACATGTATAGGTTCAATATCTATCACAATAGTATTGGTGATGCTCTATGTATGCAAAAAATGAATCAGTGATCATGAAAAAGTAACAATATTACTAAGATTATGGGTTCATGGAACCCATTAGTGAGTGTTATGTGGTTTGATTGGAATATCGGTAATAGGAACATGTGTAGGTGATTCAAATATTTGAACATGATGCATAACAGATGGGGATTTCATGGAATCCATCATATGTCTCTGATGTAATGGTATCTCAAGTTTTGACCTCCTAATAGAGGGGATTTCATGTTGCTTACCTTTTTACAATGAATGAACCTTAGTAGGATTTTTAATTAACTATTTGGGTATAAGTTTTTCTTGTTAAAGAAGATGCTCATATGGAATTATAGAAACTATAATTCCCTGATCAGAATGAATGTCTTTAACATGCCCATGCACTATAGAAGGTACCATTCAAAGTGCATGGATAAAATTTCTTCCCAATAATATATCAAAGATTCATGTGGAAGGTATTACCAAAAAGATAGTAACCACATATAGAATTAACCCATAAAAGTAGGTAAATATCTCTAAGAACCTTTTGGGAGGTCCCATCAAATGATATAATTATTATAGTAGAAGGATGTACATAATTATGAGTATAACCCAAGTGCATATGTAATGACATGGTGAAAACATTATCATTTACACCATTATCAATCATAACACTATGTATAGGCTTTTTTTATCAAGGTATGTTTGAAAGAATATAATATGAAGATTAGAGTCATCATCCTTAATCTCATTGTCATTGAAATTAATAAAGGGTATCTAAACCATATGAGGTATATGCCATGTTAGGTACCAATAATCCAATCTAGTGGGTGTCTATAATGTGGTGGAGGAGGATGTATGTTATATTCCATTTGCACTTCTGGTTCCTTTTTATAATTTTATTATAAAGGATTTTTAAATATTTTATATTTGTGTTGATCACCAGGTTGTGAACTTGATTCATTTGGAGGATCCTAAAATGTAATATTTTGATAATATATTCTTGTATATTTTGATTCAAGGTGAATCATATTCCTATATAATTCTTTGGTCCTTGATGATAATCAAAATAAACATTCAAATCATATCCTTTAGGTATATTTTGACTCATATCAACCTTGATAGGATGAGGGTGATATATAATCTCACACTCTAGTAACCATGAGAGTAATGAAGCTAAGGAGTTAAGTAAACATGTAAATTATCTCCTCCATGCATTGGATAAGATAAGTCAATTAGGCTATTGTGAAACTATGTTAACTATGGTTGTTTCTTTTTTATGTTCATGATGTTTTACCTTATAACTTGGTTTGATTTTAAATTTGGTACTATATGTAGATTCAACTAGTCTGTTTGCTACATACTTGAGCTTATTTAATGACATAAACTTCATTTCATGGGTGCATAAAACATGGCATAATTCATAGAAAGATTTAAACTTCTTAAAAACAAAGGAATCATGTAACAAAGCAAGAAAACTTTGATTGAACATGTCATACAATTCCTTATATGCAATAATATTAGTAATTATATTTAGCATTATCTTATGTATCAAGATATATTAATTGATAGGTTCATTGGTTCCTTGTTTTATTTTAGTAATTTTAGCCTAGGAAACCTTTTACCAAATATTAATTGAAATGTGTGATAAAAATTTGTCTGCAAGAAGTTTGAATGTTTTCATAGATTGGAGAGGTAAATCATAGAACTAACTCAAATCATAGTATTTGAGGTTTCTTAGAATAGTTTGGTCAAAATTTTATCATTGGAGGCATAGTCAAAGCATGCCACATAAAAGTTTTGAAGATGTTAAATATCACCCTTACTATCATAACATGTGAACTTAGGTGTAACAAATCTAGTTGGAAAAGGGTGCAAAGAGATCTCAAGTAAAATAATGTTATGTAACACATCTTGTGAATCTATAGGGTTAGTGGATTTTAAAGTTTTTTTATTTAATGTTTGTAACCTTGTCCTCGAAGGTCTTTATAACTTGAAGGAGTGTTTGAATAATAGACCCAATATAATTTAGATTATAAATTTGAGTAGTCACCAAAGGGGATTAAAACATGTTTTGAGTAGTAATAGGCATTGAAATTGGTAGATATGTTAAAAAAATGGGTAATTCCATGATAAATGTAACAATAGCAGTTTCAAGAAACAAAGGTTTAAAAACATAACCCATGACCCCACTATATGTATTAGGTTTTAGTGTGTTTGAGGGGATGGATGTTTCTACTATAGTTTTGTAAATTTTTACTTTGAGAATAATTTTTAGGATCTCATCAAGATCTTTAGGGTTTTCTCGAATACTCTTACAAAACAATGCAATTGTTTGCACTTGATCATGGTCTATTTGTTCATTTTCATTTTTTTCTTTGTTTTCATTATCAAAATCTTATTTTATGATAACCCTATCAATATTTTTTTGTTGTCAACATGGGTATCATAATTATCTAAAGTATGAGATCCTTCATTGGTTTAAGACATCTTGGATGGTGGGAGAGGAATCTCAATGTTTTCAATAGGCACACCTCCCAATCTAGGGATACGGCTTGCTATCATGCAAAATAGTAGAAGTAGAAAATTAAAAAGTATAATAATATGAAATATTATCTAGTTTATAACCTTAGGAATCAAATAAATTTACATTCAAACAAATTGAGCTCACCAAATGTTTAACAAAAAATTGGATAAAGGGGACATATCCTACCTTGACAGTATAATAGGGTTAATAATATATAAATGACAATATACAAGGGTGATAATTAGATATATAATATGATAATTGAGTGTTAAACTTAGATATAAACATACACTAAATTTATTATGCTGAATATGTGCTAAATATACAAAATACAAGTAAGATATGCATATAAATGACAAATAATCATTATAATTAATTTAATCTAATGCTAACACAATGTTATATATGGAACATGTATGAAATATGATAGAATATAGTTATGGACCAATCATCATATTTTATATCTAATGCTTTTAGATCTTTAGACACTAAAATCAGCATAGGATGGTTGCGTTGATGTTATTGTCTAGGTTTAACACAAGTGTACTATATGGGATACTTGATGAAAAGAGATGAGACCACATATATGATTTTATGTTTTAATTCAACTTTATTATGGTGCATTAAAATATGGGTCATGGATTATTTCTCCTCATGAATTTGTAAAACCCTAGTTCTTCATCTTCATGGTGACTTTGGGGGAAAATAGGTTAGTGGGAACACAATGTTAAGTTGAACCCAAAGACATAACTTTAAGTTGGAACTTAGTACATAGATAATACTCTAGAATAAGCCCTTAGAATCATGTAGTTATCCCCTATATGTTGGCTTGTGTGTGAATCATGAAATATTTTGCAAACTAAGTACAATAGTGACCTAGCTTATAACTTGGAAAATTAGGCTCTTGGGTTGTTCCTTTAGTACTTCAGACCTATAGATGTGATTTACCTATGAATAGTATATAAATAGGGAATATTTGTTTTATTTAATGATTGACATAGTTCTTTTGATAAACTACCTTGGTCTCTTTAGTCTTTTATTAAGTGAGGAATGAATGAGGGTTGATCTTATATTTATATCAATCCATTTGGAGTAATAACTCAAATTAAATCACTTAAGTTGACCATTATGATATATTTAATTTGAAAAATATATGACTTTAGGGCACTATACACTTGCATCGAGTCAGGGCATTAATGTTGATGCCAGTGTTTATCCTAGACCTTAGTGTCTAAGGAGTAGGAAAGTAGGTACAACTCATAAATTTCATAGATATAAGATAAACATAGTTTAAGCATTATAAGAAAGATATAAGACTTGGGGAATCAACATAAAATTGTTTGAAATAAGATATATAGGATAAGGGGCACAAGATAAATCATATATGAGACTTGCATAAGTGAGAAGGGCCCAAAACTAAGAGAAACATCTAAGGTCTAAGTTTTTCAAGTGTAAAATATTGAAGTGAGATATAATCCATAAATATCATCTCCAACTAAAATAAAATTGATGAGGATTAGTTTGTATAAATCTACTCTCCATCTAACTATCACAATAACCTCTAGTTTTTTCCTTCCCCATCAGGCAAAAATAAAATGTTTTGGATAGTGCTAAACATGAAATGTATTTTAGAGAATATAATAAGGTTTTAGCTGGATCACATAGAAAATAATGACTTATTATGGAAAATTATTCAAATGGATCTATATATTCCTTTATATATAAAAAGTGGCATGGTTCATTTGAAAAAACATCAAAAAGATTCTTGTTATTCTTATAGTTAAAAAATTGAACAATTTACAGATGGAAACACTAATGGAATGGAAACCAATAAAATCATTTGTAATGGAATTAAACTAGCATTCATAATACTTTATAAATATGCATTCACTTCATCTATCTCCCACCACTTGAATATGGACAAAGAATTGGAGAAGATTTTTTTCATTCAAAAAGTTTACATATATGAGGAGATAACTATTGGTGAAGCTTTACCAATAAACTTCAACATCATGGTTCCAAGAGCTAAGGGAATCTACAAGGGAGAAAAATATATTTAATTAAGATGAAAATGAATTTAATAAAATTTAATCTTTAACATCTCAAGAAATTGAAAATTTCCTATTCAATGAAAAATAATTCAAGATTGCAGATGACTACTACCACCAATCTCCTCTTGAATACCAATATTGATCCCTTGATCCAACCAGTGTTGATAGACTAGTTAGGTCAATGTTATGTAAACTTGTGTCTTTTAAATGGGATGAAATATCACTTCCCTTCAAAAAATTAGTTGGTGATATCCTATATATTTATCTCGATCATGAATTGTAGGATTCATAAACTAACTTCTACATCATAAATGGATAACATGCCATCATAGCTATGAAAATTATTCAGAAAAATATGAGTTTGCTTATTTTCATGATAGATTAAAATAAATGTAAAACCATATTATTTCTACCAAAGACACAATGGATCAATTAATCATTATATATAAACAACAAAAAATATGTTCCAACAAACTTTATTGACTAGTTGTACAAATAGATAGCATTATGGATCATGAAACAAGACCACAATTCCCAATTCAGGAAATGAGAAGGAAGCTAATTGGAAGGTTCTTAAAATATTTAATATCATTCAACTAATAATAAAATCAATAAAAAAATATTAATTTAACTAATCTATTTTCTTGATTAATGTAAATTTATTTTGTGATTGCATACAAGCATTTGAACAATAAATTATGAAATTTTTTGAAAAATAAAAATTGAACAACCTTAATTATAAGCTATCATTTCTCATTCTTCTTGATGATATATTAGAAAAATGGGTTCTAGTTTTTTATTTCTATACAAATGGTGGGCCAGATTGTATCTCTAAGAAAGATAATGACCTAAATTTCAATCCAAATTCATTAGATAAATTTACCCCATGTTTATTTAGAGGCATATGCAGTATGTTTGTATAAGAATTAGATGTACTTGTAAAAAACTTTATGAGTGGATAGGTTTGGATGAACATGAATATTGAACTTGGTGTGAAGGTATAAAATTTATGTGTATATTTAAAAAGAGTGAAGGAGACCAAAGTATCAAGGGTGAAAATTCTAAACTATTTGAATTCATGGTTTCCTAAATAACTATCTATTTTAGGGTGCAATACATCAAATGTGATATAAAAATTTCACATGCATGAAACTCACTTTGTTCAACTCTTTGAGGAATTTATAAATGCAAAGATAAAAATAAAACAAAATAAAATAGGGTAAAGGATCTATATAAAAATAGAAGATACTATGACAATATAAAATGATTCCATTAACTTCCTAGAACTGTATGTATCATCAGTTACTAAAAAATCTATACCAAGGAGGAAAATACTTATAATTTCACATATTAGTGTGATTTTCATTTTATGTTAGGTAGAAAATTGGGAGGACTAAAACACCATATTTTTCTTAGTCCATAGGTTGTTATTGTATATTTTTACAACATTGTCATCAATGATAGATAAAGTGATATTATATATTTACTCTCCTACATTAGATCTAGTGAAATGAATTGTGTGTGCATCTTTCTTGTCCTAGTGTTCAAAGATCCTTATTTCATAATTCTATATGCATATACATGAAAAGGGATAAATATGATAATGGAATCAATTATTAAGGATGTTATATGATTTTGAACAAGGAAGGTGGGTTTGATAGACTATTAGTTATCTTTAGAATTTATGGTGTCCATGATTTAAAAGATAGGGTCTATAAAGAAGTGGGAATAGAAAATGATTGGTCACACATTGATCCCTTGGACATTGTATGGCCAACTGATATTAGGATTATCTTATCAAAGCATCCTTTAAAGTATGATATATCTATTAGTTTTTAGGGGCACATCCTTTCAGGATGAATTACAGGCTCATCCCTTGTTTTAGTATTTTATGGAGGTATGAATGTGATACAAGTTTCCACAATTTTAAGGATGACTTAATTGATATGTAGAGTGAAAAATACAAAGTAGGAGTTTATGATTAAATAATACTAAAAGTATTTCATGACACTTTTGGGTACGTACATGGTTTGATAATTATATCATTAAATTTGTGTAGCTAGACATTAAATTATTTTCATAGTTGAAGTCAATATTTTAAATAGTATGTTTTAAATAAACAATATACTACTAATTACTAAATTATCTATAACATTATGTTGTTTTAAAGAATATACATCCCCTGATCTTAGATATTATAATTCTTGATACATTTTATAAGTTATGGGTGGCCACCCATTCTAAATAATTCTGAATTCCCATTCTAAACTTCTATGTTTCCTGTTGGTAGAAATTGTTAAGCCATTACAAATAATGATGAACGTAGATGAAAAATTAAATGAATATTTAAATTCAAATCAAGGTGAGAAAAATAAATAACTAGAGGACACATCTGACCAATAATATAAATTTCATTAAAACATGTAATTGGTTGTGGTAAACACATCAACAACACTAGAGCATGCACTGATAATGATCAAACTTGACTCACAAATAAGTATTAATTATTAATTAAATTAATAATCAATTATTGAAAACTTCCCATGACTAAATCCCAATAGAGTTGGTTTGATTATGTTTTATCAAGCATTAAATAATTTTAATTTTAAATTATTATGTATATTTGACTAGAGATAATGTACAATGTATACAAATTCTTAGGAATGTGGGTAAAATATTAATTGGAATACTACTATAATAACATTAAAAATTAAATTAAATGCAAAAAAAAATCTCAAAATTGTTATTATTTGTAGTGCCTCCACAAACAAATTACCTTGTTATTGAAATAGAAGGATTGTTAATTTAAAAACATTCTTTGAAAAATAATAACACTACATTCCAAGTCAATAATGAGTAGGTACAACCAAGAGGATGTTTGAATTATTTTTCAATAGCTACATAATCATAGTTTGAATTGGTATTTTGGTCTATGTCTGATACAAACATAAATGTATAAAAAATTATAATGAAACTAATGATAAATGCTAAAGTGGATGTATGTCCATTGTTTTATTAGAGTTCTAAGCATTGGGAAGAAAATGCAAAAATATTTATTAATAATTTGGACATGATTTGAAACTAAGCTAGAATGATTTTAAATTTTTCAATCACTATTGCAATAAACCCACTTAAAAAAGGTATACCTCAAGAAAAATTTATCATTCCAACAAAAAAAATTTATTGCTAGAATGATTTTAAATTTTTCAATCACTATTGCAATAAACCCACTTAAAAAAGGTATACCTCAAGAAAAATTTATCATTCCAACAAATTTTTTTTATTAAAAAGAATTTAGAACTAGAAAATGGATTATGACAACATTGTTCACACAACTAGCCTTGATTAGGGATGTAGATGATACAAGATATTTTTGAAGAAATATATAACTTTGTATGTGATAATTATTGAACTAGGGAATAGATAAAATTGAGTTTACATTGCTTATATAAAATAAATTTTATGAGAATTATTTAATTTTTATTACTATCTGATGTTAAATTGATTCTTAGTTAGATGTTCTCATTCATATTTGGTTCAGTTCTCAAATTGTATTATTAAATATATTTTAAATTTAAACAAAAATAATTTTTATGCTTTTCCAACAATTTTTATAATAAGGTTTTAAGTTTTTCTGATTAATCATGATTTTTTTATAAATAGGTACGTTAAATAAATAAATTTGGCCTTAAGAATTTTTGTTACTATGAGATTCTCCTCAGACATTTTTATAACTATGAATTTCTCACAAACACTTGAATGTTTAAAGTGCATTATAATATTAAGTAATCACCATAAACTATCATAATGGTCCCAATAAATTTAATAAAATATTAGTAATTGGCTAGTTATTTAAAAATAATTCTTGTATTAGTTGATTAGTTTAGATATTATCATTCCACTTAGAAGGAAGTTGTTGATACTAGGAGTAGAAAGAATGTTTTTGGGGTTCTAGTTAACATTAAATTTAGACCATTGACCAAACACCCAAAATTTTCATATTTATGTTACCAATACTTTAGTCATACATTTAGTCTTGACATATTAAATATTGAAAAGAAATATTTTGATATTGGGTTATGGTTTACGTACTTGAATTTAAGAGTACAATGGATATGAAATGTGGACTTTATTTTTACATGTGGGATATCACAATGTGATATTAGCAATAAATTTATCAGATCAAAGAAAGGAAATATTATTCTAGTATACATTAAAAAATGGAAAACGTTCTAGATAAGCACACACACATTTTTTTGTAAAAATAACATATTATTCATAGGAAATAAAACACGATTTGTTTATGAAAAAAAGAATCCATTTTCATTAAATTGCATCCAAGATGGAAATTTGATGGCACACTATGTTCTAATAGAAAAATATTCACACACTTGTGTACATGTTTAGGTTGTGTGGAACTGAACCCAAATATGAATCACTCTTTGGAAACATAAAAAAGAAAAAACAACCTATTTGATTGAGTTATCTTGTTACTATTACATATAAGTTATGTATAAAAATTTAATAATATTTGGTTAAATTTTATAGTGAGAGATGTAATTATTTTGAAGTAAAAAATGATTGGTGCATGTTATAAAATATTAATGACTAAGATGCATATTTATATGGAAGTTGATTAGTTTTATAATTTATAATTGGATTTGTTTTTGTATTTATAAACAAGGCAACTATTTTTATACATATAAATAAATTTTTCATCCTATTAAGTTGAATAATTAATCTATAATTAAGAATATAGTATTCCCACTCAATTGCTAGTAACATATTTTAAAATAGTGACCTTAGACTACAATCTAACTCAAAATTTAACTCTCATCTTGATCTTTTTTATGCAATTTAAATTGACCCAAACCTAAATAAATTTGACTATTTTGATGAAATTTAAATCATAGATGGATCATAGAATAGTCATTGGGAATGGTCATTTATGTCACTATTATCATCTCGTATAATCCTATTATTTGATCATAATATTACTAGATTGAGAATGACATTATATCTCATTTATGTGATACATAGTAGTTTCTTAAAATATATGTTTAATGAGATCCATATGTCTTATTTTTATTATGTCACATCACTTCGACCTATATCCAATCATAGTGATAACATGATTTTTCAATGGAGTTTGTAGCGTATTAAAAGAAAATTTGTGAAAGCTTATTGTCATATTATGGTATGAAAAATATAATGACATGTTTTATGGAATGTATTGTACTTCACATCATCTCATGGACATAGACATGGTGATTTCATAGGTGTAATATGGTGTTAATGGGTTGATGTGATGGGGATTTCCCAAGTGTACAATTCTCTATGTACAAAAGTACACATGGTGATCTTTTACTATATCAATCCTCTCAGTGCTCTGATAGCTCTAAAAAATCTTAGTGTATGATTAAATGTGGAAAATTATTTATAGGATTAGACCTCCTAAGGATTTGACAATTCCTATGTAGGTTACTTGTGGTGATCTTTGATTGGATTGGGTCTCCCAAGGCTTTGATAACTAGGAAAAATTTAGGTGTATGAGTCCATGTATCAAGATATGTTTTGATTGGGCATCCTAGTGCTATGATAATTATGATAGATTTGGGACATATGAATATAGGGTCTCTTACCTATTATAATTATCCTCTAGGGAGGGACCATCTAGACTCCAAGACTGAGACACCAGGACCTACTAATCTTCTAGATTTATTATGATTTTTTTTTTAATAGCATGGTGGGAATCATCTCTTCAAAACCAATATCATATGAAAGATATTTAAATTTACAAAAATGGGGATTTATTATAAATATAACAAAAAAGTTTAGAGAGTGTGACATGATAGATGCTCAATATTTTGAAATCAAATGAGGTTCAGACTAGTCTCAATAAAAGGGGCAAAATTTTAAAATTTTATCTTTAAGGGTCCCAATTTTCTTCTATGAAAAGGGACACGTTGGTCATAACAAGAATAATTTAAATTAATAATCCAATATTTATATATTTTTTAGAATGGGAACATGTAGATTATACATAAGTGAATACTATTGGATTATTACTTGATAAAATTCTTATCTAATGTGTAGAATGTGCCCATTCTACACAAATTAACTTTGGATAGGTGAGTCAAGGAAATATGTCACAACATACTAGGATAGATGCCTAAATAAAATGAGTAAATTGATTGGATAAAACTACTTTAGTAGGTAGAATCATGAATTGAATCGAAGTAATGGGAGATGCCAAGTGTATCATTAATTAACCATAATGCCATACATGTGAAAATTTAAAATATAAAGCAATCAAATGGGGAGTCATAAAAGTTTAGAGGATTTACAAGAAGGTTAATTCAAATAATGCAAATAGTGAGATATTGACATAATAAGTGGTATCATCTTGAAAATTTAGCATGATTACGTCCATGCCCCATACTATGAAGAACTATGAACAAGGATTTAATCATTGTGAAAAATAAAAAGACCAATTACGAATATTTATGAATACTAATGTAGTAAATGTGGATATATATATATATATATATATATATATATATATATATATATATATATATATATATATAAAGTTTTCATATTATTATTTCAAATTAATAATACACAATTCATAAGAATATTATCATTTACAAATATAAGAAGACAATATATTCCTATAAACTTGTGTAGAATGGGCACATGCCCTTCTATATGACATAAAGATATGTATTTTTGACATGGTAACAAGTTTATATTGGGTCCCTCACCCATATAAATATATTAATAAATTAATACATTCAATATAGACTATACTGGAGAAATTTAATGTCTAGGGGGAAGATATAAGAAGGTATGCAATACAATACTTAACAAAATATTACATTGATAAAATTTTGGTTTAAATTTTATTTTTTTCTTAGACTTAGTTACATCATATCAATCTAGGAATGCCTTCATATGAGAGAGGAATTCACATGATGTGTCTTTACCCATGACAATGCAAGAAACCTCTTGAGAAAATAAAATGCACATGTTGTACTTCATGATAAGCTAATTCATTATCAATTGCTAGTAGAGATAATGGTTTGGATTGAAGGTAGACCTATAAGGGGATCAACATACTCAATCATACAAAAATGTCCATCAAGAAGGCCAATAATTTTTTTCTTACCTCTTTTCCTTACAAAAATTGTAATCATCAAAGGGACACTTAATAGGGCTGTGTCTTCAATTGAGGTTGAGACATTAAGATTCACATGAACTTTGTGCTTGACATTAGAAGCCTTGAACTTGGAACATTGGCCCAATGATTTGTATAGATTAACCTCAACATGTTGAAGGTGAGATAAAATTGAGGAGGATGTGTCATTCTCTCCTTTCCTTTTAAGAATCTTGGATCTTAGATCAATGCTTAAGGCTTTATCTAAGTCATTTTTTGTCCACCTTCCATAGCTCAATGAGACTTCCTTTACCTTTTTACTAGGTCGGTAGAGCTCCCAAAATGCCTCCAATTCAGCTTTGGTACCATGTAGAATATATTCTACCCTCATTGTCTACTTCATAATGAATTGGAGAGAGATAAATGCTAGTAGAATTATAGAAAAACAATGATCAGGTTGTGGATCAACTTATTTTTCATGAAGGGTGGGTTGAATGTTACTTCAAATACCACCAATGATTAATAAAATAGTGTTTTGAGGATGATATCACCATCAAAATAGTTGTAGATATATGTGAAAGGTGACTAACAGAGTGAGATGAGTAGAATGAGGGAGAGATGACATGTTTGAAATCATGAAGGAGGAATGAGATGTTTTAGAGTTAAAAGAGCTTGATAGTTCTATAGTTAATGACGATGAATAATTTAATCGAGAATATATGAATGATATCATAAATATTTGATATGATTTCTATCCTTTAAGCACGGGAGAGTAAATATTTCCTTTTATCATTTCCATCCTCTTTGAGCAAGTGAGAGTTAATGATCTATTTTGCCACATTACCATTGGGCCTCTCTAAGCATGGTAATGATTAAATACTATTTTTTTATTATTATCAAACCTCCTTGAGTGTGCATAAGAGTTAATATTTTGTTTTCTCAAATGATTATTAATATCAATGAGGCTACTGAAGTCTGATATTATTGATCATTCTTTTCTATATCATGCATTCACTTTCTTAATTGAATGGTCCCCCAAATTGGATATTATATCAATAACTTGATTAGCCTCCATAAAATAATGATTATGATATCAGTAGGTTGATAAAATTGATTCCATAGAGAATGTTGTTAGTATCAAGATTCATCGAGCTTAGCTTCCAATTGGGGAAGGATTAGTTCATCAATTTTAAATTAATTGAATCAAAATGAAATATTAATTACTTAACCATTGTTTGAATAAAATATTGAATTATTTCAACAAGTTAGAACAATATCTACTACTAATTGATTAATAACTTTGAATTATAAAAATATTGAAACTATAATCTATAAAATATGATATGAAATTACAATAAGCTCAAGAATAGGATTTGATAAAGAAAAATTGGAATCTTGTATTTGAAATAATTGAAAATATAAAATCCAATAATAATATTTTCAATTTTGGATCTAAACTCGAATATTTATAAATTTAATAAAATGATGGTTTTATCCATTTATGAATTTCATACAATAATTCATTCATTAATCCATTGTCATAAATCCATAAATTTCTCACACATTTATCATCTTGGTATTGAAAAAAAAAATTAGAAACCACATTTAGAATTCCACAGTTCATATTATTACATTATTATCAATTTTTTTTCTAAGTGTCTCTAAAACTCTCTTTCCAAGTTTAACTATTGTTATTTTAAGTAAAAATGTGTTTCTTTAATCCCCTCGTGTCCCTGTTATCCTACATCTAACATTCCACCACCTTGGGAGTTACTACAGGCTTGAGCCAAGCCAAATCCCTATACCCATTGAAGTACATAGGCTATAAATGGTTTATCAAGGTCACCTAGATGTCCAAAGGGAGTTTTATAGATATAATAAGAACATGAATAGATTTCTCATGCATATGTCTACTCAGGAAGGAGACCTAGTGGTTTGGAGGACTGAACTAGATATTTTCTCCCTCACCAAAGTAAGAATTGAAATTTGAGAAGAGAGGATAACAAAGGACCCAGTATCAGTGATCTGATCCATGAGTGACCTCATAGATAAAATGATGGAAGATATTAGTGAGAAGGTGGGGACTTTGGAGTCTCATGTAAGGAACATGTTACCCATAGGCTTAGTTAACAAAGTGGATATATCTTTCACATAACTATTCATCAACCTTATAGAAGTGACCAAATCCCTATCTAAAAGTAAAGATCTCTTCCAAAGGATGCAAACATATCATGAGAGTATTATTTAGGTGGATAATAAGTGTAATAAGTTTTTTATTGTAATAAATAAGGTGATGTTCCTAGAATTGAAATTGATTCCCCTTATGGACTTAAACCTCTATTAGACCTTTTTAGGAGCTATGATAATGTCCATTCAAGAGTGGATGAAAAGAACCTAAGTGACCATCAAGCCATTAGATAAAATTAAGGACCAAATCATTAATTATTTTGATAATTTTAGCATTTTAGTGCTCTTTTATCCTATAAAACCCTACTCAAGCCAAATCATTAATTATTTTGATAATTTTAGGATTTTAGTGCTCTTTTATCCTGATAAAAACCTACTCAAGATAGATGAATTTTGGGTCAACTTGGTGCACTTAAACAAGATCATGAAAAGAAAGGTGGCAAAGCCAATAAGGTAGAAGATAAATCCATATTGGAGATATCCAAGTAATCCCTAATAAGTATTTGTCAATCCAATAAGTGAAGGTATCTTGGGAGGCCCCACTAAAATATCATGAAAAAATGATGACTTAGGCAAAGATCATCTTCTGGGAGTTACCCATGAACATGAAAAAGCTTGATCACGAGGCCATCCTTATTAACCAATCATTGGTGGCTCAGCAATACCTACCAAAGTAGTTAGGAAGTCTCCCACCTCAAATATTCTATTGATACTTTCTTAGTGGACCTTAAGTGTTAAGGTGTGGAGCCTAAAAGCTTCACCAAGGAGTGGATTACAGAGTTGCAGCAGTTACACAGTCACCGACATCGATCAGGAGAGACTGACGTTGGTCAGGAGTAGTTTAGGAGATGTCGGCATCGGTAGGGGATCGACTGATGTCGGTCATAGGCAAGCAGGTAGGAACTGGCGTCAGTTACCTGTGCGTCCAAAAAGCTATTTCTAAGGACAAAACCGAGTGTTTTCATGATGAGTTTAAGTCATAGTCTTAAGTCTGCGTCTCTATTATTAGTAAGACTATTTTTAGAGCCCTTGTTCAAGAGGCTTAACTATTGGTTGTAAATGCATGCTCAAGTCTCCTAATTCTATATGTAGAATCAGATCTTCTTAGCTTATTGTAGTAGTGTATTGGTATGTTGAAAGAATAGTACAGAATTGTATAGGTGATCAATCCAATTTGTTGGAGTTGATTATACTTGAGAGAGAGAGAGAGAGCTCTTGAGGGAAAGAGATCTAGAGAGAGATCTATACATCTGAGAGAGGTGTGGAAGAGAGAAGTTTCTTCAATTTTATTCCTTCTATAAAGAGTTTAATACAAGTTTTTAGGGTGGTTTCTTGTATATATTGTTCTTTGCTATTTATCATTCTAGTTACTTATCTATCTGATTTAATTTTGTGGTTTATTGCTTTCATAAGTGTAATCAAATTGTTGGTTGATCCCCAACAAGTGGTATCAGAGCCTTGGTTGTAGGTTCAGAGCTTGATATCAACAAGTGGTATCAGAGCTCAGGTTCACTAATAGGTGGTTCAGATCTGTGTAATGTGTATTGATTATAGGTTACTCACAGGGGTTTCTATAGGGAATTTTGTTTGAGTGGGAGAGGCAATGGCAGAAGAAAGTAAACTGAGAATGGAGAAGTTCAATGGCAAAAATTATCAACATTGGAGAATGCAGATAGAGGACTATCTGTATTAGAAAGATCTATACTTACCGTTAGATGGGATTGCAAAGAAGCCCACAGACATGGATGATGAAGAATGGGAAGTTTTTGATAGAAAGGCTCTAGGGTCTATAAGACTGAGTCTAGCATCTACTGTGATATCTAATTTATCACAAGCAAAAACAATGGTAGAGTTGATGACTACTTTAGAAAATTTGTATGAAAACCCCTCAGCTTCTAATAAGGTATATCTTATGAAGCAGTTATTTAATTTGCGTATGCAGGAAGGTGGATCTGTATCTAATCACCTGAATGATTTCCATTGAATTGTAAATCAATTAAGTTCAGTCAATATTGTATTTGATGATGAAATTAAAGCTCTTTTAATATTATGTTCTTTGCCTGAAAGCTGGCATAGCTTAGTAATGACAGTTAGTAATACTGCATCTGCTTCAAATATTTTAAAAGTAGAAGATGTTGTTAGTGTTATCTTGAATGAGGAAATTCGTAGGAAAAGCATAGAGGAAACATCAGGGAATGTTTTAAGTTTTGAGAGTAGGGGAAGGCAAAAAGAGAAGAGCAAGAAAGGGAGATCAAGATCTAAGTCTAAGGTGAGAGGTAGATCTAAATCCAGAAATGGCAGAAAGCCACAATGCTGGAATTGTGGAAAGATGGGGCACATAAGCAGAGATTGCTGGTCAAAGCCTAAGGAGGACAATCAGCACAAAGGAAAGGAAGAAGCAAAGGTTGCAGGTATTGCACAAGATGCTTTAATATTATCTTTGCATAATAATATAGAATCTTGGGTTTTAGATTCTGGTGCATCTTTTCATGCTACCCCTAATAGAGAATATTTTAGTGACTATATCCATGGAGATTTTGGAAGTGTATCTAGGGGATGATGAGCCTTGTAAAATTATTGGCAAAGGTAAAGTGTAGCTGAAAATGTAGAATGGCAACACATGGGTGTTGAGAGATGTTATGCATGTTCCTAGCTTGAAGAGGAATTTGATTTCTGTAGGAAAGTTAGGGGATGAGGGTTGTACAGTAACTCTCACAGCTGAATCTTGGAAGATGACCAAGGGTGCACTTGTTATGGCCAGAGGTAAGAGAGTAGGTACTCTCTATTTATGTAATTGTGTTACTAACAATTCTCCTTCTGTATTGTCTACTTCAGATGTGGATGCAAAATTGTGGCACTCAAGGCCTGGCCACATGAGTGAGAAGGGAATGTCAATTCTTAAGTCTAAAGGTAAGCTTTCAGATTTGAAAATCATAGATCTAGATTTTTGTGAGCATTGTGTTTTTGGAAAATAGAAGAGAGTGAGTTTTCTCAAGACTGGTTCAACAAAGAAGAAGCATAAGTTGCAGCTTGTTCACACAGACGTGTGGGGACCGGCTCAGGTAGCTTCTATTGGAGGATCACAGTACTATGTTTCGTTCATAGATGATGTTACAAGAAAGGTATGGATCTATTATATTAAGAAGAAATCTGATGTATTTGAGACTTTTAAGATTTAGAAAGCTATGGTTGAGAATGAAATAGGCAGAAGATTGAAGTGCCTGATATCTGACAATGGTGGTGAGTTCTGTAGCTATAAGTTCAACTGGTATTGTTATATGCATGGAATCCACAGGCAAAGGATGGTTCCAAGGACACCTCAGCAAAATGGAATTGCTGAAAGGATGAACAGAGCAATTATGGAGTGTGTAAGGTGTATGAGATTGTATGCTGGGTTTCCCTTAGAGTTTTGGGTAGAAGCTGTTGACACTACAGTGTACCTGATTAACAGAGGACCCTCTACAGCTCTGGATGGTGGAATTCTAGAAGAGGCATGGATAGGTATAAAGGTAGATTTGTCATTTCTTGAAGTTTTTGGTTGTGAAGCCTTTGTGCATGTTGATAAGGAAAATAGAAAGAAGCTGGATGCTAAGTCTATGAGGTGCACATTTATTGGCTATGGCTTAGATGATTTTGGTTTTAGATTTTAGAATCTAGGAATTAACAAGATAATTAGGAGCCGTGATGTTGTTTTCAATGAAAAAGTGATGTATAGTGATTAGCTGAAGAAGCTAAATCAATTTGGGCAGAGTAATGGAGAATTGGATGAGGTGATGGTCTAAAATGAGCTCATGAGAAAAAGATATAATCACTTGCAAGAAAACTCAGAGATCGACGTCGGTAAGACAGGCACTGACGTCGATTAGGTAGAACTAATGTCGACCAGTAACAGGCTTGGAAGTGACCGAGGTTGGTCACTGTCAGAGAATTTGGGTGGACAACGTGTTGTGGATGAGTCTTAGACACCCATCAGGAGGTTAGAAAGGGTAAGTAAGCCTTCAATTAGATATTCTCCTTCATTATTCTATTTATTACTTACTGATGGTGGAGAACCAGATATTTTTGAAGAAGCATTACAAGTGGAGTCCAAGAGTCAGTGGGAGCATGGCATGGTTGAGGAAATGGAGTCCTTGAGAGAGACCCAAACATGGGATTTGGTTGAGGTGCCAACTGGTAAGAGGACACTGAAGAACAGATGGACCTATAGGTTGAAGGAAGGTGAGAATGGATAGATGAGATATAAGGCTAGATTGGTAGTGAAGGGATTTGCACAAAAGCCAGGTATTGATTTTGGTGAGATTTTTTCTCCTGTTGTTAAAATGACTTCTATACGGATTGTATTGTCTTTAGTTGCTATTGAGGATTTGCATCTTGAGCAGCTAGATGTTAAGACAACATTTCTTCATGGATATTTGGATGAGGAAATATATATGGAACAGCCAGAAGGATTTGAGGTCAAAGGTAAGGAGAAGTTAGTGTGCAGATTGAAGAAAAGCTTGTATGGCCTCAAGCAAGCTCCTAGACAGTGGTATTTGAAATTTGACAGGTTTATGATTGAGCATGGCTATAGTAGGTGTCAATCTGACCATTGTGTGTATTTTAAGAGATTAGATAATGGTAGATATATTATTCTATTGTTGTATGTAGATGATATGCTGGTTACAGGATCACACATGTAGGATATCTCTGAGCTTAAGGTGAAATTAGCTCAAACATTTGCTATGAAGGATTTGGGAGCAACAAAGAAAATCCTTGGCATGAGCATTAAGAGAGATAGGAAAAATCACAGGTTAATTTTGTCTCAAGAGGATTATGTGTACAAGGTGTTGAAATGGTTCAATATGCAGGATGCAAAACCGATAAGCACACCTTTGGCTATACATTTTAAGTTGAGTAAAGAACAATGTCCTAATTCACATGATGAGGTAGAGTACATGAGTAAAGTTCCATATTCTTCTGTAGTAGGGAGTTTAATGTATGTAATGGTGTGTACTAGATCAGATATTGCCCAAGTAGTGGGAGTTGTAAGTAAGTATATGGCCAATCTAGGAAAGGAACACTAGAAAGCAGTTCAGTGGATCCTTAGATATCTGAGAGGAACCAACAATAGACATTTGTGCTATGAAGGTTCAGATACTTATCTACATGGTTATGTAGATTTAGATATGGCAAATGATTTGGATGGTAGGAGGAGCACCACAGGTTATGTTTTCATTATAGGTGGAATGGTGGTTAGCTGGATATCAAAGTTGCAGAAGGTTGTTACCTTGTCAACTACAGAAGCAGAGTATATTGCAGCCACAGAGGCTAGTAAAGAGATGATATGGATGACACGGTTCATGGAAGAGCTTGGAAAGGAGCAAGAGAGTTGTAGATTATACAATGATAGTCAGAGTGTAATTCATTTGGCTAAGAATTCATCATTTCATTCAAGAACAAAGCATATATAGCTTAGATACCACTTCATACGACAGGTATTGAAAGATGGTGAGTTGAAGCTGGAGAAGATCTATACAGATAAGAATCCTGCTAATATGTTAACCAAGCCGGTTACAAAGGAGAAGTTGAATCTTCATTCAACTTTTGTTGGTCTTCATGATTCAGTTGAAGATGGAAGACCTAGAAGATGTTACTGTACAGGTACTGGTGCAGCTATTTATCTCCAAGTGGGAGATTGTTAAGGTGTGGAGCCTAAAAGCTTCACCAAGGAGCATATTACAGAGTTGCAATAGTTACACAATCACTGACATCGGTTAGGAGCAGTTTAGGAGATGTCGACGTCGGTAGGGGATCGGCTGACGTCGGTCATAGGCAAGCAGGCAGGAACCGGCGTCAATTACTTGTCCATCCAGAAAGCTATTTTCAAGGACAGAACCGAGTGTTCGCATGATGAGTTTAAGTCATAGTCTTAAGTCCACGTCTCTATTATTAGTAAGACTATTTTTAGAGCCTTTGTTCAAGACGCTTAACTGTTGGTTGTAAATGCATGCTCAAGTCTCCTAATTCTAAATGTAGAATTAGATATTCTTAGCTTATTGTAGTAGTGTATTGCTATGTTGAAAGAATAGTACAGAATTGTATAGGTGAATCAATCCAGGTTGTTGGAGTTGATTGTACTTGAGAGAGAGATCTCTTGAGGGAAAGAGATCTAGAGAGAGATCTGTACATCTAAGAGAGGTGTGGAAGAAAGAAGTTTCTTCAATTATATTCCTTCTGTAAAGAGTTTAATACAAGTTTTCAGGGTGGTTTCTTGTATCTCTTGTTCTTTGCTATTTATCATTCTAGTTACTTATCTATCTGATTTAATTCCATAGTTTATTGCTTTCATAAGTGTAATCAAATTGTTGGTTGATCCCCAACATTAAGGAATATTCTTTATTTGTTTTAGAATAGGGGATATTTTTTGTTGTAATTCATTTGTAACCATTTCAAAACATGATGGCCTAGAATGATACTCATTATACTAGGAGATGAGCCCCATTTTTATGTGTGTGTGTGTGTGGCTATGTAATAAAATTTTACAAATGTCAAATCTGTGTAAACAAACACTTTCAAATTAATGAAAATTTGGTTTATCTATTAAATTATCTACTTTTCATGGATGTCTTCCACTTTATTTGTATTATAAAATGGATGAATATTAATCCTAATGAGATGTAATATATGACTCTCTATATACTTAATGTGTTATTTAGGATGAGATTAAACTATTTTAATTAAGTTCTTTGATTTACTTCTATTTATTTGAAATCTATGAAAATCTTATGGGTGATTAGCTATAGGCTCATATGTATTTATTCAATAAATGAATAAGTGAATCAAGCATTCATATTTCATCCTTAGACTATTTATTTGTGTGACTAAATATCAAGGTATCATGAAACTTAGAATATAGTGGTATAAATATAGATGGGCATGTTCTGGTTCTTTGAGGCATTTATGTCACCATTTTTAAAAAAAAGCTTTATTCTCTACCTTACTCTCTCCCTTAATTTAATGTCTGTTTGTGAACTAGGAATATTTCTTCCTAATTTTTAGAAATTATAATGTGAAGTAGAGTAGGAATATATATTTAAATATGGTTTAATTGGTTAGATATAAGTGTATAAGTTATGTGAACCAATTAGGAAACCAATATTGGACTTTTGGTGGTAGCACTGCATCTCTTGGAGATATATTCTAGGTAAACTATTTAATAGAGTCCAATACCTACAAATTATGCCCTAGTTTACCTCGGTATCAATCCTAAAATGAGAAGATGCACATCCTCTAAATTTTACCCATAATCACTCAGTGCATCTAACCCAATAGGTGCACTTGGAATTGAGATCTTAGATTGAATAACACAATCCAAATCAAAAACAAAATTTAAATGTCCATTTGATTTCAAATATAAACAATACAAATCAAAATTAGAATTTAAATTACCATTCAAATTCAAACATCAACAATCAAAATAAAAATAAAATTTCAAATTTCAATTCAAATCTAAGTAATAAAAATCTAAATCAACATTTGAATTTCACTTGGAATACCAACCCCAATCCATTTACCAGTCCAAATCAATTTATAGGTAAATCTTCCAATCTAATTTTGAAACCAATTCTAAACCAACTATCACCACTCAAGAACACAACATGTAGCCAAGAATGGAAAAACATGAAAGACAAGATCCAAGGATCACAATAATATATAAATTTTTTAAAAAAACAATATAATTTTGAATAGATTTTTACATGCCTATTTTACTCAAATTTTGCTTTTTATCTTGTTTATAGAAGAAAGATAAAACTAAAAGAGGGGTAGAGGTTGGTATAACTTGAATGAGTGTGCGTTCCATGATCCAGACAGTTGTAGATACTCTTATTTGGCTTGGGAAGATGACCTAAAATAAGAGATAACTAGAAAAGGGTTGGTTAGTTAGGTAGGTTGGGTGGATTTCCTAGCAAGCTAGATCTAAGAAGTGTGAGATTTCTAGGAGGCTATCAATCCACCTCTTGATACAAGTTAATATTGAAAATAAAGGTTACATAAATGAAAGTACTTAATCTAAATAAGTAAATACTTTTCAAATAAATGCTTGTTCTAACAAAATAACATTAAGTTAAATGCTAAACTATTAAAGAATGGTTTGGGTAGGGTTAGATTAGGTGCTTATTTTTGGTTTATGAGGTGATAGGGGCCAAGAAAATAGGGTTTTGGTTGTGGTTTTAGGTTGGTTATTGCTTGCTAATTTAGTTCACATAGTGACCATCAGTGGTCAAGGTGACCATATATCGTTAGAGTAACCATCGATGGTCAGGTGACTAATTGCAGTTTGATAGTTGACTACCAATGGTTATGGTGACTATCAATAATTTGATAGTTGACCATTAATAGTTAGGGTGATTGTCAATATTTTGATAATCGACCATTAGAATTTAAGATAACCATTAGTGGTTACTATTTACAAGTTTAGTTAAGGTAAAAGGTTGGATCTATAGGTTAAAAATAAAAGGCAAATGAAAGACATGTACAATAGGTTGTTGGGGGTTAGTTAATTGGTTGAGAAGTTAGAGGTAGTAGTTTAAAAATAAGAGAAAGGTAAATGAATACATGAAAAAAATACTTCGCTCATGTTGTTGAAGTTAATGGAAGATTTTGGTGAAGCCTAGAGTGATTTAGGTATAGTAATGGTACTTCTCCTAAAAAATGATTTCAGTAGAGGTTTGGGTCTTTGTTTTAGCTATTAATTGAATGAAAATCTACTTGTTTGTAGATCATCTTTCATGTCTTTTCACCTCTTGTTCCCCTCCATTTATAGGAAAAGAGAGATGGAGATAGAAGGTTCCAAATGAGGTTTGGTTGACAATTTTAAGCCTTATGATACATTAACAAATAGAAAAGGTAGACATTAAATTTTGTTGTGTTTAAATGCACACAGATGAAATTCATAGGTTTAGGTGTTGATCATTGGTGGTCAAAGTGATGACCATCAATGGTCAAAGTGATCATTAGTGGTCAATGGTTAAGTTTTGTGAAAAGGTGAATGGTTTAAGGTCAATGGGCTAATTTTGGTCAAGGGATTAAGGTTGGTGGGTGTTTCAACATGTGTTTATGATTAAAAGGGGTGAAAATGATAGGTTGGGCATCCAAGGGTATTTTGACATCTAGAACTATTATGTTTGATTTTATAGTGTCTACATTTTACCCATTTTTTATGTAATTTGTATTAACAAGCTGTAAAACAAAAATGGATTGTGGGTAAAAGGTTTGATTGCTCTGAGTGTGGGAGGAAGTGATCCCCCTCAAACTAGGAGTTGATGAGGTGGAAAAAATTAGGTATGGGTTTGATGAATGGTTATGTGGGTGAAAAGGGTAATTGGTGAGGTTGGGAATTAAGGTGCAAACATGCACACAAAATGTGACTAAGTTCTATAGTCAAGATCATGCATAGACTAAGGTACCATAGTTGGTAAAAATAAGGTTAGTTCTAGAAGGACTGATGATAGCATAATGGGGCCACAACATTGGTCATAGTTAATCAAGTTATTATTATCAAGTCTTTTAGATAGGGTTGGTGTTTTCATGGGTATCCAAAGTAGGAATTTCTCCCCTAAAAAACACAAATGGTTTGGTTTTGTACTAGGTGGTACAAATTTAAATATTCAACATGGAAAGATAATTGGTGCAGTCAAAAGGAATAAGGTAAAGTCATCACAAAATATGTGAGTAGTTTGGGTAAAAAATAGCCAACATTAAGGTGGATGTGATTGGATGGTTGTTTGGTTGGTTAGAGAGGGTGTTCTCTAATTTTTCATGGTTGGTTTATAGAAAATAGGTACTCTCTTAAAGTTGGTTAGTGGTGTTCAAATAGGTTGAACTAATTTGATGTACCATTTAGTTTTATTTGTGTAAAAGGTTTAGTGGATAAGGGTAATCTCTAATGGTTGGTGTTAATAGATGATGTTCTCTCCAATGGTTCATGGTTAAGGTAAGGTTAGGTTGGAGAAGGGTAATCTCCAAAGGTTGGGTTTTAGTTTGGTGGAGAAGATGCTCTCCAAGGTTTGATGGTTTGGTAGAGAAGGTGATCTCCAATGGGTCATGGTTAAGGTAAGGGTAGGTTGGGGAAGGGTAATCTCCAAAGGTTGGGTTAGGTTTGGTGGAGAATATGCTCTCCTAGGTTTGATGGTTTGGTGGATAAGGTGTTATCCAAAAGGGTAGAGAAATTTAATCCAAAATAGGTTCACTAATTAGTTAGTTTGATGGGTTAGTTTAAATGACTCAAAAGGGGGAAAACACATCATCCTAAGTGGTCACAAAAGTATAAAGAAGAGGCTAAATGATTTGATTGACAAAGACCATGATGGAATTATGGGTGGACTTATGAACATAGACCCCTATCATGTCTTTACTTTATTGTTAGTTCGATGGTTAAAAAAGGTAGATTGATCACATGGTGTCAAGTAAACTAAAAAATATCTTGATTTGTGGAGGACTAAAGGGGATATGGATGATATGTAATGGGTGATAGGTGGGGTATATTATTGTTGAGATGGCTTACCCCTTCTTTAGGTGCCTTAAGAACCATGATAGATAAGTCCATGTCTTAATGCTAGGTGTAGACTGATCGATGTGAAAAGTCTACTAATGCTATATATATGGAAGTTAATTACATATTTATTAGGATATATTGTTCTTGATTCTAATATGAGGTCTTTTATTTCTTTTTTTGATAGGTTTGTGAAGATGATCAATGTGGAAAGCTTCAAATGATTGATTTGACAAATATGACTTAGCCATCCTTCAAGGGAGTGGTCCAAGTTTGGGTTTGTTTATGTTTGATAATTGTCCTTCAAGGGAGTGGTCTACCTTAATTTCAAGAAATTTAGATTATTTTGGGGTAGCTATCCTTCAAGGGAATAGTCTACATAATAGAGATATTTGACCTAAGTGATAGTTTGGTATCCTAAATTTTTAATATGTTGGTTTAGAAATGGACTGTCTATATAAGTCTAAGGTTTTCCTTAATTAAGGAAAATCCATAACACAAAGAGGTTGATTATGGGTAAAATAAATGGTTTAAGTGATAATGACCATGGGAATCCATCCTAAAAAGGTTGAAAAGTACCATAAGGATCATGTCATGGGTAAAGTCATGGTATCCATGCTTAAAATTAGGCTAAGTTTATGACAAATAATCACATGATCCTATTTTTAATTAGTTGTCCTTAAATATAAGGAGACAAAGGTGATTGAAAACAAGAGATTAGATTAAGTTAGACACAAGATGATAAATAACATGATTTAACCAAATAACATGTGTGAAAATGTAAAAGCATGTGAGGAGGTTGAGGTTCTAATATGAACCAGATCTATGCTTATGTAAATGGTTGATGTCAATCAAGAGAGTAGATGTCCCTCAATTAATTTTATATACTTGATTAGACATAGAAAATATTTATATTTACAAAAAAGTGAGGTTGGTTAGGTGATATTTTTGTGGAGAAGGGTAATATCCAATGGTTCAATGGGTGGTGAAGGGTAATATCCAATGGTTGGGAGAGAAGGTGACTCTCAAATAAGTTGGGTGGTGTCTAAATAGGTATCCTTAATTTGGTATAACACTTATTTTAGGTTGGGTTGATAGATAAGGTACTCTCTAAAGGTTGGGGGAGAAGGTGACTCTCAAATAGGTTGGTGGAGAAGGGTAATCTCTAGTGGTTGGGGGAGAAGGTGACTCTTACATAGGATGGGTATTGTCTAAATGGGTTTCCCTAATTTGGTATACCACTTGTTTTAAGTTGGGTTGACGGAGAAGATAATCTCCAAAAGTTAGGGGAGAAAGTGACTTCTAAATAGTTTGGTGGAGAAGGGTAATGTCCAATGGTTGGGGGAGAAGATGACTCTCTAATAAGTTTGGTTGGGTGAAGGAAAAAGGTAATCTCAAATAGTTAAGGGTTGGTTGGTTGATAGGTTTGGTTTATAAGTTGAGGCAAAAATGTCAAAGGTTAGTTTGGTTCATTGTTAAGGTATGGTTTGGGTTGATAAATGGTCAAAGACTTATGGAGGGAAAGTTTCCCTTGTTTACTCTTTCCACAGATGGTTGAAGATGGGAAAATGATCTCAAGGTGAAGGTATTTGTTAATAAAATGGTTTAGGAAGGTTGAATATGAATTCATCCACCTCTAAAAAAAAGGTGTTAGCTATTAGTCATTAGGTGTTAGTGGTTATCTGGTTCAAGTTGTAGGTGGTGGTTCAGGTGGAATTTCCTCTATTGCATCAAGGATAGGAAAATGTAGTTAGATATGATTTAGGTAGGTTAGGTTAAGTTTAGTAGGTTTTATGGATTGATCTTGGTTTGGGTTGTTAGATAGGTTGGTTATAGTTGAGTTAAAAGGTATGTTGATTATGGTTAATTGATTTGGTGTAGAGGTTGGTTTAATTGGTTGAGAGAGATAAGATAAATGGTTGAGCTAGTTTGGTTGGTGAGGTAAGGTTGAGTGGTTGGTTATAGGCAAGTTTCAGTTGATGGTAAGTCTGGTTGGGTTAATGGTAAGTTTGATTTGGTTTAGTTTATGTTATGTGAGGTAGGGTTAATGGTAGGTAAGGTTAGATTGATGGTTGGTAAGGTAGGGTTGATGGTTGGTAAGGTGGGTTAGATGGTTGGTAAGATAAGGTTGATGGTAGGTTCCATAAAATTGGTAAGTGAAAGATGTAGGTTGGTTGGTTCCACATAGGTAGGTGGAAGAGGTTGATAGGTTAGTTCCACATGAGCAAGTGGAAAAGGTTGGTAGGTTGGTTCCACATGGGTAAGTGGAAGAGGTTGGTTGGTTTTGCATGGGTAAGTGGTAAAGGTTGGTAGGTTGGTTCTACATGGGTAAGTGGAAGAGGTTAGTAAGTTGGTTCCACATGGGTAAGTGGAAGAGGTTGGTAGGTTGGTTTCACATGGGTAAGTGTAAAAGGTTCGTAGGTTGGTTCCACATGAGCAAGTGGAAAAGGTTGGTTGGTTGGTTTCACATGGGTAAGAAAAAAAGGTTGATAGGTTGGTTCCACATGCGTAAGTGGAAAGGGTTGGTAGGTTGGTTCCACATGGGTAAGTGAAAAAGGTTGATTGATTGGTTCCACATGGGTAAGTGGAAAATGTTGATTGGTTGGTTCTACACGGGTGAGTGGAAAAGGTTGATTGGTTAGTTTCACATGGGTGAGTTGAAAAAGTGGGTTAGTTGGTTTTACATGGGTGAGTGGAAAAGGTTGGTTGGTTGGTTCCACATGGGTAAGTGGAAGAGGTAGGTTGTTTTACTTGATTGTGATTTTGAAGGAAAGTCAAGAAAGTTTCACTTGGTTAATAAGTGGTTTGGTTAAGGGTTGGATTATGATTTTCTTAGTTATAGGTTGACTAAAAACCAAATCTAATGGATGGGCCTCATTATGTTTAGGGCCTTGGTTATTGGTGTGAATAATAATGGGTGAAAAAAGAGGTTCAATGATGGATTACTCTTGAGTTTATAAGCTAATCAATTGGTTTGATGAAGTTAGTTGGTTTGATAGGTTTGGTTGAGTTGATAGGTTGGGTGGGTTTGATTTCTTGGGTAAGGTTAATAAGGTGGGTTGGTTTGATAGGTTAATTAAGGTTGATAAGCTAGTTTGATAGTCATTAGTTGGATGGAAAAGAGGATAGACCAAATCTTAGTGTTGAGATAAAGAGGGTTACCTCAAAAAGGGTTGGGGTGGTTGATGTGATGGTTCAGGTAGGTGACCCAATGGTTGATGAGGCTAGATATGTTGAAGTTGAGGTTGGTTATGACAATTGTTAAGTTGGTATTGATGGGTTGTTTTTTGGGTGTGATGATGTTAAATGGTCATTTATAGGTTTTTGGTTGGTTGTAATTGATATTTGATTGGTTGTAGGTGAGGTTTTATTAGTCATGGGTACCAAAAATAGATGAGTCTACTTTGATTATCTAGTTCATTAACATTTTAACCAACTCAAGTGGTCATTGATAGTTTATTGGTTGGTTGTAGTTGAGGTTTGATAGGTGATAAGTAGGGTTTGATTTATTGTAGGTGAGGTTAGGTTGGTTGTTGATGAGGTTAGGTTGATTTTAGGTAAGGTTAGGTTGGTTTTAGGGTATGTTAGGTTGGTTGTAGGTAAGGTTAGGAATACAAGTGGCTCATGATGAAAGGTATCACTCTAAGGTGAGATGGTTTTTCTCCAAAATCCTAGCAAAGTTAGGATCTCTAGGAGAGAATATGGGTTGTTTTCCCATTGAATAAGGCAATGGAGGAAAGATGGTGGAAGGTAGGTTTCTCACAACTAAAATAAAGAGAAGATAAAACACACACTAAATTACGTTAAGACCTAGGGTTCCTTTTAGTCTCTCTTGTGGCTTATGCCTTAAGTTAGAAAGAATATGTGAAGACTTGGTTTGTAGATTAGGCACTAGAAAAGAAGTCTATGGCTGGTTTCAATTTATTCAAGTTACTCAAAATATATATTAAAATTTAGTATGTGGCTTGAATTGGGGCCTACCCCCTCACTTCACACATCTCAGTGATAAGGGTGTCAGGTGCTTAGTATATATTGATTTATAAAGTTTAGAATCAACTAGAGCGCTGAGTCTCTCCTCAATAGTGAAGTCCAAGTGGGATAGTTAAAGAGGGAAATGTTTACCACTAGGTGATGAAATCCTAGTTGGGCCTTATGTTAGGGGTTAATATGTGTTGATTGATAAGTGGTTCGGTATGGTGTGTGATAAAGAGGTGAAGCTATGATTGATTACTTTGATTTTAATTTAACTAAATGAGATAAACATTCAAGCAATCAATTTATGAAGTTAATTTTATACCCAAAATAAATATTCAATTTTTTTGTATGAGCATAAAATAAAGGAAGAAAAGGGAACCTATATGTAACTAGGTCCCATTGAGCATGCTAGAATGTTTTACTTGAATTTTTTTTATCTTGTTTATAGAAGAAAGATAAAACTAAAATATGGGTAGAGGTTGGTAAACCTTGGATGGGTGTGTGCTCCATGATCTAGATGGTTGTAGATACTCTTTTTTGGCTTGGGAAGATGACCTGTAATAAGAAAAAACTAGAAAAAAGTTGGTTAGCTAGGTAGGTTGGATGGATTTCCTAACAAGCTAGATCCAAGAAGCATGAGATTAATAGGAGGCTATCAATACATATCTTGATACAAGGTAATTTTGAAAATAAAGGTTTCATAAATGAAATTACTTAATCTAAAGAAGTAAATAATTTACAAAAAACTGCTTGTTCTAGCAAAATAACATTAAGGTAAATGCTAAACTATTAAAGAATGGTTTAGGTAGGGTTAGGTTAGGTGGTTATTTATTGTCTATGAGGTGATAAGGGCTAAGAAAATAGGGTTTTATTTGAGGTTTAGGGTTGGTTATTGCTTGATGATTTGGTTGTTGGTTTAGTTCACATAGTGACCATCAGTACTTAGGGTAACCATTAATAGTTAGAGTAACCATCGGTAGTTGGGTGACTAACAATAGTTTGATAGCTGACCTTTAGTAGTTAGGGTGACTATCAATATTTTAAAAATCAACCATTAGTGGTTAGGGTGATTGTCAATAGTTTGATAGTCGACTGTCAGCAGTCAAGATGACCATCGACAGTTATTGTCAACAAGTTTGGTTAAGGTAAAAGGTTGGATTTTGAAGATAGAAATAGAGAGAAAATGGTAGATAGGTACAATATGTTGTTTAGGGTTATTTAATTATTTTAGAGGTAATAGGTAGTAGGTTATAAATATGAGCAAGGTAAATTAATACATGAAAACAAATACTTAGCTCATGTTGTTGAAGTTAGTGGAAGATGTTGGTGGAAGATATTGATGAATCCTAGAGTGATTTAGGTAGAGTAATGGTACTTTTATTGAAGAATTATTTTGGTGGAGGTTTAGGTATTTGTTGTAGCTATTATAATAATTAAAACCTTCTTGTTGTGGATCCTCTTTCATGCATTTTCACCTCCCACTCCCCTCCTTTTAAAGGCAAAGAGAGATGGAGATAAAAGGTTCTATGAAAGTTTGTTTGATGATTTTGAGGCTTATGGTGCATTAGGAAATGGATAAGGTGGACATATTAAAATTTTCCATGTTTAGATACACGTAACTAGAGTTGGTAAGTTTAGGTGTTAACTGTTAGCAGTTAGAGTGCCAATTTTTGGTGGTCAAAGTGACCATCAATGGTCAAAATGGCCATCAATGATCGAAGGTTATGTTTGGTAAAAAGGTGAATTGTTTAAGTTTAAGGGGTTAATTTTAGTTAAGGGGTTAAGTTTGGAGGGTTTTTTGATATGCATTTGTGGTAAAAAATGGGTACGGATGGTAGGTTGGGCATCTAGGAGTATTTTGAAATCTAGAACTATTATGTATAGTTTTTTAGTATCTACAATGCACTTTTGATGTTATAATGATGATGGTAGTGTTGTCACTTATATATTAAACATATGAGGAGATAACAAGGCTATCATCATCCAAGTGGCATAATGGAATCATCTCTAGGCTTGTGGGAAACCTAAGGAATGAGGTGAGTCTTTAGATAGGGCTAGCTCCCTTGATGTACCACTTAGGATTACAACTACTACTAACTTTGGGGGTTAAAAAGGAGAAGTATAAATAAAATAAAAATAATCTAAGGGAGATTATACACCAAATTTATTTATGACTTCCAACCATATGTATGCTACACTTGAGACCAAGAAACTAACCAAAACATACACTTTTCCAATCCAAGTCTTCTTCTATCAATGTTACATTATGAATTAATGGAAGAATGTATTAGGATAGGAAGAATAGAAAAGAGGCCTTTAATGGCACTAATTAATATATGAAATCACTTAAAATTTGACATTTCCTGGAACACATCACATGCACTTCAAGAAAAAGCTGTAAATAGGTGAGAGAATGTGACAACTTGCTAAGGAATCCATAGTCTTCACTAAGTAAATTCAACATTAAAGTAAATAAAAATATTAAAAATCATGGAATAGGTAAGAATTAGTAATTTTATTGATTAAAAAGTATAAAAATGAGCAAGTATTTTCTAGACTCAGGTGGAGCATCCCATACAATGCCAACATGGATAGTTCTTATAAAACTTGTGAGAGAGAGAAGAGAAGTCCAAGGGCCACAAGGACACCTATCAAGCTGAGAGAAGTAATTAATTGTTAAAGTGTAAGGGTTATGGGATTAACCATGAAATTTTATAATATAAAAGTGTCAATCCAAGTCATAAACTTCAGGAAAAGTGGCATAAAACTCTCTATTTTGTAAAGAAAAATTACTTTTATGATTGGAGCTATTTGAACATCCTATAACTATTGAGGAGAATTAAAAATGATTTTAATGGAATATGAGGATATATTACATACATATAAATTCATTTTATGCATGATTTGTCCTCTTAAAACCTTTGAAAGTGAGGCATCATCATCTGTTGTTTAGAAAACTGCCCTTCTATACACCCTACACACTTAGCCTCAAAATTGGCACTAGTTGTCCATGAAAATCCATGGGAGGGATTGAATGAAATGTTTAAAGGCCCTATATTTTCATATAATAATCATTCACACCTTAAAATTAGATCACTTAAAGTTTTCCATCTTCTTCACTAGCTTGTCGAATATGCCAAATTTGACTAGCTGTGTTGAATCACCTAGTTGGGGCACTTATAAGTTGATTCAATGTATGAAATGAGTATTGGGAGTTATATTAATTATTATTATTTATTTATTTTTCATATATTTAATACTTATATTACCTATAAAACACAAAAAATATTCTAAATAGTGCATTAGATTGCATCTCCAACTCCATTTTCACAAGCTGGTCTTAGTACAGGATTTAGTAGGGTTTTAGGCTTGATTTGAGTCTTAAGCTTGGTTAATAAATACTTGACATATAATATGATAAAAAATTGCACAAAATATTTACTAGGTACCTCATATAAATCCTCTAAAATTATATGATCTCCATGAAAATCATCATACAAGATATGAGCATTGGAAAGCCTCCTATCGAGCTTGTTTTAACCATTTTTGCATGTTTGAGAGAGTTTTGGGCTCAAGAATGGATTTTAATGACTTAAAATTAAAATTAAAGGTTTTATAATACCTTTATTAACATTTAAAAAAATTTACAATGGTTTTTAATTCTCACTTCATGTAAAAAGTGTGATGGACTCCCCACTTGGGCACTAGGCTTCACCATGCCTAATAGGCCTATTTTGGTTTTGAAGCTCAAAGTGAGTTTTTATAGGTTAAAATATATATAAATATAAAAAAAAATATTATAATTTCTAAAAAATGTTTCCATCCACTATAAAACTTCATTCATTTGAGAAGTGATAGTGACTATCAATTTAGCTTCTAGGTCTAGAAATGCCCATCATACATGACTGTAACCTTAGGAGTGTAGGGTTCCATATTTGGTTTCCATATTTATTACTTAGTTATATATTTTTTTATTTTTGTTTTTAAACTTATATAACCTTAATACAATGTTCTCCAAGCTTTTGGTCACTACTTTTCTATCCTTTGCCTTTAAAACCTGCTAGTTTCACTTAAGGGAAAGTGTTCTTTATCTGAGACAAAATTGAGGTCACTTCCCCTACTTTTCCAAACCATTTTAATGTTTTATGAGTTTATTAAATTATTTTATATTAAATATATAAAATTTTAATCATTTTTAATATTATTATACCCTTCAAAAACACTAAAATTGAGACAAAATACAAGAATAGGGACTTTATGCAGGGTTTCACTATATGGACTATGCCTTGCTTGGTTGAAACTCTTTATGGAATAATTAAAATGGGAGAGAGAAAATAAAAATAAAAATGGTAATGATAATTATTAATTTTTTTCAAACTCATAAATATTCACAATCCACTTTGTATACTTGATAACTCTTAAAACCTTTCCCTCAGTTAATACTGAGTCTCAGGTATGACTATATTTTCTAGTTGCTTGAATTTATTTTATACTCAATATTCATCATGGTAGTGATATTATGTTGATATATATTGTGATGAATATTTACTCAATCTCTCTTTTCACTTCAAATCTCCAAACACCTCATACAATCCTTGTTTCCTAACCTTATGGACTGTTAGCTGAGATACCCTTATTTAGACTTGCTTGAAGGTATTCATGCATAATTGACCTTGGAAAAAATGTATAAGAGTCAATAATATATTATATTATCATGAAAACATATATTATAACCATTATTTCACTTTGGGTAACCCTATATTATCATTTAGGACCTCTTTTTTAGCTCATTGGTTGACTGTGCTTCTACTTCCTTCCTCAAGATGACCCTACTATAGGTGTTTATGCATGTTAAAGTCTTGAATATAATGATAAAATAATTTTCCAAGGTTATTTTAATAATTATAAACCATATTCATGACAAAATAATTCATATTCATAATTTTTTATGGTCTTACCTATTTGATCAAGCTCACTGTCTACCTTTTGACTATTATACCCTACCTCTTAGGCTACTATAGGTAATTTTAAAGCCTTTGGACCTTGAGAACATGTTTGGAATTATATTTGAGGTTTCCAAAGATGGGATATTAATTTAATATGTCCACTTACTTATTTTTCTTATCTCTTCTCCATCATTTTGGACTGCCAAACTTGATCACTACCTGCCTGACTAAGACAAACCCTTTTAGACTCTATTGTAGGTTATTATTCATGATTTAATATTGAAAACAACATGCCAAACCTCATTATAACCTCCTAGAGTTATCTGGTACTTTTTTAAATTCATTTACTTCATTCTCATATTTTACCATCACTTAGACCTTATTCTTTTATGCCTACTACTTAGTCATACATAGGATTGTAAGTGTGTGTTAAGGCCATAAGAGGTATATGTGGGCTTGAAATTCATCATTAAGGGTTCAAAAAGGTTATCATAGTTATGAGGAATGTGTTTATATTATATTTATCATGTTGACTTCAACTACAACCTTTCTATGCACTTGAGTCCCCAAACTAGACTCCTCCTTTCATGACTATGAACCCCTACCTTTAACCCTACCTATAGGTTACTTAGCTCCTACTAGGATTAGTCATGGTGATTAGATGCCTTTATTTGATCCTTGAAGGCAAAAACTCACTTTTTTATATTGATATTTACCTTAGATGCATTCAAACATCATAAAAACATCATGGTTAGATCACCATTCACTATACCCTATTGTAGGTTCCCTTTTCCTCAGTGTACAAACTGAGGTATGAGTAGAAGTGAGAAGCCTAATGCATCATTCCCTTGAGTGTCCTATCACATTATGAATTGTATCTTAAACATAAAAAACTACCCATCATTAAACATCATCTTACACTACCAATTTGGATGAAAAAGGCCTATTATGGTTTAGACCTGTAGATAACACTGAGTTTAGTGTAATAAAACACAACTTGGGACCCTCAAACGTCTACCTTTCACTAACTCTCTTAGATCCACTTTTTGAAATGTTCTTCTCTTTCATGGAGACCTAAAAACCAAAACACATAGGGGATTTAAATTTTTTTACACCCTATTATATTAAATCATCAAAAAAGGCCCTAGACCTATGTTTGGTGCTTTTGGGGACAAGATTCCCATAACTTAGTCCTTGCTTCATCATATTGGTCTACATCCTCTTTTTATATCCTTGACACTTTAAAAAAGTATAAAATGATTAGGATACATATTTGAAATAAATAAAGAGACTTTATTTCATGTTTTAAACCTCCACACAAGACTTTTCATAGCTTTGCTGATACACTTGTATATGAGCATTCCTACACACAGGGAATGAGCTTAAGAAGCTAACATAGAATGGACAGTCTACATCATCCTTTAATTTTAAGGGTCCAAATCTTTTCTCAATACCTTCACATGAACTTTTCAAATCTAAAAATAAATGAAACCAATATTAAGGCTCTAATGATGTCATCTTAGGCTCCTATATGTGTGTATGAGATGTGAGTGGATAGTGAGTGTGGAAAAGAACAATAAGGGTTGATGAATGGCATCAAAACAACTCAAATAAAGGTCAAAAATTTCTAATAAATTATTATCATCAAGGAGGTCTGAAATCAAGATGAATAACCTCTACCCCAATGTGAAAACTCCTTGTAAACATGCTGAACAAAGTAAGAAGTCTCCTAGAATGACTGATTGACATGGATAATGAGCTTGAAACTATGAGAATCAAGTAGACTTGGATGAAAGGTGAAAAATTAGTCAATTATACTTTTTAAATATATATATTAATTTAAAACAACCCTCTAAATCCATTTGCAAAGCATAAAACTCTTGAAAATGGTGAAAACTACCCATAACTTAAAAAATTATATCTTCCTTCAAATTTAGATGACTAGCATATAAAAACCCCATGAAACATGAAACCAAGTGTGTGGACAATTTGATAAGTAATTAAAAATTATTTGGAATCAATCTCAATATCTATATTATAAGGAATTTCCCAAATAAGACCAAAACTTGAAGGGTGGATAGATTGATAGGAAGATTTAAACATTCAACTTCAAATAGATGATTCATAAATCAAAATTGATCATTATAAAACTTATTTATATTAAAATTAAGGTATATAAGTTTATAATACACCCTCAATATATTTTGTCCTGAAACTTCTTGTGTTGACCATACCAAGCAAAAACATGCCAATCACTTTAGTATGCCAAGAAGCAAAAGATGGAAAAGAATAGTTTTAGGAAGATAATGTAACTTATAGATCAAGTAAAACATGGATAATAATTTTTAGAATCTTAATATTCACATTTTAACCTTTTTAAAGTGGCACACTTCCTAAGGAGGCTGTACAAGTGCCATTTTATCTTTTTTTGCCAAGAAAACTACCTTTCCTCTAAAAAACCTTCCATATTTTTATTATATTTAGTTATCTAAGACCTATAATGACACATGGGGCAGAAAATAATGTTTTTAAAATTTCACATTTCCCAATTAACCCATACAAAGCATTAAATGTACTATTTTGACCCCTCAAATGACCTAAAAAGGATATAAGCACATAAAAACCAATTGATCAAAGATAATATAACATTATTTGAAATAAATTAACTAGTAAAACAGCTCATGAAAATATATTATACCCCCTTATAGACCTAAATAGTCATGTTTTTTAACTAGGGGTGCCCCAATTTGACTTAAAAGTCAAATTTGGTTAACAAATTGGTGACTCAAAGGGGTATTATGCCTAGTATACTAACTAGACCAGTAGCCTTATTAGGCCATTATGTTTAGGATTCATCCAAGGACTAAGAAAAACAAGAAATTTTTTTACCATTGACCACATACCTTTGATCAAGACAAGACACTAGTGACTACCTCAGCCATACAAATCAAAGGACACACAACTAAGAAAGCAAACACACAAGGCATACACATGTGCTCTAAGAAATTAGGGGGAGTAGATAAAAACCTATTATGTAAAACTAAAAATAATCATACCTCCATTCTAGATCAAAGGGAAAGTTTGAAGCATCACCTTCTTCATGAGATGGAACATGGTGTAAAACATGCTTCTCCTTGGGTTGGATGTTTTGTGGATCAAACTTGTCCTTTGGCACTTAAATTGTCATAATCTCAAGGAGACCATATTAAAAAAAGTATTAAATGTAAAATTATTCCTCTTTCATCTAAAAATATTTAACCTTGTCATGTAAATCCTTAATTTCAATCTCAATTTATGATTGACCAAGGCGTACCTTCTTGTCTTCCATGGTGCTCTTAACAAGATTAGGCTTGTCCTCAACTACAAGCTCTTCTATCTCATCAAGGAGATTTTATAATTATATCCAATATTGATCATTGTCTTCCTTAGAAACCTCTTCCTTCACTTTGTCATACCCTTGGTCCTCAACTTGGAAAAGTTCTTCAAGCTCTTGAAGTAACTCCATTTGTAGTTGTCAATCATCCTTGCCCTCTTTATCATCTAGAACCACTGCCTCTTCCATATTATCTTCTTGATGTATGAGATCATCAAGATGGTGTTCTTCAATCTCCATTATGTCATCAACTGGATTCAAGACAACTGGTTCTTGACCAATAAAAAGAGCTCCATCTTTATGTTTTATTACACACTCAAGCTCATATTCATTAGACTCATCAACAAAATTGGGTTTATCATTAGCTATGAAATATTTTAGAAAAGAAGAAAATTCAACCAAATAATAAAATTACTTAGATATATAATTTAAATTATATCATATATCTTCTCCCTCATGATCATCTTCAAGAACTACTTCTTTTACCTTGGTCTAATGAAACTCATCTAGGATTTCCACTTCTTGAGAAATGACTTGAAAGTGTTCTCCATCCTTGATAAAAAATTCTACTTCATGATTATGATGATCATCTAATTTTTTTTTATCATATGTATAATATTATTCAAGGGATGTAATATATTTCATCTCCTTCTCCTTCATGGTGATGCCAAGACTAGGCATTTTGAAATCATGTGATCTAGCCCAATGAGACTACCACAGAGGTAAGTTTTCTTCAAACAAGAGCTCTATTTATTTGTCAAATAGATGATCCTCATTATGTTACCATACCACATGCACATAAAAAAAAAGAGTGATAGGGTGGGGACAAGATGAGCTAGTTGTTGGAGGTGGTACATAGAACTCAAAATCAGGTTGAGGGTGAAATGTAGGAGTTTTTCCATGGACACACATTCATTTAAACATAGATACATTAGCTATTTGATTATCCTTTTGTTCACCAAGGGGATTACCTATGGTTATTTATTCCTCAAAATCACTCATGAGAGTCTCTTGATTATCCATGAGTTGAATTTGTTCTTTTTTACTTGCTTCTCTCAAGATAGGTTCCTCTTTGAGAAGAAAAAGTGGAGGCTTGATGGATAGGCTCATGGATTTGAGGTGAAGGAGATGGAGTATGAGATGAAATTTATGGTGAAGGGGTTAGATATGGAGTTTGGAATGAAGGAGAAGGATTATGAATGGGTTTAGAAAAGAGGAAAGCACTAGTGAGTTCTACTAGAACTGAATTCTTGGGCTGGTTAGGAGGAGTAACATCTACATGAGCAAGAGCTTTATTTTGCCAATGATATATTTGTGTAGAACCCATATAAACATATTATTTAATATGAAAATGATGATAGGAATATTCTTGAGTATAATAGGCATCATGAAATGAATGGTAGGGCTCATAGTGAGGTTGATAGATAGGTGTTTATTGGTAGCCATTCTCATAGAATTGTCCAACAACATGGTGTCCATATGGAGAGGGAAATGAAGGAATATATGGCTGCCATGGTTCATAAGATTTATATACATTTTTATATGGATGAAAAGGATCATATTGGAACTAATGAAGGTCATATTGAGGTTGGTAAGGATCATGACAAGGTTGAAAAAGGACTTGTTCATATTGATGGGGAATGGCACAAGCTTGCAATGTCTCACCAACTTGTAGAGAACACAACTCAAATCCAAGGTCATCCATGAAACTTAATTGGGAAATAGGAATATAATAAAATTTTATAAATAATATTCAAATGGAATAAATAGGCCGATTCACCAAATCATGTATCTTTGGAGTCATTATTGATGCTTTGATAGATGCCTCCAAAGTTTAATTATTGTGAGACAACACCAAAAATCTTCCAATATCTTAGAAAAAGATTCCCACCGAGAGTGCCAAAAACTATTATAAATTGGATATTCACAATATTAGGAGATAAAAAGTCTCTCCTTATATAAGTGGCACAATGGAATCACCTCTAGGCTTGTGGGCAACCTAAGGAATGAGGTGAGTCTCTAGATAGGGCTAGCTCCCTTGATGTACCACTTAGGATTGAAACTAATACTAACTTTTGGGGGTGAAAAGGGAGAAGAATAAAATAAATAAAAATAATCTAAGGGAGGTGATACACAAAACTAGCTGATGACTTCCTACCATATGTATGCTACACTTGAGACAAAGAAACTAACCAAAACATACACTTTTCCAATCCAAGTCTTCTTGCATCAATGTTACATTATGAGGTCATGGAAGAATGTCTTAGGATAGGAGGAATATAAAAGAGGAATTTAATGGAACTAATTAATATAATAAATCACTTAAAATTTGACATTTCTTGGAACGCATCACATGTCCTGCAAGAAAAAGCCACAAATAGGTGAGAGAATGTGACAACTTGCTAAGGAATCCATAGTCTTTACTAAGCAAATTCAACATTCAAGTAAAGTCACTATGAAAAATCATGGAAGAGTTAAAACTTAATAATTTCATTGATCAAAAGGTATATAAATGAGTAGGTCTTTTCCATACTTAGGTGGAGCATCCCATATAATTCCAAAATGGGTAGTTCTTATAAAACTTATGAGGGAGAGAGAGAAGTAGAAAATTCCAAGGGTCACAAGGACACTTTTAAATCTAAGAGAAGTATTTAATTTTACATGTAGAGAGGGTATGTGATGAACCATTGAAGTTCAAGAGCTAAAAGTCTCAATACAATTCATAAACTTCATGAAAAGTGGCATAAAAGTCTCCAATTTGCACATAAAAACTACCCTCATGATTAGAGATATTTTAACATCCTATAAATAATGAGGAGTATTAAAAATGATTATAATGGAATTGGAGGGTCATATAAATTCTGCTCCATGAATTATTTACATGCTTGGTACTCTAAAATCCTCTAAAAGTGAGACATCATCATCTGATATCCAGAAAACTACCCTTCCATGCACCCTGCACACTTGCCCTCAAAATTGGCATAAGTTGTCCATTAAAACACATGTTAGGGAGTGAATGAAATGTGTAAAGATATTATATGGAAATAAAATCATTAGGAAAACATTAAAATTATCTCATTTGAAGTTTTCCATCTTCTTCACTAGCTTGTCCAATATGTCAGATTTGACAAGCTTAGTTAAATCACCTAGTTGGGGAATTTAGATGTTGATTCAAGGAATTAAAATAATATCAAGATTTAGATTAAGTATTAATATTTCACCCAAAGTTTTTTTCATCTCTTGACTCATAGAACCTAAAAAACACAAAAAATGGTCAAAAGAGCCTATTTTTCACCTCATTAGTATAATTCTATACAACTAGTTGGAATGTGAAGTATCTTTAGGGAGTCATTTAAAATTTTCAATAGGTATTCTGATTCAAATATTTCATTATATTTCATCTCCAACTCCATTTTCACAATTTTGTCCTAGTAGAGGGTTTAGTAGTGTTTCAAGCTTGTTTTGATTCTTAATCTTAGTTCATAAAACCCTGATGTTCAAGCTACTACAAAATTACAAAAAATATTTTCTTTGGACCTCTTATAACTCCTATAAACTTATTTTATCTCCATGAAAGTCATCATGCAAGATATGAGCATTGGAAATCCTCCTATCGAGTTTGTTTTCACTATTTTTACATGTTTGAGAGAGTTTTGGGCTCAAGAATGTATTTTTATGACTTACCCTACAATTTTAAGGTTTTAGAATACTTATATTAACCTTTTTAACATGTTACAATATGTTTTGATTCTCACTTAATGTAAAAAGTGTGATGTAATCCCCACTTGGGCACTAGGCTTCACCATGCCTAATAGACCTATTTTGATTTTGAAGCTTAAGGTGAGTTTTTATAGGTTAAAATACATATAAATATCTCAAAAACCTCTATTAAGATCCATAAAACATGTTTCCATCCACTATAAAGCTTCGTTCATGTGAGAAGTGATAGTGACTATCAATTTGGCTTCGAGGTTTAGAAATGTCCATCATGCATGACTGTAACCTTAGGAGGGTAGGGTGCCCTATTTGGTTTCCATATTTATTAATTAGTTATATATTTTTTTATTCATGTGTTTCAACTTATCTAACCTTTATTAAATGTCCTTTGAACTTTTGGTCACCATTCTTCTATCCTTTGCCTCCAAAACCTACTAGTTTCACTTAAGGGGAAGTGCCTTCTATCTGAGACAAAATAGAGGGAACTTCCCATATTTTAATATAATATTTTAATGTTTTATGAGTTTATTAAAGTATTTTAGACACCCTATATCAAATTTTAAACCTTTGTAATATGACTAGACCTTTCAAAAATAATAAAATCAAGATAAACTACAAGAACATGGACTGTGTGCAAGGTTTCTCTATATGGACTATGCCTTGCTTGGTTGAAATTATTTTTGTCATGATTATCATGGGATAGAGCACATTGAATTGGTAATAATAATTATTAATCTATTTCAAAGTCATCTATATTCACAATCCACTGCATATCCTTGATAACTCTTACAACCTCTCACTCAGTCAAGACTAAGTCTCATCTACGACTGTATTTTCTAGTTGTTTAAGTTTATTTTATACTCAATATTCATCATGATAGTGATATGAGGTTTCTATATATTGTGATTAATATTTCTTAAATCTCTCTTGTCACTTTAAATCTCCAAACATCTCATACAATCATTGTTTCCTAACCTTGGATTATTAGCTGAGATACCCTTATTTAGACCTACCTAAAGGTAATCATGCATAATTAAACTTGGAAAAAATGTATAAGAGTCATTAATATCTTATAAGATCATGAAAACATATATTATAACCATTATTTAACTTTTGGTAACCCTAGATTATTATTTACGACCTCTTTCTCAACTCACTGCTTGACTGTGCTTCTACTTCCTTCCTCAAGATGATCCTACTGTAGGTGTTTATGCATGTTCAAGTCTTGAATATAATGATAAAATAATTTAAAATGTGATTTTAATCATGATAAACCATTTTCATGACAAACTAAGTCATATTCATAATTTGTTATGGTCTTACCTATTTGGTCAAGCTCACTGTCTACCTTTTGACTATTGTACCCTACCTCTTAGGCTACTATAGGTAATTTTGGAGCCTTTAGACCTTGATAAAATGTTTTTAATTATATTTTAAGTTTCCAAAGATGACATAGTAATGGTATATGTCCACTTTATTACTTTGATTATCTCTTCTCCATCATTTTGGACTGCTAAACTTGATCACTACCTGCTTAACTAAGACAAACCCTTTTAGACTCTATTGTAGGTTATTATGCATGATTTAAGATTGAAAAAAACATTAAAAACCTCATTATAACCTCATTGAGTCATATATTACTTTTTAAAATTCATTTAATTCATTCTCATATTTTACCATCACTTAGACCTTATTCGTTTATGCCTACTGCTAACATAGTCATACACAAGACTGTAAGTGTGTGTTAAGGCCATAAGAGGTATATGTGGGATTGAAATTCATTGTTAAGGGTTAAAATAGTTTTTATAAATGTGTTCATATGATATTTATCATGTTAACTTCAACTACAACCTTTCTATGCACTTGAGTCCCCAAACTAGGCTCCTCTTTTCATGACTATGAACCTCGACCTTTAGGCCTACCTATAGGTTACTTAGCTACTACTAAGCTTAGTCATGGTGCTTTGATGCCATTATTTGATCCTTAAAGGAAAAAAATCACTTTTTTATATTTATATTTACCTTGTATTCATTCAAACATCAACAAAACATCATGATTAGATCACCATCCACTATACTCTACTGTAGGTTCTCTTTTCCTCAGTGTATGGACTAAGGTATGAGTGGAATCATGAAACCTAATGCATCATTACCTTGAGTTTCCTATCACATTATGAATTACATCTTAAAAATACAAAACTACCCATCATTAAACATCATCTTATACTACCAATTTGTATGAAAAAGGCCTATTATGGTTCAGACATGTAGACAACACTAATTGAGTTTAGTGTAATAAAACACAATTTGGGAGCTTCAACCTTCTACCTTTCACTAACTCTCTTCGCTCCAATTTTTCCAAGGTTTTTCTCTTTCATGGAGACCTCAAAACTAACACACCTAAGGGATTTAAAACTTCTTACACCCTATTATATAAAACCATCAAAAAAGGCCCTAGACCTATGTTTGGTGCGTTTGGGGACAAGATTCATAGAAATCAGTCCTTGCTTCATCATATTGGTCTAAATCCTTTTTTTGTCTCCTTTACACTTTGAAAAAGTTTATAATTATCAATCTACATATTGGAAATAAAGAAAGAGGCTTTATTCCATGTTTAAAACCTCCACACAAGACTTTTCATAGTTTTGTTGATACACTTGTAGATGAGCATTCCTACACACAAGCAATGACCTTAGGAAGCTATCATAGAATGGGTAGTCTGAATCATCCTTTGATTTCAAGGGTCTAAATCTTCCCTTAATGCCTTCACATAAGATTTTATAAAACTAAAAATAAATGAAACCAATATCCAGGTTCTAATGACATCATCTCAGGTCCCTGCATGTGTGTATGAGTTGTGAGTGGATGATGTGTGTGGAAAAGAATAATAAGGGTTGATTAATGGCATAAAAACAAATAAAATCAAGGTTAAACCATTCCAATACATTATTTAAATCAATGAGGTCTGAAATCAAGATGAATAACCTCTACCCAAATGTGATAACTCCTTGTAAACATGCTAAATAAAGTAATCATGAGTCTCCTAGAATGATTGATTGGCATGGAAAATGAGCTTGAAACTATGAGAATAAAATAAAATTTGATGAAAGGTGAAAAGGGAGTAAAGTATAATTTTCAAACATGTATATGAATCTAACACAACCCTTTGAATCCATTGATAAAGCATAAAACTCTGGGAAATGGTGAAAAATACCCATAACTTAGAAAATTATATCTTCCTACAAAATGAGATTATTAGTATATCAAAACCCAATGAAACATGAAAAAAAGAGTATGGATCATTGGATAAGGAATTAAACATGCTCTATAAGCCATTTTAATAGCTAGATTATATGGACTTTTCCAAAAAAGACCAAAACTTAAAGGGTGCATATATTGATAGGTAGATTTGAACAATCAACTTCAAACAGATGATTCATAAAATAAAAATTGATCATTCTCAAAATTATTTCTATGAAAATTAAGGTTTATAAGTTTATACCCCTAAGAGTGTTTTTCCTCAAACTTCTTGTGCTGATTGTACCAAGTAAAAACATGTTAGTCATTTTAGTATGCTAAGAAGGACAAAGATGTAGTAGAATGGTTTTGAAGAGACAATGGAACTTAAAGATAAATTTTAAAATGGAGATGAATTTTGGGAATCTGAATAGTCATATTTCAACCTTTTCCAAGTGGCACACTTCCTAAAGGGGCTGTAAAAGTGCCATTTTCTCCTTTTTTGCCAAGAAAACTACCTTCTCTCTAAATAACCTACCATATTATTAGTAGTATCAGTTACCAAGACCTATAATGAAACATTGGGCATGAAATCACATTTTGACACTTACACATTTCCCAAGAAACCCATACAAAGCATTAAATGCACTATTTTATCCCTTCAAATGACTCAAAAAAGATATAAGGACATAAATAATATAACATTTTTTGAAATAAATTAAACTATAAAAAATGTCATGAAAATATATTGTATCCCCTTATAGACCTAAAAAGTCAAGTTTTTTACTAGGGTTGCCCCAATTTGACTTAAAAGTTAAATTTGGTCAAGTACCCTTTAAATTACATTTTTAACCCCAAAAGTTTGATAACTATAAAGGAAAATTATATCCTAGAGAACATATTAAGGAGTTTTATATGGCATATTCAGACATTAATTATAGAAATAGTTATATATTAGAACTCTTTCCACATAGTCTAAGGGGTCAAGCCCTATAGTTATTTTTATACTTACCCTAAGGATCAATTACAACCTTTTGAGGACCTTTTTGAAAACATTCTGTGTCACTTTTCATATAATTTTTAATGTTAATTCACCATTTTAGACAAATAAAATTCTCAAAAATGTAGTGGGGATACTTTTTTATCCTTTTTATAAAGATGTCATGCCTTGGAAAGCTAGATACCATGGTCACCTCCCATAAAATAACTTATAGCTAACTTTACAAAAAATCTCAATTTGAAATTATCCTATTAAATAAAAATCCATTGTGCCACATTCTTTGACTAAATCATAGATAAATAAGTTCAAATTTAAATATCCATAGTTTCCAAGGGTATCATCAAAATATTCAAACAAGATAATTCTTTTTTAAACCAAAATGAAAAAATTAAGTTCTATGCAAAGAACATGTTAGGAGATGGTGTAAATGATGTTAAAAAATACAAACCACCCAACCTATCAATAAAATCTTTGTGCCAACTAGTCAACCTCAACAAGATAATCATAAATAAAAATTCACTCCTTTGGGAGAACCATATGATGTAGTCTTTTGAAAGTTAGTCATTGAAAATAAGATTAAATTTCCCCACACCAAACCTTTTAATTAGAATATTCAAAAACATGAGTAGTACAGAGATAATGAATATTTTGAATAACAAATAATCAAAGGTCACTCCAAAAAATACTATATGGGACTCAAACACTATATCCAATATCTTATTGATCATGGTGACATAGTCATAGAAGATGATGCATCAAATTCCAAAAATAAAAAAATAGGGATATATCAAGATCCCTTCCCAAAACATAAGCAAGGGCATACTAATCATAAAAAAAGTTAAAACCAAATGAATAATGTCAACCATGATACTCATTCCTTTGATTTAATGGTTAATCACATTAACCATATGTAGCATCATGTTTTTGTTAACAAAATTAAATCCCAAGATTGCATCACCACCATGAGTCATGCAAATATTAACATTCCAAGTGTCTCTTTTCCTACTCTTGAAGGAAATTATAACATCATAGAGCAACTTATAAAACACCAACCCAAATTTCCATTTCGTATCTTCTTAAGACATCTGTCACTTATAAGGATATTTTGTATAAAACCTTGTAAAAATCTAAAGCTTGAGAAGATATAAATCCATCAAAATTAAAATAACTTGCATGACCCTTGTCCTCCAATAATCAAGTGACTTTTGACAACTAATACATTTCACTTGTGGGTTCATCTCATTATTTTACACTGTATATAAAATTCTTTATTTCTTAGTATAAAGTAAAAAGGGTTTTTATAGACAATGGTTCAGGTTTAAATCTATGTAAATTAAGTTTGATAAATAATTTTAGATTTTCTATGGTAGAACTAGAACTAATACCATTACTATAAATGTATATGATAATAATAAGTGATGGTCAATGGTAACTATCTATATTTCACTTATGGTGGGCCATGCCATTCAAGAAACCCTAAATCTTATTCCTGATCGAGATATCCCATACAAACTAATTCTTGTTAATCCATGGATCTATGCCATTAATGACATTACATCCACCCTCCACCAATGTTTAAAGTTGTTTCATGACAGTATGGAAGTTACTATTCTAGGTGAGCCTAAACACTTTCAATATTACAAATTATTAGAAGAGAGATCAAAACTAGAATTATTTTAAATAAACTAAAGATACATATGAGCCTATCAAGGAGTCACCAAATTTGTAAAATTATATCCACCCTAATGAGTTACTATCTATATCCACCAATCAACCATCCACATCCATAAATCCACCATCTATGTCTAGGCCCACATTTCCACCATCTAGATTTTACATTTTGGATGTAGGTATAGGATAATATAGATCCATGATGACCATTATATAGGAAATATTCATATTTATTGTAAGAATCATGGTAGGACCCATCATAAAAAATGAACATGAGGGGTTTTTAAGATTGAAAAAACTCTTTTATGGAAGGTGGGTTCCTTGTTGACGAATAAATTAAAAATCCAAACTCTTCTTGGCTCTATTTTAATGAATTATCTACATGTTTCCAAAGAAATAAATATGATATACATAAATCCACTATGTAAAATTTCATAAAGTATAAAGGAAAAGATCTTTATCTTCACAAACAAGGTCTCATCGAACCTATAATGTTTGTAACACATGAAGTGTTTTAAGGTATTAGATTCAAACCATCTAGTGTGATCATATGCAATTATGATAATGGTTCTTATACCATATATGATGAATCCTCTTTAGAATCTGAAATGAGTTCCATTTATAGTTGTTTCAAAAAGACTTAACCATTACTAACCTATTTCAAAATAACATTGTTTTTAACTTTGAACTAACCTTTCCACAACTTATCATATGTGACCAAAAAAACTACTGTCACTAGATCATTTTCATAATTATGAGGCCATATCTTAGTTTTGGAGAATCAGATGTCATTTTCCAGTATGATATCACAATAAGCGTTTTTCAATTCAATTGGATAATTTTCATAACTAGGGAGATTTCAGACATAAATCACTCACAAAGAAATCATATCCATGCAAATAAATCCCCTATAATATTAGATGAAAACACTCCTAACCAATATGATTTTGAGGAAGAAATTAATCTTCCTTAGTTTCCAATAAAGATTCAAGAAGAATCCTATTTATTAATTAAAAATACTATCAACATCAATATTGGAACCAAATAAAATCCTAAGGTTTTAAAATTTTCTACTTCCCTCTATCCAATATAAGAATCCACTTTGACTCTAATCCTCAAGGAATTTTCAAATGTGTTTCATGTTCATATGTAGACATGATAGAGTTGGATCCTTCACTATTTTTTGATCACCTCATTGTACACAAATAGACAAAACCAATCAAACAAAAAATGAAAAAAATGCATCCAAATGTGGCACTACTCATGACAGAAGAGTTAAAAAAAACTTAGAATGTTTCATACAACCAATAGACTACTTAGATTGGAAATTCAACATAGTACTAGTCATTAAGAAATGAAAAAATATTATAGTCTACGTAGATTTCAAGGATATAAATAAATCATGTCATAAAGATGAATTCCCTTTACCAAATATAGACATGATTTTTGATTCTATAGTAGGTTATGGGATGTTGTTCTTAATGGACAATTTTTTAGGGTAAAATAAAATAAAAATATCTCTTGAATACTAACGTAAGGTAACATTTATAACACCTTTGGGCATGTTTTGTTATCAACTAATGATATTTGGCCTCAAGAACATTTAAACCACTTTTTAGTGTGCAATGACACTTATATTTCATGATATGATTCATGATATCTTTGCAGACTATGTACATGATATTTTGGAAAAATAAAGAAATAGAGTAGATCATTCTATGGTACTATGCAAATTTTTTAATGGTTTGAAGAATATAAGGTTTATCTCAATCAAAAGAAATGTGTGTTTGTGGTTGCTTCAGGTAATATTTTTTGCTTCATTATATCACAAAACATTATATAAGTGGATCTTGAAAAGGTCACAACTATCATGTAAATTCCTCCACCAATAAACGTCAAGCAACCTCATTGTTTTTAGTTTAAAATTTAATAAAATATATAGATTCATATCACAACTTGAAAACATATGTCATTCTTTCACATTTATTATAAAAAATAACATTATTTTTCATTGTAATGAGGAATGCAAACAAGAATTTTCAAATATTAAATGCTATCTATGAAATCTAATAGTCCTAATGCCATTAAATCCAAGGAAAACTTTAATACTATATATTTTAGCAACACAATGCATTGGGGACATTTTTAGCACAACATGATGAAAAATGAATAGAAAGAGTGGTGTATTATTTAAATATAACCTTGGTATCCTATGGAATAAAGTATTTTGACATAGAGAAATCATGCCTAAAAATTGTGTTTGCTTCCAAAAAATAATTCCATTACATTCTCAATAATCAACCCAAAATCATTATAAAATTAGATCCACTTATGTATCTTATTTCCAAATTAGTTTTAATAGGAAGAATGGATAAGTGGGTCATGATCCTAAGTGATTTTGATATAGATTATGTCAATCAAAATATTATCAAAAGATAAGTACTTATAGATACCTTGTTAGAAGCACCTTTAGAAAATATCAAACCTCTAATCATGGATTTTCCAAATGAAGTTATCATATCCTTAGATGAGTCATTAGAATGGTAGATGTAATTTGATGGGTATTTCACAAGTCATGGTTTAGGGGCAAGTATTTTTATCATCACTCTACATGGTGATATCATTATAAAATAATTTATAAATGGACTCACTTGTACCAATAACCTAACAAGATATATTTTTGGCATCAAGCTCATAATTTAGTGAAACATCCAACATCTCATAGTTTTTAGGGATTCATGGATAATAATCAAAATAATAACTAATGAATACCAAGATAAGTTAGATAACTTAATTCCTAATCAATGGATGTTAGATAATCTTAAACATTGATTTCAATCCATACAATTTGAAAAAGTTACTAAATTCAATAATATGGAAGTTAATGTCTTGGACACAACTGGTTCACTAATTGACATATAAATAGATGACAGTGATAGCCATTTATTTTTGAGACGTGTCCAGTTTATGACACTTTCAATTATGAAATGCTCTATGAGATTGTTGGTCATATTTAATCTTGGTACTAATAGATATACACATACCTCCATGAAAATGTGATCCCTCACATCTTATCCCACAATAAAAATAAATACTTCATCCAATGAGCTTATCTATTTACCATCATTTGAAATACATTATATCATATCAGCACTACCAAAAATTTATTATGATAATTAAAATTTGATGAGGTGGTATTATTAATTAATGAAATTCATAATGGTATTTGTGGTGCTCATACTAGTTCATGGTCCTTAAAAATAAACTTTTATTTTTCAGATATTACTAGCCAAAGATGAAAATCGATTCATACTAAATATCAAGAAATGTGTACTATGACAAAAAAAATGGTGACCTAATCCATGCTCCATCACAAGATTTATAACCAATTACCAATCCATGTCCATTTTCCACATGTGGGTTAGACCTCATTGTAAATATCAATCCCAATTCTTGATATGGTCATAAGCATATAATCATCACCACTAGGTACTTATGGGTCAAAGCCAATCTACTAGCTTACATAGCCAACAAATTTATTTCCAAGTTTAAGTTTATCACAAAGTTTATAAGTTTATATCTCCAAGGGATAATTTAATTTATTTCTTATTTGTACAAATTGTTTTTTTTTTACTTTCTTGTACATTTGTTTATTTTTGTTAGTTTCATTATTAAAAATTATTTTTATCTTGTTTTCATTATTTCTCTTTGTTGATTCTAGATCACTATGTACATTAAAAATGGTGTTATTATTATATTCCATACCATGATGCATTAAGTATTTCACTTGTGACTTTATCAGTCCATACACATATAAATCAATAGACATCACGGTTTTTCCATACCATTAGTGCATATTGTCTTATATAATATCAAAAATAAGGTTGATAAATTCATGTTAGAAATTATGTTAGAACTCCAAGCAAAGCCTATCAAAATTAGAGATTCCCAAAATCCATATCATTACCACATCTCTAAACATATATCAAATTCCTAAATCATATCAACCCATTCAAATACTAACTATATAACTTCATCGTACATCCCATTATCACCTATATCTACCAAAAATAAATCAAATCCATGTTATAAAATCATGTGATCATTCATCATTAACCCATGAAGTTAATTAACTTCTTGGGTTATGCTTGTGTATCAATCAATTAAATAAAACCATCCATAATCATTTCCTAATATTCCCATTCAATATTTTTCACCTATTGATTAGGACCAACAAAATCACAAAATCTATCCTTTCTCCCATCAATCAATCAATCAATCAATAAACTAGTTAATAAAATCCAACGTCACAACTTTTCAATGGGATATGTCATTCACACAATCTACTTATTACATATACCATTACTTTGGGAACATAAAACCATGTAGATTATCTTTAGATATATCATTCCCACAATCCATTCCTTACATATATTATTTCTTGAGGTCAATCAATCCATCATTGAAACCAATCAAAATGTGCTAGCATTAGCTCAAGTGGGTTAATCACATCCATGGGTCAGTATCATTCAAATATAGAATCTAGAATTTATATCAAAACCCTCATCATACCAAAAATTAATTATAATAACACAAACATTTATTTCAACTTGCCAATTTTATCACCCATCTTTGGAAAATATCTTTCTCCTTTTATAGCCTGTAGCTTACCATAAAGATATATCATTACCATATTTTTTACTATGAAAAAGATTCATGAAAAAAATCCAAGCATACATAACACAAATAAGAAATATACTTTCTAAAAATCCAATCTCTAACACCTATTCGCTAGGGTAAAATCATTCTACACATACTTTAAATCTTGCAAACATCTTATTGAGACTAGTGCTCCCATTATTAAAGGTATCAATTGAATTCATTTATGTCATATTCCCTTCAATAATTTTAATTTTTTGTTTTACATTTATCCAATGTGAATAATTGAGGGGGAATCATTCATTCATTCACAATCCATATACAAAAATTTATTTCTCTGCTTCCACTCTACTTTGTTCATTATTATTCAAAATCACATTGCTTCTTATTTTCACAACAGCATTTTAAAGAGGGGAAAATGTAAGCACCTAAATTTTTAAAATTTAATGTCACAATTAATTTTTTTTTAAACTGACACATTAACTCAATCACCATCTCAAATTCAAATTTCCCACTAAGATCATTTCCCTCCATTTCTTGAACAATTGATTAATCTATATTAATTAATTAATGATGCACACATAAGTATTCAATTTTTTTTAAAATACATAATTTACACCTAATATAAACATATTCCACACATAAGTATTAACAAATAATTAAAATACATAATTTACACCCAATCTAAACATCTTCCACACTTCTCTCAACCAAACGTTGAGTCATCTAACCACTTCCTTAACTTGCTCAACCAATTTTTGAGTCACCATTAAACATTTAAACTAACACTGTGAGTCACTAAATTACCTTTACCCTTTAAATGATTAATTAAAATGTCAAATAAATTCCATCCTTTATCTCACATACATGAGGAATTGGTCTCTTCCACTTGGATGAGGACCCAAATCCAACCATTATCAAATAAATCTAGATTATTCACAACCATTCATCTCCATGTCCACAAGTCTATAAATTTAAGTGTCATCCTTCAATTCAAATATCCACATTAAATATATTGAATTTATATAAAATTTATCATAGTAATCCATTAATAAATCATGAGCATACAACCCTATACTACCTAATTTATCTTTGTTTGGAGAATGAATTAAGCACCCACAATCCAAGAAGCAAGAGAAAATCAAAAGTCACAATGGAAAAGGTGATGATATATTATACATGGTTTTGTAAGTATTTCTAAGTATATATTTATTTTTTGAATAATATCTACCCTATTCTTATTTTATATTTAGAATATGATTTGTATGCATGTCATTTTTCTAGTTATGTTAGATTTTGAATTTTAGTTATCACAACAAGTGTTTTTATTTTATTCACAATGTGCTTCTTTTTTTATTTTATCAATTATAAATATTCATGATTTGGTGTTAGTCTAAAAATAATTTTTATTGACTAAACATCTAATATTTCAATAACTTCATTGTTATATGATTTCACTTCCATACTTTATTAGTTATAATACTTACCACAGGTAAGTACGAGGTCACTACACTAGAATGAGGTAAGAAAATTGACTACATGTGTAATCCCACTTCTGAAAGTATTTTGGGAAATTTAAAATCTATTTTCATATTGAATCCTTTCAAAAAATTCACTCTTGTTTATATGTCCAAGCCTTGAATTGCCAATTTCTATGAGGTCAGATTCAGGGAAGAGATTGTTTGATACTTTACTTCATTTTTATGGGGTTGGTGATAAAAATGTTATTATTGCAAGGAAATCAATATGGTTTTTGTATATCAAATCATGAGGAAATATATGTTTTCATGGGTGTAGTGTCTATCTAAAAAAATCATAAAAAATATATTTTTTGACTAAAAACATTTTTCAATACCTTGTTCATAGGGGAAAGGGTGTTCTTTTTTGTTTTTCAATGCAAATAAAAATTTGAAACTTAACACAAGTCAAGGTGAAATATTTTAAATACAATTAACCTTATGATAAGGAAAAATAATGGAGACAAATGTAGAAACAACTTAAATATACATGTAATATCAAGACAAAAATATTTTAGTATAAATTTACTTGGCACAGAGAATTGAAGGTTGACAATGATGAAGCAAAGTGGTGGGTGCAAGAAGGAATGTGGAACAACCATCAAGAAGCAGATCAAAAAGTGTTAGAGGTTTTAAAATGACTATGAACACTTTGAATTTTTTTATAAAATAATTTTCAAAATTATTAGTGTATTTTATGTGTTTTTCAAACCATTTTAGATTTATAAGGTTGTGCAAGGCCTTCAAGAACCTTTAAATATATCAATTTTTGATTTTATGTTGGAGAATTTAATTAATTCAAGTTTATTGGGAATTAGAGATATTATATGAAAAATATCAACTGAATAAGACTTATATGACTCTTTATTTCCATTGTTTTATCTAAAAAATCATCAAATATGTTTAATATGCTTATTTGTTTGTTGAGTCAGTAAAGTTAATGAAGTTAAGAAATGAAGTTGTTATAATAATGAATTCATTTTATGTTTTAATGCTAATGAAAACATAATTTTTTGATCAATCTCTAATAAAAAATTGATTGATCGAATTAGTTTTAAGTGGAACGTCAAAAATTGACATTTGAGGTAGAACACCCTATAAGCATTAAAAACTTTACAAGGAACTCAATTTTTGGCCTCAAAATGAACTTATTAGACCAAGTTTTTGTAATTAAAGTTTATCACTTCAAATTATTCTACATAATGGATAAAAAATTGGTAAAATTTAAGACTTCAATTTTTGATGACAACAATTGGCTATGACTGGGGAATTTGAATAATAAGGTTCAAAAGAGAACTCCTAGATTTCAGTTTTCATAGACTATTACCTTACTCATTAGGTAACAAAGTCACTTCAAATTTGACAAGGCATTGAAAAAATAATTTAAATAAAGATAGAGAAGTAACATAAAACATACAATGGAAAACATGAAACAAACAAGACAACATGATAAAAGGAACTTAAGGAGAAAAATAAAGACATAAAAATGAAATAAAACAAAAAACCTAAATTCACCTATTTACATGTAGGGGACAACCTGATTTCAATTTAAGTAGTAATTCATATATTTCTCACAATATGGAAAAGGAATATGAGTGTTAGGAACCCGTGCTTAATTGCTATGGACGCATATGCTTTGTAAGTCGTCCCTTAGAGCTTATTCGAATTATCCCACATACAAGGGAAATAGTAGTTGTTAGAATAGAGTTAGTATATAAGTAAGTGTTGAGGCCGAATAAAGGCATCCACGAATTCATTGTATTGAGCTTGCTCAAAGGAGGTTGCCCCCTCGAAGAGGCCTGCGATCAATATAAGCTTTCTGTGTTTCTGTTATTGGTAAGAGTTATTTTATTTTGGCATATTTTGATTAAATATGTTGTAAGAGGTAAATTGCTATAAGGAGGTTCTTCACATTTGGTATCAGAGTGCTTTCTTGGCTTTGTGGGTAGATTTGGAGCAATTTTTTTCAAAGCAGGGCTTTCCAGGAGCTGCGCCATTTTTTGGAAAGAAATTTTTCATTGCAGGTTCCATCATTTCGGATTGGGTAAATACCTATCCGCTTAACTGTGGGAAGTGCTTGGGCATAAGCCCTAAAACTCATTGTGAGGAGTACCTTAGGAACCCCAAAGTAGCTGGCCCATTGAGAGGACCTGCCAGCGAAAAGGGCAATGACCCCACCCTGATTGACTAGATCCCACCCGTGAGGTAAACCAAAAGCTGTCGTTAAGGGGTAAACCCGCGGCCAGAAATTTCTGGAGAGCGGTACTCGCTCAGACAGCTTTGGTGGCCAGAGAGAATTTAAAAATCCTTTAGGCAGCCAAACAACCCTGGGGTCCATATCCAACTTATCAGGTTCAGAGAGCAAACAACAATATATCCACAGTTGATGATATTTCGAACCACATAGTTGCAGACAATCTGTTCCTGAAACAGCCGCTTTAAAAACAAAAAAAAAAAAAAAAAAAGCCGCCAAAAAAAAAAAAAAAAAAAAAAAACAGCCGCTAAAAAAAAAAAAAAAAACAGCAAAAAAAAAAAAAAAAAGCAGCAAAAACAAAAAAAAGTCCAAAATTTAGGGAACGCGAAGGATCCCCAGCTATTCACAACTGGTTATGGTCACCACTCGTGCAGGCACAAAAATCATGGAGGAAGAAATCACCACATTGAAATCTCAGGTTACAGAGTTAACCGATATGATGCGTGGCTTGAATCAACAGAATAACATCTTGATCAACCGAATGCAGAAAGAGGAGTCTTCTTCAGACCGTCACTCCTTTACTTCCAACTCCTCCCGTGGACCTAAGCTAGACTTTCCACGGTTCAATGGTACAGATCCTACAGGATGGATATATCGAGCTGAACAATTCTTCAACCTCCACAATACTTATTTTGTAAACAAAGTCCCAATTGCTTCCTTTCATTTGGAACAAGAAGCACTTCAGTGGTACCGTTGGTATCTCAAGACCAATGATGAACCTGATTGGTCAACTTTTGCATCCTTACTTTTGGGTAGATTTGGTCCCTCAGCATTCGAGGATTTCACAGGTGCTCTCACCAAACTCCGTCAAACAGGTACTATTCAGGAATATCAGCTTGAATTTGAAAAACTCGCTAATCACACTGAAGGGTTGTCAGATGACTTCTTCAAAAGTTGCTTTGTTAGTGGCCTTAGAGAGCCGATCTGCTCAGAGGTAAAAATGTTTTGACCTGAAAATATGATGGACGCTTTGGGTCTGGCTAAGTTAGCAGAAGATAAACTCTCCACACAGCGTCGACCTCCCACCTTTTTACCAACAAAGAACACAGTGAATCAGCGGACAACCATAACCACACCAATCAAGCGCCTGACTGAGGCAGAGATGTGGGCTCGTAAAGAAAAAGGATTATGTTACAACTATGATGACAAATGGGTTAAGGGTCACAGGTGCATCCAACAAAAACTTTACTTGCTAGATGTGGAGTCACCACCAGAACAAGATAGCGAGATTGATATTCCAGAATTTCAAGATGCTCAAGATGAACCCGGCACTGAAGAGGACCCAATGGTTCAAGAGACTCAACCTGAGATCTCTGTACATGCACTAGTAGGTGTCACTACTCCCCAAACCATGAAGGTCAAAGGGTGCTTCAAAAAGATCCCTCTCACAATCCTCATTGACTCGGGCAGTACTCACAATTTCATTGATCCTCGCATTGCTAAGGCAGCAGACTGCTTTATATACCCTTGTTCTAGCTTTGAAGTCATGATTGCTAATGGGGGCACATTGCCATGTAAAGGAAAGTGTTGAAATGTGCATCTTGCAATCGGCGATTATAATTGTCGCTCTGATATGTTTGCCCTACCCTTAGGTGGGTGTGATGTGGTTTTAGGGGCACAATGGCTTCGCACATTAGGACCTATTTTATGGGACTTCTCTGAGCTTTGGATGCAGTTCACAGATAATGGTCAGAAGCACACCTTAAAAGGGTTATTACCAGGATCTGCTAGCATCATCAGTTCTCATCGCATGGAAAAACTTTTGAAAAAAGGCTCACATGGGGTCATTGCACAACTACATTCCATTCAACTCTAGCCCTCTGCTCCTTCTAACCACCCTACAGACTTACAAGCCATACTTGACAAGCATGCAACCATTTTTTTAGAACCAGTAAGGCTACCCCCTTCACGCCCTGAAGATCACCGCATTCCTCTCCTTCTAGGAAGCATTCCACCCAACATTCGGCCATATCGTTACCCCCATCTGCAAAAGACTGAAATTGAGAACTTAGTCCGGGAACTCCTCAAGTCCGGCGTTATCCGCCCTAGCACCAGCCCATATTCCTCCCCAGTGCTTCTTGTCCACAAAAAAGATGGCTCATGGCACCTTTGCATTGACTTTCGAGCCCTTAACCACCTCACTATCAAGGATAAATTCCCAATTCCTGTCATCGATGAGCTTCTTGATGAGCTCCATGGGGCCAAATTCTTCTCCAAGTTGGATCTGCGTTCTGGCTATCATCAAATTCGAGTGCATCCTGATGACATTCCCAAGACAACCTTCCGTACACATGAGGGTCACTATGAGTTCCTTGTCATGCCATTTGGCCTTACAAATGCCCCTTCCACTTTTCAAGCACTCATGAATAAAATCTTTCGGCCTTTTCTCCGTCAATTTATTTTAGTTTTCTTTGATGACATTTTGATTTACAGCCGCACATGGGTTGAGCATCTCCAACATCTTGACAGGGCATTACAGTTGTTAGCCGACAATCAATTATGTGCCAAGCAATCCAAGTGTTCATTCGGTCAAGAGGAAATTGACTATTTGGGGCACATTGTTTCAGCTAATGGGGTTCGCGTGGACCCAGAAAAAATCAGTGCTATGCAGAATTGGCCTCAACCAACCACCCTCAAGAGCCTTCGTGGTTTCTTAGGCTTGACAGGATACTATCACAAGTTCATCAAAGATTATGGAAAGATCGCGGCTCCTTTGACTTCCTTATTGAAGAAGGATGCTTTCACCTAGGGTGCACCAGCTGATCAGGCATTCATCCAACTCAAACAGGCTATGTGTAGTACACCAATTTTGGCACTGCCAGACTTCACCAAAACTTTCACCATCGAAAGTGATGCCAGTGGCATTGGCTTGGGTGCTGTTCTTCTCCAAGAGGGCCGACCAATTGCCTTCACCAGTAAAGCCCTTTCTGGCCGCAATTTAGCTTTGTCTACATATGAAAAGGAAATGATGGCAATTTTACATGTAGTACAAAAATGGAGACCCTACTTACTGGGAAACCATTTTTGCATCAAAACTGATCATCAGAGTTTGAAATATTTCTTAGAACAGCAGGTCTCATCCCCAGCTCAGCAAAAGTGGGTCAGCAAACTCATGGGCTATGACTATGAGATCACCTATAAGAAGGGAAAAGACAATGTTGTGGCTGATGCTCTCTCAAGAACCTTCGAGGACCACCCTTCCCTCTCTGCCATCTCCATGCCCATTCCTAAATGGTTGGAATCTGTCCAACAAGGGTATGTAAATGATCCCTCCTTATGCCACATCATTCATCAATTGGCCACTAACCCCTCTGCCATACCGCATTATTCATGGGATGGTGCTTCTCTGCGATACAAGGGTCATTTGGTGCTTCCCCAAATTTCAGACCTACATCAGGGTATCTTCTATGAAATCCATGCTTCCCCCTCAGCAGGGCACTCTGGGTTTCTCAAAACCTATGAGCAGGCATGTCGACACTTCTTTTGGAAAGGCATGAAAACTGAAATTAAACAGATGGTGGCTGAATGTGAAACCTGCCAACGACACAAAGGTGAAACCACATTGACTCCTGGTTTGCTTGTGCCCTTGCCCATTCCTACTAGGATTTGGACAGATATTTCCATGGATTTCATTGAGGGCCTCCCTAAATCTGGGGGAAAGACAGTGATCCTAGTTGTTGTCGATCGCCTCTCCAAATATAGTCATTTTTGTGCACTCAGCCACCCATACACCGCGTCCACAGTTGCACAGGTTTTCTTGGATCAGATCTTCCATCTTCATGGCATTCCTTCTTCAATTGTCTCAGATCGTGATGCCACTTTCACTAGCCATTTTTGGATGGAACTATTTTGTCGCACAGGCACACAGTTGAAAATGAGCTTTGGGTACCACCCACAAACAGATGGCCAGACAGAAATCGTCAACAAATGCTTGGAGACCTTCCTTCATTGTTTTTCTTCAGAACAACAACATCAATGGGCCAAGTGGCTTCCTTTAGCTGAATGGTGGTACAATACCTCATACCACACTTCCACCAAAATGACTCCCTATGAGGCAGTTTATGGTCAAGCACCGCCACCACTTCTTCCATATCATCCTAGTAGCTCACCAGTTCACGCAGTTGACACTACTCTCCGAAACCGGGATCAAATTCTCCGCACCTTGCGAGACAATCTCCACATGGCCCAGAACCGAATGAAGCAGCAGGCTGATCAACACCGCTCTGAGCGTACCTTTCAACCTGGTGATATGGTATTTCTTCATCTGCAGCCATACAAGCAATCATCACTAAAACAAAAAGGGCGCCAAAAGCTTGCTCCAAAGTTTTATGGGCCATATAAGGTTCTCCAAAAGATTGGGTCAGTTGCTTACAAGTTAGAGCTTCCACCTTCCTCCCAAGTTCATCCCGTCTTTCATGTCTCCTGTTTGAAACAAGTTCTTGGATCCAACATCCGAGTGCAGACAGCTTTACCAACACTTGATAATGAAGGCTCCATCCTTCTCGAGCCCGAAGCAATCTTGGACAGGCGCACCCGCCAACTTCGATCCCGCTCCATCACAGAGGTCTTAATCCAATGGCACGGCATGCAACCAGAAGATGCAACCTGGGAACCACTCTTCCAGATTCAACAACAATTCCCACATTTGAAGCTTTGAGGGCAAAGCATTTTTTAAGAGGGAGGGGATGTTAAGAACCCGTGCTTAATTGCTATGGACGCATATGCTTTGTAAGTTGTCCCTTAGAGCTTATTCGAATTATCCCACATATAAGGGAAATAGTAGTTGTTAGAATAGAGTTAGTATATAAGTAAGTGTTGAGGCCAAATAAAGGCATCCACGAATTCATTGTATTGAGCTTGCTCAAAGGAGGTTGCCCCCTCGAAGAGGCCTGCGATCAATATAAGCTTTCTGTGTTTCTGTTATTGGTAAGAGTTATTTTATTTTGGCATATTTTGATTAAATCTGTTGTAAGAGGTAAATTGCTGTAAGGAGGTTCTTCACAATGAGTTCCATATTGGTAAGCTAAGGAAAATGTTTTATCATCAAAAAATGATGATTTTTAGTGGACCCATCCACAATGGATCAAACTTACCATGGTTTCCCTTAGGCTCTCTTATTTCATCCCAAACCAACACAAGATCTCCAAACTAAAAAAATATTTTATTTTCCTTTTTTCAAAATAATATATTACTTGAACTTAATGTTCTACAATTATATTAACAACATGTACTCTTTCTTCTTCTAGATTATTTAAATATAAAATCCTTTTATCGAGTGAGCTCTTAAAAGTTTCAATTTTTATTATCCTCACTAATTGTAATGTAGGAAACTCTAATGATATGGGAATTAAAACATATCTCACATTTAATAATTGAAATGGATATGTTACAATGGAACTTTTGGTAATAATGTGGTATGCCCACAATGCATCATATATATTTTTAGGCCAATCTCTTTTATTTTCATTCACCAACTTGTAGATGATATTTACCAAGTTCTTATTACTAGATTCAAATTGACCATTTATTTATGAATAATAGTGTTTCAAATAAATTTAACTTATATTATTTGGAAGGAAGAGATAATAAAATCGAGAAGGGTATGGTAGAAAAACTTGATATGTTATGTATGCATTGATCTAGACGATTATAAATACTCCTCTTTATCTTGGGAGGAATGACCTATAGATAAGAAATCACTCCAAAAAATGGTTGATCAGTTAGATAGTAGGGTGGATTTCCTAACAAGCTAGATCCAAGAATCGCGAGCTTCCTTGGAGGCTAACAATCCATGCTTTTAAATAATCAAGTTCTAAAAATGAAAGATAAATTACTTGCATAAATAATAGAAGGCATTGACATGAAATAAAATAAGTTTTTGATAAATAAATAGATGAATTTGACAAATTATATAAATAAATAAGTTGATATTAATGTTCATTGAATCAAGTGTGGTTCAAAAAATAGGATGAGGTCTTGTGGTTAGGCAAAGGGGAAAAAAATGGATTTGGTTGAGGTTTAGTGGGTAAAAATAGCTTGCTATTTATTTATCACACAATGACCATCAGTGATTGGAGTGACAATCAATGGTTAGGGTGATATTTGGTGGTTGGGAAACCATTGATGGTTATGGACAAACTATCACTAGTTAGGGTGACCATCAGTAGTTACTATGGTTTCTAGTCTAGTTCAAGAAATTGGTCTAATAAGGTTGTAAAATGTAACTTTAGAAAGTGGGTTTGGGCTAGGTTGGTTCCAAAATAGAAAAAAATTAAATAATTAGTGAAAATAGGTACTTATCTTGTCGGTTAATAATGTGAAGAATGTTGGGGTGGTTGAGAACTTGTTGGTGGACCCTGGGGCAATTTTGGCAGGGTAACAATACTTAGTTGTTGGTCAATGGATGGTAACACTTCATATCTATATCACCCTTGATGGTTTAATGGTTCACTAAAATAATACCTGTAAAATGAAGTACTGATGCAAGGGGTTTTGATTTTAGATGCATATGATCTTGGATTAATTGATTTATCGATTGGACTACCTCCTTTTTCACCTCCTCTTCCTCTCATTTTATAAGAAGGAGAGGTGAAAAAATAGTTAAATAAAAGGTTCAACAAGTAGTTTAAAATTATATTTTTCATGTATTAGATCACACACAAACTAGAAAAACTAAATATAAAAAATCAAGTTGGAGTTGACTATTTAGGTGGTTAAAGGATGGCTGTTAATAGTTAGGCCTAACCGTCAGTAATTAAGGTGATTGTCAACAGTCAAGGGTAAGGTTAAGCTTAGTCAAGGTTAATTAGGTTAATTTAGTTAGTTTATCTATTCAACTAACTTGACTCAAGGTTTATGGTTGATAGGTTATGGTAGAGTCCTTAGGGGGTCCCTAGGTAGTTTAGGGGTTAGTTTGACATCTATAATTATCATGTGTAGTTTTTTAGTTTCTACAAATAGTATAAAGAATGAGATAGATAAATTTTATATCCATAATAATAACCAACCAAATCTAATGATGAAAATCATTATGCTTTGTCAGTTACAATCTTCATAGTTATACCATATCTCACTAAGATTTTTTCTTTGATGAAGTTACAAATCACTTTCAAAGTGGTTTATTTGATGGGAATTACCTTGAACCACTTCGTGAAGTATTTTTTTGCTAAGACAACATGGATTTGGCCTAAACTTGAGTGAGGATTTAATGTGCCAATGAAATATAACCCCTATTTCTAAAAGGGTTCTTTGATTATAACAAGCCTAAGTAGAAGAGCTATAAGTTTTGGCATGCCTACAAACCATTAACAAGATTAAAATTTCCTTACCCATCTATGAGAATATTTTAATAATTATGGATGATAATAATTAACCCTTAATATTTTATATGTTATAATTGATGTATATAATTGACTTCCACATGATTGATAATGAATGTCTTTGATGAGTTTATTTTGTTATTTTTTTTTCCATACACCTTAAGAATAAACCATCAATATTATTTTGAAATAAAGTGACATCCCAAATAACATATTCTACCCCTTAATTTCAAATTTATTCTTTGTTTAGCATTCAAATTTTGGGGACATTCTCCATATGTTGAGAAATATGTAATATTTGAGTATTATTCATATGTATAATCAACAAAAAATACTAATGGAAAGCTTTCATCAATATTCATCTATTAGAGTAGTGTATATTTGGTCATAAGTCTATTATTCCATATGCTAACATAATTATTTACATCACACCAACTTAATACACTTTATTTCTAAATCATTTTATTAAACCTCTGTAATCCATCCTCTCTTTTTGAACCAAGTTTTTGTTACATCAAGATGGATTTCACAATTGTATCAAGAACCATCATAATATATTTGAAATTGATAATGTAATACCTAGAATATTTTAATATTTTAACCATGGTGTATGATTTTTTTAATATATAAGAGTAATTAATATCATTATTCTTCATTACAAAACTCATAAATGCAAGTGCTTAATGAACTTCATGATCATTCTTCTGAACCAAAATGGCTGAAAGGGTGTGTGCTAAAGAATAAAAGTATATGATTAAATATTTCTTTATGTATAGACATACCATAGTAGACACATAGTAAATTAAAATATTTATCTTCTCAAAATCATCCTTTCCTTCATTATTACATTTAAAATAAGGATTACCTCTCATCATATCAATAATGTGTTTTATGAACTCAAAAAAGTTAGATACAAACATTATTAATAAGTTTACTGAAAAAGGAATGAAATCAACATTTGATAGTAGAAAAAGATAAATTATGAATTGATTAAACTAATTTTAGATTAATATTTATTCCTTTATTTTATAAAATATTCCAAAGAAACTTATCCTTAGTTACTCCAAAGACAAACTTTTTAGGATTCAAATAAATGCCATGAAGTTGACATTTTTTGAATACTTTTTCAAGGTGCTTATAATGGTCTTCTATTTTATTATAAAAAAAATCAAGTCACAATTATCTTGTTTTAAAATAACTAAAATAAATATCCATTTATCTTTGGAAAGTCATACCCACATTGACAAGACCAAAAGACATTCTTCTATATGAAAATGTGCCCTAAGCAGTAGTGAAGGCAATTTTATGTTGATCTTTCCATTCCACTTCAATCTAGCTACACCTTAAAAAACCATCGAACATAGAGATAATCTCATAACCTATAATTAATTGTATCACTTGATTCAATATGGGTAATGGATAATTGTATTTTAATGATGCCCAATTAAAGTTTCTAAAATAAACACATATCCTTATTTATCCATTCTTATTACTTACTATCATAATGTTATCCACCCATGTTGAATGGTGAATAAGACAAATGATTTTATAATTTAACATCTTCTAAACCTCATCAAAGTTGGTTCTAGTTATCTTTGGGTTGTACTACCTTTACTTTTATTTAAAATGTTTTGTAACAGGTTTGAGTGGTACAATATGTTATATTTCCTTTAGCCAAAATGATTTGAGATCAACATATGAATAAGTAATAATATTTATATATTTTATAATAATTTAATTAAATATTATTTATTCTTTAGGATAAAAATATTTTCCAATATTTGCCATTATCGGTTGTTCTTTAGATCCAATATTCACCATTTTGTAATCATTTGAGTTGAAGGTATTATTTTACATTTTCTTTTACTATAAAATTTTCAAGTTTGTTAATTTTTTTAAAGGAGACTATAAAATAAGTATTTGTTCCCTTTTAGTTTTATCACTCCATTTTGTTCTTCAAATACTCATTTTTTAGTTTGAATTAAAGATTCCCTGTAGGCTAATTCACTTCTTTTGAAGAAGAGATTTCTAGAATTATCTACTTTCTTGACAAAGGTAATAATATTTTGATCATTATTAAAGACCTACCAATTTTTAAAATTATCTAGCACACTAGGTCTATACACTAATTTAATAGTGTATTTATCTTTAGTGATTTCTGAATGAAGGATTAATATAGAAGAAGAAATAATGAGAACATCATAGTTTATGTTTTTAATTGAGGAATAAATTTTATAACTAAATATTTAAAAATATAAGTGTTATCCCATACCTTATTGTGATAGTGTCTATGACAATCATTTTTAACTTTATATTAACCCCTTACCTATCTTAAAACTAACTCAACATCTCCTTATACTTTTAAGTTTATGATTACCATATCTTCTACATATTGTAGGCCAAGGACTAGGATTCATATTCATTAGTATTATTTTTAATTTCAATATATAGTTTGTATGAGAAAGGAAAAACTTCACTACTTAAGCATACAAAGACAACTCTAGTACCTACACCAACTGAAGATAAACTACCATCAAACTCAAGTGTCTAGATATCATTAGGATTAATTTATACTACTTTAGGCATATTGAAATCATCATATAACAATATCATATAGTTTCATAATCATGTATCTTTGTATATAATATTATCTCTTAGATATTCTACCCTTTGTAGTTTATACTTAGTTTTTGGTTCGAGATCCAATTGTTGTTTGATTCCATTCACTAGAATCATGGCATGAGATAAGTCCATCTGAAGCTCTCCATCTAACTCTATATAAAATCTTTCCTAACAATATGCCATGTGTAATAGGTATGTCCACCACCAAGATAGTGATTTTTATTCTCTTTTATGGGATGGATCCAAAATCAACCTAAAAATCCTTGATTTTTCCAATCGAAGGTACATGTTTGGCTTCCATGGAATAACATGTGCCAAAATCGTTGATGAAAGTAAGACCTAGGGAATTATAAACTTTGGATATCATTTCATTATTTAAGGCTCCATTATCAATGATAAAATTTCTTACCTTACATCCTTTGAGTAAAAGGGAGATATACAAAGGTTTTATTTTTCTATAATTTTTAGTAGCATCCATGGAATTCAAAGGTAAAAAATAAGATGGATTTGTGAGGATTTATTTAGATTTTATATTATTTATACAAAAAAAAATTACCATTAATGATATCAACTAGTCTATCTATTTGGTTAAGATTATACTTTAGGTACTCAACTTGAGTCATTTGTATCTTAGTTTTACTTAAATGATTGATAATGTCAAAGGCTGGTAGTTTAGTGGAAGAGGAATTTTTTAGGACTTTAAATAGGTTGAGACATTATTTTAGTTTCAAAAGAATTATTAGCTTTTGTATTAGCATTAGTGGTGGTTTAAAGAGGGTCACATACCTTTATTTTAGGTTGTTTTCATTTTCCTAAATGGGTGATGTGGTTCCTCAAGGAAGAATAGCCTTTAGAACTTCTCTATATTTTTCTCTTATATCCTATTTTATAGGTTGTTTCTTTTACTTTGATTTTTCTTTCTAGTTTTATGTTCTAGTAAAGACACTACATGATTAGTCATTCATATTAGCCACTTTATCATCATATTCATCTTCTCCAAACTCATAATCTAAGTACAAATTATTGGATCTACCACCAGGTTCCTCTATTTCATATTATTGGGGACCTAAAGTTGCTATCTCTTTTTCTTCAACTTATTATTCATAATCAAATATCTATTTTGTTTCTAATATCATGTTTACAGGACTGTTTTAATTTACATTTGGAGGATATTAAAGATCAAATTTTTGTGGGGAACTTATAAATGTAGATGGTTTCATTTTTATGGCACATAGTTCCATCTCAAAACATATTAATATGAAGGAAAAATAGTCTTTAGATGAAATAATTTCTTAAATGTAGTTATGTGATTGGACATACATTAAAGAAGTTTTTCTATATAATTATGATTTAAATTCTATACTTTGTCTTTTGATGTTTTTTTTCAAATTTATAGCCATAATCATATCATCTTCAAATTTTATATAAAATATTTGATTTTTATCCAAATATGCTACTTTGTTCCTTCTTAAAAGGAATCCAACCTTGGGCAGTTGAGAATTGATGAAGAATCATTTTTTACTTTATACCATAGGTCTAGTTGTTTCTAGTATGTTGTTTAATATCTTGTTAAAATATGACACAAAATCTCTTTTAGGCCTGTATGTTTATTTCTTCATTTGAGTGAGGTACGTGAGTAACCCATGTGCATCTTAAAATAGTTTAACTAAAATTTAAATTTGGTTTTCATAGAATTCTAATTGTTGATAGAGTTAGAATCAAGGTGATAAAACAAATCATTTGATCCATATTGGAGAGTTTTTGTGAATGATCTGACTAATGTTGATGCTTGAATGTGTATCATAGGGGTTTATAGAGTGTTGAGAGAAACTCTTCTCATTTCCTAAATTAATAAGTCCATTGCATGAGTAGCTAGTTGTGATAATCCTATTATCTTTGGTGGAATAAAAACAAAGTAAATTATTGTTTCACAAGATTTATATAATTGGTTGTTGGGAGTAACCTTGGCCTAAAAGCTAAATTGTGAAAATTAAAGTAGTCTATGTTAAGTGAAGTGAATTATGATCAAATCTAAATATAAAATCTAAGCTATAATGGATATTCACAATGAGACTTAAACTAAAGTGATTTGATTAAAAAAATAACAAAAGAAAGGGTAAGGTAGAGAAGAAATATGTTGCTAATCTTTATTACAAATATTAGGACAAAGTTAAAATTTCATCTAAACATGCACTTAGAACCAATATATGACATGAAACAACTTAAGCCCAAATCTTATCACACATCAGGAAAACATCTAAGGAATGTATATATAATGCAAATAAGAACCATATTCACTTTGAATATTTACCCCTACAAGAAAATAACATAAGCATATCTACACGAAGAGAAAAGGAAATGAAATAAACCTAAGAACTTTCAATCAATCTTACATTAGCATAGATTGATAGCTCTACATTAAAAGGTGCACATTCAAAATTCAAAAGAACCATTCAAATCTACATATTCGATTAGACAAGTGAGAGAAAATCTATATACCAAACATACAAGTAAATAATGGAGAATCTCTGTAGAATTCCTTCTCTATATTGCTTGCTCAAAGTTTACACAAATTTTTTTTTATCTCAAAAAACTCCTTCCCTTTTACAATCTACCATACCCCTTATATATAAGATTAAAGAGGTATGGCAGTCAATATTGACAAATTACAATTGGACAATTGTCATAGACATGTGTATTTTTTACAATGTTCTAGAACTATGAAATTTCCTATTGGATTGACCTATAGGTGATGTGTTTTAATAGTTTCAAATGCCTTTACAAACTAATATTATCTTTTCAAAATATACATGTCTAGTTATAAAACAATATGCTTTGATCAACAAATTTAAATTTGAGACCCTTTTGGTGATGCAGTCCCCTATTTATGTTGTAGAATTTTTATTGCCTTAGCATGGTGATCATCAATTAGCTTTAGGTTGAAAATGGGATCTTAGAAGAGTTAATCCTCTTGATCTACCACGCTTTTAAGAGCTTTATCAGCCCTTTCTAAATCTTCTTTGATGCTCCTAGTCTCCTCAATATTCTCTTATATAGTGAAGATCATGTCCATGATCTTTGTATTGTCAGCTCCTATCTTTCCTTAGTTCTGATTTTTCACCTCAAGCATGACTTGGGTGGTTCTATGATTTAACTCATCATCATTTATTAGACCAACTAGGTTGATTATAGTGGGATCCTTGATTATTCTCCCCAATATATGCTTCATCCTACTTTGCAACTGCTTGTCATCTTCAAAAAGATATTATAGGATCTTAGTCCATTTATTCAAGCTTTTGATCTTGTCTACCAATACTTCCATGGTTATATTTAAATGAGCCAAGCTAACTATATTGAAACTAGTGATTTGATATTCTACCAAAATATTGATCAAATCCTTTAATTCATTGATTGAATTCTACCATTGGTGGATTTGGCTCATGGCCATAGTGTTCTACTGGCTCAACTCACACTACCTTGACCTTAATGATTTTAGAGAATTGAACATATCAAAAAAACCATCTTCAAAATTTTTGATCATTGTCTTTGGGAGTGACAAGACAACCTACTCCTCCAATTTTCTTTTTCTACTTCAAACCTTTAATGGTAGCATGTAATTATTTATTTTGAGCTCGGGCTAACTATAGGGGATCATCTTTAAATATAGGGTCCTCTCCAAGTCTTTGTCTCCCTACTTGAGTCAAACTAGATGAAGGTTTTTCTATCTAGTATGTTATTTCCTCACCACCTATCATGATCTTTTTCTCTATCACCCTCATCAATCCAGTAGCCTTTGGGTCAAAATTGACACCAACTAAGGTTTGAGTTATCTGAGGAGCTAAGAATTCTACTTGTGTTCCACTTGATTGAGGGTTGCCAATCTTATCTCATCTTCCTCTTCTAAAGACACAATCCATGGCTTCATTTATTGATTTAAGGGGATATTTGTGTCCTTCACCATAGCCCAAAGATGATGATCTATGGGCACCTTTTACAATTTAGGTCCATATATGAACCATTCTAGAATAGTTGGGCCATAAATGATGTTTTATTCACTAAAAATATTGACTTCATTTAAAGGAGTGAAATTCACTTTGGGATTCTTAATTTTGGGAACAATGGTGAGATCAACCTTCCTTATGGGGATGATAATAGCAATTAAGTCCAATATTTCTTTCCATTTCTATTCTTTGGTTTCTTTATATGAGCTTCCTTATCATCTAACTCATAAGCACTAGATAGTAGTTTTAATGCATCTTCTATAGATTCATTAGGTCTCAAGGCTACCATGTGAATATCTTCAAATGGTGATCCTTGTTCCTCTACATGGGCTGAAGTTCTAAGAGCTAATAAACTTGAAGCAACCTCATCTATCCTCTATTCCTTAGACCTATACTCACTTTGGACTTCAAGTCTAGTCTTTACTTGTGATTGAGCATATGGAGGTCTAGCAGGTGTACTAATTATCAAATGATAATAAAAGGCCCTAATTGCCATCAATCATCAATCTTTTTATTTCTTTCAAGTCTAGATTTAGGTCTAAGGTTATGCTCCTTCAACCTTCTAATGAATTCAAAGTATGAGGATGATTTGGTATAAATAGGGTCAAAATCACCTGGTTGATGATCATAAGGTATATTTAACATTCCCTTAATCTTCAAATGTTCTTTAACTCTTAAACAAGGTTCCTATTTTCTAGGCTCATTAATCTATAGATTGAAGGATGGTCTATGATTTTATGTTGTCTCAATGTTCTCCCATTATTTAAATATTATTTCTAATTATTATTGGGAAATCATGAAGGAGTCCCTTCCTTTTAGTTTTACAAAGACTATTAATGCCATGGAATAGTTGATATGTAATTTCTTACTTAGCTAGATTTTCAAGGAACTGAATAGGTATATTCAGAGGATCACTTTATGTGCCCTCAATCCTTATAACCATGTAGTTTGGATACAACCATATATCCCCTATTACATCCACAAACTTTTTGATCAATGAACTGACCCTTGCCATTGGAATCCTAGTTATATCCTCACTTAGGGTTAGATGAACACAATCACAAATGAATTAGATGTGATCTCTATATTTGACTATGTGTAGTTTTAAATAATACTATGAAATAGTTTATGTCCCAATGGTTGACCACTCCCTCTAGTTTGGGATATTTATTATTGCATAGAGAGCATATAAAAGGTATGACATCATAAAAAATAGGGTTTTCTTCTTGTTCTTGATTGCAAAAATATGCCTACTCAATAAGATGATTATTATTTTACCCAAAGGGGGAATAGTTGCCTTTTCAACCATAATTAGACTATGGGTAACCAAATTGGATCTACAAATGTAGTGGTAGGATTTCCACATAATCTATTTAACATAGTAATTATCATCCTAATCCCAGGTCTGAATTAGCTAATAGGAATGTTTTTGTTGAGTAAGAGAGGAACTAGTTTCTAGAATACATCCACATGGATAGGGTGCCTTTTAAATCCTATTCCTTACCCTAGGAATTGATTAAAGCTAATTTAATATGAGGTTTTTCCAACTTATAATAGGATTCAAATGTCACAGTAGAAATATAATCCACCTTTCTTAGTTTGTATTCATTAACTAGCATGCCTTTATCTATCTTTGTTTCTTTAAAAATAGGGGTAATAATGTTGATATAGTGAAGTAACTCAGGCTTTGCTAATGTATAATGAAGATTAGACATTTGAATGGCTACTATGTCATCATACAATCTTTTGGTTTATATATTTTTCTCCTCCTTTCAGGTAATAGTTCGTTGATATTTAATTATCCATAATAAAATTGACTAGTTGTTACCAGTGTTTAGAGTATTGACAACAAATTTCATGTCCTTGAAAGTGCAACCCTCAACATATATGTTTAGGTATAGTTAAACATCCTCATTTTAAATACCCTTTCCATCTACCATTGTTATGAGTTTTACTCAAATTACTCACTAGCAGACTATAATTCAATTCTGGATTGAATTATCTATACATAGATGATAATTCAATTCTTCTTGTCTTAATTATAATGACAATAGGGATAAACCAGGGTTTTGGCACATGTAAGGTTTCTTGAAGATTTTTGTAGAGCTTCAATGGAGGTAATTGAGTTTGAATTAAGAGATTTATGTCTTAGATTTTACTCAGATTATTGTATTTATACCTTTTATGTCATGGGTCCATAAAATATTTTATCTAACCTGGATTTCTTATGTAGCACTACTACATCATCCTACTCATTGATTTTAAAAGTAACAATTTATCACTTCTAAACACATGTCATCACCTCGCTCAATCTTGAAATCAAAGAAAATATGCATTGTTATATCTTTCAAAAAGTCTTCATACTTTGACCTTATCATGGCCATCAATCTTTGTCTCTAAGATCATGAGATTGTACCACATGGAAACATCCTACATAATTTGAAATATTTGCATCATTTAGGTTTCATTATGCCATATAAAATCTTTTAATTGGTCATAGGCCCTTTGAAAGGTCAAACTACTAGATGTTATCAATCTCAATTTGGGAGATTGAATACCATTAGTCAATCTCTACTTAATTCATCATAGTTATGACATACATCATTATCAGGTTCATCTAAGGCTATTTGAAAAGTCATCTTCATCTCATACCATTAGATCTTCCTCACTTGGATTAATGTGCACTATTGACTGTTATCTGCTTGCTACTGAACTTGCTTCATATGCACTGTTAGATCTTAAAGTATGTGCTTCAATGCACATCATCGATACTGATCCACCTAATTTTATTCCTTCCACTATGGTTATGACACTTATCACCATCACATTTTGTTTATGAACTTTGACAAGTTAACCTAGTCAAGTACCCTCAGATCATCGATCTCAATTTGCCTAACTCTGAGATCTTACCATGTGTCATCTTCGCATTGGTCTTGTAGGAAATAAAAATAATAAAGTTAGAGATTAAGGAGTAAAATATTTTAGACTAAATTTTTAGCCTAAAGTTTTATTATATTAATAAATACAATCAAAGATTTTAGGACAAGGCTTTAGGATAAGTTTAGAATATAATAAAGTGCCCTCCGTGTTTAATTAGGCTATGTGAATAATAAAATATACTAAGGATTTTGGGAAATAAAAAATGACTTAGGACAAAGTTCTATCCTAAGTTTTGGTGATGTTAATAAACATGATTAGGACCTTAAGATAACATTTTAGATTAAGTCCATGATAAAATTAAAATTTCTCTCACAAACTAAGCCCCACACAAATTTGAATTCAATTCAAAAGGGTTTAGGCTAAATAATTAGACTAAGGGTGTTTTGTATTTCAAATATGAATTCAATTAATTAATTTAAAGAACAAGGTTTAATATATGAGGCCAAGTTATCATTAAAATACAAAACTTTGAATAATGTTCACCACATTGGGACTTATTGAACTTGCAACCTAAAAACATAAGAGGCAATCATTATCAACATTAGCCAAGATAGAATAAACATCATTCGAAACAAACCATTGGTGTGAAAGATTTTCAAATAAAGAAATTTGATTAAGCAGAATGTTTAATTTAAATCATAAATTTGTAGAATTTAAAACAAGGGTCCCCATTTTTCAAGAATTGGGTGGGTATGTTGACCTCAAAAAATGGAGACTTTTAGGGGAAACATAGCAATATGTTAGAATTTAGATAATCTTGGTTCATACTAATAACTAGGCCACTCATTCCACTTGATCAAGTACCATCATTAAGATCAATTTATAATTAAAATAAATATTGCACATGTATAACTAAGATAAAACATCAAAACTTAGTCATGTTGTGTGTGGGATTTGATTCCACTTACTGGTTGCCATGGGACTTAGAGAACAAATTCCAAATTCATGACTTTAACCATTAACATTGACTTGTAACATCTTTAGATATCTATTAAGGATCATGTTTTTTTCTCAAGGAAGGCTTGGGCATTGTTTTACTACCAATCAGGCATCCATAGCCCCAATAGATATGCCTTTGGTCCCACTTAAGGCCTTGATCCACTACCAACTAGGCTTTCATATACCTGATGGAGATTACCAAAATCACCTTTACTCAGAAGATTTTGAATTTTCAATAAAGCTATTAGTTTTTATTTTTAAAGTACATTTAACTTTTCAACAAAGGTTTGAGACTTGATTATCAAAGTTTTAGGATTTGGTCCAATGTTTGATCTTCAAGAAATCATCCTTGGCTATAAACTTAATCCTAAGTAATTAATGTTTGTTAAATGAAAACATGAGTTTGTCCTAATATTTCAATATTTCATTCAACATATCCAATCTTTACTAGAATCAAGCTTAGATTAAAAAAAGGTTTGATATTTTTAGGGAACAATTTACCTATTCATTAGTCTCTATCAATTTCTCTAAATCATAACATCAAATTTAGAATTCCAAGATCCATGATCAACCAACATTTGAGAATCATACCTACATTCCTGTTTTGAAGAGTTCTTTTGAGTATCTTCATGAAACTTTGAGTTAAGGAATATCTTAGAAAAGACTTATTTAAATCAAGGAACAAAGTAGAGAAAAGGAAATACACAAAGTAAAAAAAATAAGAAAACAAATATTTACAAACACTATGTACAAATAAGGGACAAGAAATTAAACTAATATAAAGACTACCTACTCTAACCCTAACTAGTCTTACAATTTACTCCATGAAAACTTCAAGTGGTGTAACAAAGAAATAGTGCTTGAGATATTACCAATTTTTTGGCAAAGTAAACTCTTCTCCCTACAAGTCCTTGAGCTTGAAGGTGTTGTCTCCCAATATATCATTAATATGATATGGACAAATCCATAAAGGTATGAACTTCCCATAATTTCCCTTAGGTTCAAATTATTTATCCAAGAGAAGAACTAGGTCTCCTTACCTAAACACATTAATCTTTGAGTCCTTGTCAAACTATGTTTTGACTATGGTTTGATGTTTACTAAAATTGGCAAAAGATCCTTCTCTTGCATTTTCAATTTGAGTAATGTCAAGTAACCTAGAATTTATAAATTCTTGGTCTTCCTCGATGTCCTCTTGCATGAACTTTTAGGTTGATAGAATGAGTGTAATGGGAAATATAGGTTCTTGACCATATACTAGCAGAAGTGGTGATGCATTCAAAGCTTGCTTGAATCTTGTTCTATTAACCCAAAGGTCATAATTGATCAACTTATTTTAGGTTCTCAATTTGTCAGCAATAGACTTCTTGAGTGCTTTCATCAAACTTTTTTTAGTTGATTCAGAGACTCCACTACACTGGGGGTAATGGTTTGATGAAAACTTGAGAACAATGTTGTTGTCATATGCCTACTCAGTCATCTCAATAGATATAAAGGCAGATCCATTATAAAAAACTAGAGATACTAGTGTTCTAAATCTAGTACATATATTCTCTTCTAATAACTTTATCACATCTTCTATCCTGCATTGCTTGGTTTCCACTACTTCTATCCATCTAGTGTAGTATTCAGTAGTAGTGAGCACATATTGAAGAATTGGGGTTGATCACCCCCACAAATTCTAATCCCCATTGAGAAAAAGTTTTATCAATCATAACTAGCTTTAATGACATAACTACCTTGGGCTCTTTAGTGTTGGACATTTGGCACTGATGACACTCTCTCACATGTTTATGAGTGTCCTTAAAGATTATAGGCCAATAATAACCAGACCTAAGGATCTTATGTGTTGTTGTCCTTTTAGATGGGTGTCTACTTCTAAGATTTTCATGAAAAGTAATTAGGATCTCAATTGATTCCTCTTTAGAAACACATCGTAGGTATATCCCTTCATAATTCTTCTTGAAAAGTACTCCATCTTTGATCAAGAAATAAGATGCCTTGAGTATTAAATCTCTCCTTTGCTCCCTAGTAAAACCTATATGGAAAGTACCATTTATTAGTATATGGACAATGGAATCATACCAATTATTATGTTGGAAACTTTGTTGCTTAACCTGCATGACACTTAGTATTGGTAATTAACTAAATTAGTCCTTGACACCTTACCAATTTGGCAGTCTTAATTTTTAAATAATATTATTAAAGTAAAGACATCCATTTACCTCTTATTTCCCCTAATTCACATTAACTAAGCATAAGCTTAGTATCATGATCTAGTAATATGGCATGTACCCTATTCCTAAGAATGTAGTGCCTAAATTTCTTAACTATCTTAACTAAAACATATGCTTGATTGTCAATTAGAGAATAGTTTAACTCAACATTTTTAAAATTGGTGCTCATGAATGCAATAGGATGATCACATACATATATTTTCTAAGTCATAACAATAACTATTATATGGTCAGAAGTGAAAGAATAAAGATAAAAATCTTTCGAAAAGTCAGGACTTATCAACATCAGTGCCTACCCAATTACTTATTTGATGTCTTTGAAGGATTTTATAGTTTCTTCATTCCATGTGATCTTAGCTTCTTTCTTAAACATATCATTTAATGGTCTCACAATTTATAAAAAACCATAAATAAACTTTCTCACAAAGTTGATCTTCCCAAAGAAAGATTTTAGTTCTTTTCTACTATTAGGGGTTTCTATCTTGGATATGGCATTTACTCTATTAAGGTCTATTTTTCTTGAGATTAAAAGATATTCCATACCTCCTTAATCATTAAAATACCTATTACAAGTGCATGAAATGATCCTACCTCTTTTTAGAAAACATGATAAGGTCATCCATATAAATCATAATGCACTTACCTATGAGACCTTGGAATATCTCTTTTTAAAGTTATACCTACATTGATGAGTCCAAATGGCATCATTTTGTAGCTAAAATTGACCCACTTAGTAGTGAATACAATATTTAATCTATCTTCCTTATTCATAAGTACCTAGTTATATCCTAAAAAATCATTAAGAAAAGACATCATTAAAGAGCCACTAACAATCTATATAACTTGGTCAAGTGAAGGCAAATGATAGTTATCCTTTTTAGATGATTTATTTAGATTCTTAAAGTATATGAACAATATAATTTCCCCATTATTTTTCTTGATTCGTAATAAATTAGCTACCCAAGTGGAGTGTTTAATGATAAACACTATATTTACATCAAGCAACTTCTTGACCTCCTTCTAGATCAAAGGTTCTAGCATAGGGTTAAATGGTCTCTATTTTTTACTAAAAGGATTTCAAGATTTAATTTAAGGAATGGTATGAGTTATGACTCTAGGATCAAATATCTTTGAGTCCTCATAAGACCATGATATAACATCTCTATATCTGGCCAACAACTCTTTAGATTTTTTCAACTCTTTATTAGTGTATGCTGTACCTATATAGACTAGCTAGGATTGACCTTGTGTTCCTAGGTTAATTATTTGGTAACTTTTACATTTTTAGCTAATTTATCTGTATCAAACAATTTATCTAAGGCAATCATGACTTTGGTAATTTTATTGTCCTTTAGTTGCACAATCTTGTCATTAGTGTTACCTTTATCAAGAGTATCTTCATTGTCTTCATCAATGATGTGATCCGTAAATCCTCCTAAAATATTCATGAAGGATATGATCTATTGATCATCACTAAATACCTGTAAATGGCTGAAATTCTCAAGGACTGGGGGGCATGTGATCAATTCAATGGTAAGGTTCTCTAGTTTAGAACTTGGGCTTGGCATAAGATTTGTTGTAGCTGAGGCTAGCTCATCAAAATCTTGGTTCTTTTCTCTAGGAATAGAGACAATGTTAAAGGCATCAAATTACTCTATCAAGTCCCACACTCTAAACTTATATTTCTTTAGGTATGACAATTTTCAATGATACTTACTTCTTACTTAGTTAACTACTATCTCATAGTCACTAAAGACCAATAGTTCTTTGACCTTACATTTATGGAAAATTTCAATCCTAATATTAATTATTCATACTCTACCAATTTTTTAGTGCATGAAAACTATTGTTTTTAAGAAATACTAAATTCTTTTCCAAGGGATCGACTAGAACAATTCCTACTCCAGGACTAGATTTACACCTAGTACCATCAAATATAATTTCCATATTTTAGGCAAAGCATGAGTATTTTTAGGGTCACATACCTTAGATGTGTCAAGAGTGTAAAGTCTTATCTTAGAATTGACCATATTGACCCTTTCATTTTTAGCATTGTATTCGATGATTATATGCCTCATTTTAGGTTTTCTTTCAATTTGAATCTGATTTGGAACTCCCTTCTATGGAAGCCACAGGTGTGAATAGTTATTAGACATGTAACCATTCAAAGACCTACTCTAATTTATACTAAGTATCATTCCATAATCATCAGGTATATCCACCACTTAGATGTCTATAAACTATTGTATCCTTGGCTTAGGTGTAATTTGCATATGAACATTCAATAATTCTCTAATTACTTTCACCCTAGATTTATCTAATTAACAATCATATTAGATTTTATGTTATTCATAAATGCCTTTAGGCACGATGTTAGCAAATGCACTTGATTCTAAGAAATGATTATGCAAATTCTTACCAAAAATTCTAACTATTAGTAGGAAAGGTAGAACATCTAATTTGTTCTTGTAGATAGAAACATTAGCATTTGCAGTCTTTGATGACTTACCAAGCTTCATAGATATAGATTCAAGTAATAAGTCTCTCTAATTATTAATTTGAGTCAGCTCATGTAGTGTGATGTTAGCCTTAACCCTTTTCATGTCTTTAACTATATTATATCCACAACTAGTAGAAGTACTAGGTGAATCAACATTGTGTTTAGAGGTACTTCCCTTTGGAAGTTCAGGGTTGTTGTCTAATACAAAATATATAGGAGTGTCAAAGTTATTTAGTGGAGTTAAAGTTGAAAAAGGTTGCTTATACTCCCTATTATTTAGAGGATAAGTATTTTTTAGATATTGCTGAAAAGCATGAATCTCTTCAGGGGTATCTTCAAGATCATTCTCCTCTTGGAATGAAAAAGCAAATGTCTCCACCATGAGGGTTACATTAGTAGATTTAGATGATCTTGAAGATCCATATATACCTACAATATTATACCTATCAGGTCCATTTTCATGTGTGTCTAATTCATCCTAAAAAAATTTACAAGCATTACAAAATTCATACAATCCAACTCATCATGCTTTGACATATTGTGAACCTTGTAATATTTAGTTAGAGATACATCACAAATATTGATATCAAGATTGATATTATTAGTATATGACTCATTATTTTTATTTTTATTACCATTGTTACCATTATGAAACTAGTTACTAGGCCTATTGAACTTTTGGTAAGAGTAATTTATATTAGAGTTTTCCATGGTATTGCTCATTTGCTCTTCCAACTAAATAAAACTAGTGCTCAATTTTTAAAACATATTAAGTATGGATTCATTATCATTCTTTGGTGATTTTAAATTATGAACCTGAGTGTTATTATTAGTTTTTATCACTAAATCTCTTTGGTTTTGTGAATGAAGTTCATTTGTATTTTTGCTCAAGAAATCTAGGCTCTAACTAGGATGAGCATGGTTTAAGGGAAATTAATTCAACACTGGTGTTTGATTTAGGGTAGGAACATTTTTATTGGCATTAGGAATGACATTTAGTTCATGGAAATTAGGATTAACATTGGGAATGGCATATGCAAGTTGACCTTGAGGCTGCATTTGATCATTGATTATTACAGCTTCAGCATATACGAAGGCCAAAGTCTTTATGACTCCAACAAACCTTTTAAGAAACACATAAGTCATGAGATCTAAAGCATCCTTGTAAATATACAAGGCCAAAGCCTCATTAGGTCTATAAGGAGATATGGTTATACTAAACATCTTCTAGAATATGGCATTAAAGGATCTAATTATTGCACTTGAATGTCTCTTTATAGTGGTAAATTGTTGATAAAAGATGCAAAGACTAATGATTTTACCAAATTGAAATCTTGTTAAAATCATTCTAACTAGTGATATAGTTCTCTAAAAGGTTGATAAACCACTCATATGAAACATCTTTGAAAGTAAATGGAAACAATCTACATGTTACATCTTCATCAACTACATTCAACAATCTCAAAGTGGATTTGAAACTTTTAATATGTTCTTCAACTGTGATGATACTATTAGGACTGAAAGATAGTAAATATTTCTTAGGTTTTCAAGGTAGTTCATGTACCTGATCAGGCACATTGATGAAGGATCCACCTAACCAAGGCATACCTTGAAAAGGATTTAATAGAGGAGCACCACAAATAGGTGAAGTAGGATGGGATTTGGAAACCCTTAACTTACCTTTATCTTTTCTTGATTTCCTATGAAATTCAAGTGAAAGAAGTAGTAGCCTTATTTTAGAATGTGACGTAGTCTTGATCCTTAGCAGTTCTAGCTTATAAGCTTTGAATCCTTTTTGAAATACGATGCAAAAACCTTATCTTTGTAAAGAAAAATGATAATATTTATATGTTAAGCTAATTTTGTATAAATTTATGCAAATATCTTCAAAGGATAGCTATATTTAAATAAATAATCTCAAATATACCTCCCAACACGTGAATATGAGTGATCTTTACACATTTAAGATCAAATAAACATAAATTTGTAAATAATAAATCAATATTTGAAAAAAATTGCTATTACTAACCTCAAATGCATATGATTTACAAAGCTTGAACTACCTTTGTAATAATATATCTTATATCTTCAAATAATATATATCTTTAGCTAAATAAGCCTTAAGATTGGTCTGAAAACACAAATATCAATGATCTTTACACAATTAAGCAAGGATAACACAATTATGGAAAGAATTCATGAATCTTTGAATAAAATTCACTCAACTTAGCAAAGACACATCAAATTTACAAAGATTTAGCTGGCTCTCCTTCTAGCACCAATGAAACATCACCTATTGATACCTGAAAGTGTATCGCATGGGTTTATATAGTTTTAAGAGACACTCTTTTCTTTTTTGAACTTAAGGAGTCCATTGCATGAGTAGTTAGTTGTGATAATCCTATTATCTTTGGTGGAATTGTGGTAAAGCAAATGATTTTCTCACAAAATTTGTATAATTGGTTGTTGGGAGCAACCTTGGCCTAAAATCTAGCTTGTGAAAATGAAAGTAGTCTATGATAAGTGAATTAAATTATGATCAAAGATAAATCTAAAATCTAAGATACAATGGATATTCACAATGAGACTTAAACTAAAGTGAGTTGATTAAAAAAAGAGAAATAGGAAGGGCAAGACAAAGAAGAAATATGTTGCTAGTCTTTATTACAGATGTTATGATAAAGTTAAAATTTCATATAAACATGCACTTAAAACCAATGTATGACATGAAATAACTTAAGCCCAAATCCTATCACACATAAGGTAAACATTTAAGGAATGTAGAAATAATTAAAATATGAACTAGATTGACTTTAAAGATTCACCACTGTAAGCAAATAACATAAGCCCATTTATAATAAGAATAAAGGAAATGAAATGAACCTAAGAACTTTTAATAAATCTTGTATTATCATAAATTTATAGCTCTATATTTAAAGGTGCACATTCAAAATTCAAAATAACCATTCAAATTTGAATATTAGACTAGACAAGTGAAAGAGAAGGCATATAGAAAACATACAAACAAATACTGGACAATCTTTGTAGAATTCCTTGTCCATATTGATTGCTCAAAGTTTACATAAAGGATTTTTTACTGCAAAAAACTCCCTACTTTTTAAAATTGACCATACCCCTTATATAGAAGATTAAGAAGGTATGCTGGTTAGTTTTTTCAAATTACAACTGGTCGAGTGTCATAATCATGTGTCCTTTTTACAATGTTCTAGAACTATGACATTTCATAATGGACTGACTTATAGGTAATGTCTTTAATAGTTACACATCCATTTATAAAATAATATTCTCTTTTCAAAATATACATGTCTAGTTATAAAATAATATTCTTTGATAAACAAATTTAACTTTGAGACCCTTTTGTTGATGTAGTCCCTTGTTTCTATTGTAGGATTTTTATTGCATTAGCATGATGATCATTAATTAGCTTTAGGTTGACAATATGATCTAATAAGAGTTTATCCTCTCGATCTACCATATTTGTAAAATATTTATAAATCCTTTCTATAGATTATTTGATGTTCCTAGCCTCTACAAACTTCTCTGCTATAGTAAAGATCATGTCCATGATCTTTGTGTTGTCACCTCCTATCTTTCCTTGGCTCTAATTTTTCAACTCAAGCATGACTTGGGTGGTTTTGTACTTGAACTCATCATCAATTATTAAACCAACTAGGTTGAGTGTAGTGGGATCCTTGATTATGATCCCCAATATATGCTTCATCTTACTTTGTAACTGCTTTTCATCCTCAAAAAGATCTTCTAGGAGTTTGGACCATTTACTCAACCTTTTGATCTTGTCTACCAGTACTTCCATGACCATATTTAAATGAGCCAAGTTGACTATTTTAAAACTAGGGATTTGATCTTCTACCAAAATATTAATCAAATCCTTTACTTTGTTGGTTGAATTTTGACATTGGTATATTTAGATCATGGCCATAGTGTTCTACTAGCTCACAACACCCTACCTTGACCTTATTGATTTTAGAGAATTGAACATATCAATAAAACATCTTCAAACATTTTGATTATTGTCTCTAGGACTGACAAAACAACCTGCTCCTCCAAGTTCTTTTTTTGCTTCAAACCTTTGATGTTATCTTTTAATGTTTTAGTTTGATCCTAGGCTAACTCCAAGGGATCCTCTTCAAATATAGGGTCTTTTCTAGGTCTTCATCTCCCTACTTGAGTCAAACCAGCCCAAGGTTCTACCTTCTGGTATATTATTTCCTCACCACCTATCATGATCTTTTTCTCTATCACGCTCATCAAGCCAATAGTATTTGGGTCAAACTTGACACCAACTAAGGATTGATCCATCTGAGGAGATGGGACTTCTACTTGTGTTCCACTTGATTAACCTAGGGCTACCAATCTTCTCTCATGTTCCTCTTGTAAATCCATAATCCATGGCTTCATTTATTTCTCTAAGGGGATGTTTATGGCCTTCACCATGGATGAAGGATGATGTTCAGTGGGAACCTTCTATAATTTAGGTCTATAGATGAACCATTATAGAATAGTTGGGCCATAAATGATGTTTTCTTCACTAAAAATATTGACTTCACTTAAAGGAGTGAAAGTCACTTTAGGCTTCTTTGTTTTGAAATAATGGTAAGCTCAATCTTCCTCTTAGAGATGCCATAAGAACTAAGTCTAATATTTATTTCCCTTCATCTTATTTGGTGTCTTCATCTTGAGCTTCTACATCATCTAAATCATAAGTGATGGATAGTAGTTTCAATGCATCTTTTATAGGTTCATTAGGGTTTATGGCTACCATGTGAATCTCTTCAAAAGGTGATCCCTATTATTCTGCTTGAGCTAAAGGTCCAAGAGATAATAAACTTGAAGTAACCTCACTTGAACTCTGTTCCTTAGGCTAATGCTCACTCTAGACTATAGGTCTAGGCTCTACTTGTGGTTGAGCTGATGGAGGTCTAGTAGGTGCACTACTTAGCAAATGATACTATTTATGACCCAATTGCCATCTATCATCAATCTTCTAATTTATTTCAAGTCTATATTTAGATCTAAAATTTTTTCTCTTTCAACCTTCTAATGACTTCAAAGTATGAGGATGTTTTGGTATAAATACGGTCAAAATCACTTGGTTGATGATCATAAGGTATATTTAGCATTCCCTTAATATTCAAATGTTTGTTAAACTCGTAGATAAGGGTCCCATTATCTAAGCTCATCAATCTATGTATTGAAGGATGTTTTATGCCTAGATGTTGTCTCAATATTCTTCTATTGTTTAAACATAGTATTTCTAATTATTTTTGGGAAACTGTGAAGGAGTCCCTTCCTTTTGGTGTTATAAAGACTATAAATGCCATGAAATACTTGATATGTAATTTCTTACTTAGCTATCTTGTCAAGAGCATGAATAGGTAGCTTGAAAGGATCACTTTATGTTCCCTCAATCCTTATAACCTTGCAGTCTAGATATAACCATATATCCCTTATTACTTTAACAATTTTTTTGATCAATGGGCTGACCCTTGTCATTGGAATCTCGATTATAGCCTCACTTAGGGCTAGATAAACATAGTCACAAATTAATTAGATGTGATCTTTGTATTTGAATATGTGTATTTTTAATAATATTATGGAATATTATGGGTCCCAATGGGTGGCCATTCCCTCTAGTTTGGGATCTTGGTTGTTGCAATAAGAGCATCTAAAAGGCATGACATCATAAAAAATAAGGTTTTCTTCTTGATCCTAATTGTAAATATCTATCTACTCAATAAGATGCTTATTATTTCATGTAAAGGGGGAACAATTGCCTTTTAAACCATAAATTATAATATGGGTACCCAAATTGGGTCTACAAATGTAGTGGTGGGATTTCTACACAATCTATTTAACATAGTCATTATCATCCTAATCCCATGTTTGAATTAACTAATAGGAATGTTTTTGCTAAAGTCAGAAAAGACCTAGTTTCCAAAATAGATCCACATGGATAGGGTGTCTTTCCAATCATGTTCCTTGGCCCAATAATTTATTGAATCTAAGTCAATCTGAGGTCTTGGAAACTTATAATAGGATTCAAATTCCATAATAGAAATATAAGCCACCTTTCTCAAATTTTAATCATTAACTAACATGCCTTAATCTATCTTTTTTTAATTTAAAAATAGGGAAAAGAATGTTGATACAATTAAGTACCTTAGGATTTGCCATTGTATAATGAAGACCAGACATTTCAATGGCTACGATGTCATCATACAATGTTTTGGCTAATATATTTTTCTCTTCCTCTCAGGTGATAGCTGTCTAATTTTTAATGGTCCAAAACATATTTGACCAATTATTGTCATCGATGTTCAGAGCATTGACAAAAAATTTCATGTCGTTGAAAATAAAACCCTCAACATCTATTGTCAAGTACAATTCAACATCCTCCTTAGAAATACCCTTTTGAGCTACCATTGCTATGAGTTTTGCTTAAATTACTCACTAGTAGACTATAATTCAGTTTTGGATTGAATTATTTATGCATAGATGATAATTCAATTCTTATTGGCTCAATTATAATGATAATAGGGACAAATTAGGGCTTTAATACATGTAGGGTTTCTTGAAGGTTTCTATAGAGCTTCAATGGAGGCAATTAAGTTTAAATTAAGAGCTTAATACCTTAGATTTTTCTTAGATTGTTGTATTTATACCTTTTATGTCATGGGTCCACAAAATCTTTTATTTGATCTAGATTTCTTATGTAGCACTACTACATCATCCTACTTATTTATTAAAAAAATGATCATTTATTTATTCTAGACAAGTGTCATTACCTCACTCAATCTTGAAACTAGATCAAATATGCATCATTATATATTTTAATAAGTCTTCATGATTTGACCTTATTATGACTGTCAATATTTATCTTTTAGCTCATGAGATTGTGTTATGTCAAAATATCCACACAATATAACCTCTTTGCATCATTCAAGCACCATTGCACCATGTATAAGCTATTCATTGGTCTTGGCCCCTTTGAAAGGTCAAATTATTACATGTTATCGATATCAATATAGGACATTAGATTCCATTGGTTGACTCTGCCTGATTCACCATAGTTATGACATGTGTCATTATTGGGTTCATTCAAGGCTCTTTGAAAATTCAACTTCATCTTGCACTATCATATATTTCTTTATTGGATCAATGCACGCCATTGATTGTGATCCACTTGCTATTAAACTTGATCTACACACATCATTAGATCTTAAAATGTATGCTTCAATACACATCATTGATCTTGATCTATCTATTTCTATTCCATCCACTATGGCTATGACACTTGTCACCATCACATTCTACCTATAAACTTCAACAAGTTGACCTAGTCAAGTACCCATGTACCATTGATCTTGATCCACTAAATTTCGAGATCTCATCATGTGTCATCTCTATATTGGTCCTATGGGCAATAAAAAAATAAAGTTAGGCTTGAGAAAATACAAGGGTTTAGACTAAATTTTTAGCTTAAATTTTTATTGTATTATTAAATACAATAAAATATTTTAGAATAAGGCTTTAGGCTAAGTTTAGAACATAATAAAGTTCCCTTCATGTTTAATTAGGCTAGGTGAATAATAAAATAGACTAAGGCTTTTGGCAAATAAAATAGGACTTAGGAGAAATTTATATCATAAGGTTTGGTCATGTTAATAAACATGATTAGGACCTTAAGATAAAATTTTAGACTAAGTCCATAACAAAATTAAAAGTTCCTACATAAATTAAGTCTTGCACAAATTTGAATTCAATTCATAAGGGTTTAGGATAAATAATTAGACTAAGGGTTTTTTGGATTTCAAATATGAATTCAATTAATCAATTTAAAGACCAAGGTTTAATAAATGGGGCCAAGTTATCATTAAAGTACAAAACTCTAAACAATGTTCACCCCATTTATACTTCATTAAACTTGTAACCTAGAAACATAAGAGGCAATCATTAACAACATTAGCTAGGATAGAATAAAGATCATGCCAAACCAACTAGTTGTGTGGAAGATTTTAAAATAAATAAATTTGATCAAGAAGAATGTTTAATTTAAATGAAAAATTTATAGAATTTGAAACAAGGTTCCCCATTTTTCAAGAATGGGGGGGGGTGGTATGTTGACCTCGACAACTACAATATCTTCATGTTCAAATTCAAGGATTCAACACGTAGTGAATAATGTAATGATGTTTTAATTAGGATGTTGTTTTACATCTCCCGCCCTCCCCCACCCCCTCCCCCGCCCCACCCCCCCCCCCCCCCCACCCCAAAAAAAAAAAAAAAAAAAGGGAAATGTTTTTTGTGAACCTTCAGGAAGTTCATGTAATTTCCATATAATTAATGGCCCTATTAAATTTCTCCATGGTAGAGTCATATTTTGAAAAACTACCTATAAATGTAGAGTATTCTCTGAAAGAACAAGTTCCTAAATCACTATAGAATCACATTCTACTTGTTTCATTTTTATTTAACTTGATGGAAGACTCATTTATTTTTGAAGGAAATGGTATATATTACCTTTAATTTTTCTTGCTCTATAAAATCTTCTTTCTGACAACTTGATAGAAAATTATTACTATCAGAGAGCAAGTTGAGACTAAATAACTATTTGAAGTACTCTTCTTGGTTGTATTTTTTGTTTCAAGTTTTTTAGTTCTTTGTGAAAGGTCTAAATAGTCTTCTTATTCCAATATGAATACAAAATTCAAAATTGAATAACACTGGTCATGTTATCCCACATGAATGCTTATATGTTTGAAGAGATATCTTATTAAGTATCATGCAACCAATAAATATTTGGTTGATAAAAATGTGCTTTAAATATAAATATGGTCATGTTAGAAGTTTTATTTCCTAGTAAAATAGGTTCTTTGAGGATCTCTATGAACTACTTTGATTATAAGTGTCCATGTTGTCTTCTAGTAGTGAGTCCATTGATTCTTTGAGCAAGATTAGGATGATTTTTTCACTCATTTAAAACTCTTGAAATTATATGAAAATGAGTGGCATTCAATCTCCTACCCAAAACAAGATGTCATAGATTATAAGTAATATCTAATTGTACATCTTGTATCCAATAAATTTCTCATTGATGGTTTAGGCCTTTTTTTTTAGGGATAGTCATATGTGTGTAAACATAGGTATTTTTGAGTTGCATGGAAAGTAGAGAGAATTCCCCATGATAGGAACCAAAAATTGTTGGATATAAAATTCATAATGGTAAACATTGGATGAATTTAGGTCAATATTGTGTGGGACAAATTTCCTCTTCTATCATAAGGTGAAGTTACCATTATTGAAAACATAAAAATGTAGGAAATAGACATGTTTAAAGAAAAAAATCTTGTGGGTTTTCCATACTTTTAATATTAAAGTAAAAGAAGGTAATGGTACTGTGAATGAAGATAAATATTAGGAAGGAAGAATATACAGAGAGATCTAATGACTTATAAAACCAAAAAACAACACTATATTTCTTGTTGAAAATAAACACAAAGTTTTATTTTCAACTTCACCAAGATTTCCTAGACTCAAAATTCCTAATGCAGATATTAATGGACTTCTACACTAAAAACATTAAATCTATGAAAATCAAACAATATTTTTTTACATAATAGAAAGAGAAATAATTAAAATGAATTGATATATTTATGTATAACATTCATTCAACAAACTTTGGTATAACAAAGTCTATAAAAATTATCATGTGTTAATTCTTTGAAGGCATACAAAAATAGCTTCTTTATTTCTCTTTTGTAAAAAAATACCCTTAGTGTCATAGAATCTTTTATAATGTACAAAACGCATATTTATAAATTAATATTTTAAAATTGATTCATAACCACCTCATAACTACTTATGCGGTAATACTTCTATTTTCACTTTCACTTTTCTAATTGAAATCACAAAAGGTGGAATGTAATAACTTAAGCTACATGAAAATGTGAAATGAGAAAATAGAATTGAGAGAGAGAAGGTTAGGAAGAAGAAAGAGAAGACTTGTTTCTTTGAGAATCCTTACAACTTATTGTCACAATTTTGTGTTATTGTTGTTCTTCTATTTGAGATACTTTCAATTTATATGTTCTGAATGCTTGAACAACTGAATACATTCCTTTGTATTTGGGAACAAGTGTGTTTTAGAGGCAAACTAACCATGTTCTCATTGTTTTTATTGTTTATTTTATTTTATTTAAGTTTTTAGGTAGGCTCTTATTACATTCCACTAGTTTAGATGAAATTCCATTCAATTTATTCATATCCTCTAGATTAAAGATATTTTTTTGAAAAAATCTTCCTTTATCCTTTTCTAAAATCATTCCTTCATTTTCATAGTAGTGAGGAGTTTAGTTTTCCCCTCTTTGAGTAACTTAGAATGGATTAACCATATATTTTCAATTATTTTAGAGTCGATTCCATATCATATATTTTTGAGATCTTGATAATATTCAATGACCTCTTAAATCACATTCATTTTCCATTCCAAACTCTTTGTCCATACATGATAAAAAATCTCTTCATCTTTCAATAAAACTTCTTTAGATACTAGAAACTTATCATTAGTGCAAACCATTTCCTAAAGATATCAACTTACATTCTTACAAAAAAATTGTCTTTCTTTATTGCATAAATATCATCATTTATTCTCTTATGATATGATTCCATTGAGACATAAGATTTCCTAGCTTCTTTAATGAACTTGAGATCATCAAGAATTAATTTTTCAACCAATTTTTTTGTAACTTTCCCATAACTCTTGTTTTCATGATCTTATCAATGGTCTCCTTATCAACATCACTAATAGAAGTAGGTGGTTTGATTTGGGAAAGGGGAATTGAATTTATATTATCCTTATGTATATCAATGATTGACTTGATATAAGCACATAGTATGCATAATTTTTATTCAAGTTGTTCATTAGTTTAATTTTCTTTTTCAATTCTCTAAACTAACCTTGCAGTAGACACCTTGAAGTTTTGAATATCACCTTTGTGGGTTGATGGGAAAGGATCCACTTGAGTTAAATAATATTTATATTATATAATTTATTCTTTATTTTTATACTTAATTGGTTTTGTAATTTAAAATTATTATGAACTCAAAGAAGAATCTATCATGAACCTTGAGGTGATTTCTATTTTTTGGGGCATGGGGGCTATTTGCAACAAATTAAAAACTACATCAAAATTATGACCAATATCATTAGAAATTTTAATTTTCATTGTCACCATTTTTTTAAAACTAAGAAGAGGGTGAAATAACCAAAGAGATAACCATTTGTGTGTTGTTCTAGTAATGGCAGGGGAAAGAGAGGAAGTTGATAGTTGAGTGGAAACAATGGAAATTCTTGGATCAATAATTTGTTTTTGGGATGAAATGGGAGTATGATATGGAGAATGCATGTGTAGAGTTTATGGAATGAGATATGGGATTGACATGTGTGATGATGAAGGTGACCTAGTAGGGTGATATCTAATGAGAGATAGGGAAGTGGAAGTTTATAATGATACCTGAAAAATATCTATGCCAAAGGTAAGATATTTATGTGTTTCATTATCGATCAAAGGTGAGGATTTGAAATTTTCATATGTATTAGCAATAGTTACATTTATTTTAAAAGTTGTACATCTCTTCATTTCAAGTTTTTTCCCTGATGTTGAATCATCACCATAAGTTTTCTTGGGTAGTTTAATTTTAAATTTTGTCTTCATCATTACCTCCACCTTCAAATTTTTTGTTTAATTTGCATATACAATAGTTATTTTATGGGATGGAGATAAATTTACACTTTTTTAATCTTGGAGGTTATCCCTTTATATAACTTCCTCCTACTGTGTGTTTAATAAGCATGTTCAATAACTAAGTTATAGATATTTCCAAAACATATTTTTTCATTCACTAAGATATATATTTATTTGATGAACTTATTAATATATATATATATATATATATATATATATATATATATACAATAATTTTTATTGTTTTATCAAAATAAGGATCAATCAAATTACTTCCATCATCTACAATCCCTTGAGTAGCCCATTCCAATATGTATAACTTTAACTAATTTAAAGTCATTATCATCAGATCTCAGTTTATTACCTCAAATTCCTTTTCATAGTTATCCTAATAATATTTAATTTTTGGAAGGTGGTGATAACATTACCCAAGTTTCAAATTGGTTTCCATACAACCCTTGGTGTAAAAAACAAATCTTTTCAAGTATAAATTCATTGTGATGCTAGCCAATGCCAATTCAATGTTATGCACATCAATTGAAGTTATATAGATGTAATATATTGAGCCTAATATAAATGGTATTTTGGATTTATTTTTCTCATAAAATTTCATATTGAATTATCTTATTTACCTAAATAATTCAATCAAAACCATTTTAAAATTGATAAACTGGGGTAATTTTTAAGGAAGATAAATAAACCCACCAATCTTGATAAATTTAAATTTTAGAAATTTTATGAAATAACTAATATAGTTCACATCCATATTATTATCATTAGGACATATTACCATTTTAGTATTTCATTCTAATGTCATTATTGTTATCATGATGATAACATCATTCACCCTTTTGAAATGTTTGTTATTTTCTTCCAAAACAAGTTGCGGGTAGTAATCATAGATGATTATTATAAGGGTGAATGTTCCATGAGATATGAGATAAGACATGATTTAATTATGTAATAAAATATAACAAGTAATAATTCATGTATAAATATTTAGTAGACTCCAAGTTGATCAGTTGCTCATAAATATTTTCACTGATAATTTGGCGAAAAATCTATGAAATGAATTCCCTCACAAATGATAATAATGAATAAACACATAAAATTGTGGAATGTGTTGGTTTCATCATGTACCAACACTCTATTTAATATTTTCATGATATCAGGAAATTCATTACCAAAATTAGACCTATATAATGTCTTAGGTGGCTTAGATGCTCTTTCCTTTTATTTTTCAACCATGATTGAGATATTATTGATTTACAAGTGTCTTTATTTTATTTAGAATGTGATTGCCCAATTTTTTTGTACATGTATACATATTTATCATTTTGTGGGAGTGTGAAAAAATGCTTATTAACTAAACATCTAATCTTGCAATCACTTCATTTTCAAGTGAATCCACTTCCCTGGTTTCTTGGTTATATTACTTGACATAGGAAAGTAATAGGTTAGTGCACTAGTTGAGATGGGAAAATTAGATACATGTGAAATCCAACTCTAAAAAGTGTTTACGGAAATTATATCTTTATTTTAATCTTTTATCCTTTCCCAAAATTCATTAATGTTGATATGATTAGGTCTTGAATCTATAATTTCTTGGAGGTAAATTTGTAGGAAAGACATTTACTCATACCCTTGATACTTGTTCTTTATTTTGATAAGTTTGGTCATCTTAAAATATAATATTGGAAGGAAATAAAGATGGGTTTTTAATATGAAATAATGAGGGAAGTTGTGTTTGTATGGGTGTAGTAGATGACAAATAGAATTCATAAAATCTAAAGATTTCAACTAAAAATAATTTTTAATAATTTGTGCAAAGGGAAAAATGGTGGTTTATTTTTGTTAATGCAAATGGAAATTGCAAACTTACCATGGGTTAAGGCACAATATTTTAAATATAACTAGCCTCAGGTTAAAGATAAACAATGGATACAAACATAAAAATAACTTAAATTTACATGTAATATTAAGACAAGTATTTTAGAATAAATTTACTTAGTGTATAGAATTAAAGGTTGAAAGCAATGAAATAGAGTGGTGGGTGAAAGAATTAATGTGAAACAATATTTAAAAATAAGAGAAAATGTTAGTAGGAAAGTATGCTCATAGGATGTCATTTCAGCATAAGGACATGTCAACAATATAACAGGTCAACATACATGGGATGATTAGTCATCAATCGTATTCTCTTTTGAATGAATTACATGGATTTGAGCCTCTCTATCTTAGGAAGCCTATAATGAGGTTATAGTCTTTTAAGATTATAAAATTAGTCTATTGTAATCATGTGCCTAAGATAGGGAGAGTGAAATATGTACATATGTAAGCTACGAAGAGTTGAAGGAGGTTAGACATTGAAGAATTAGGTACTGGATCTATGAAATAGAGGTCTCTTGTAAACACAATGTAATAGTTTGGCTCTTACTAAGTATAAGTTTCATTATTGATGTAATTGAATTTGTGTTGTAATATTATCACAAACTTGATCTATTATATATGATAAATTCCTCTATATCTAAGGTTTCGTGATCACTTGGCTATTTCATAATGTGTAATGAATGTTGAATCTATAGTGTTATTTTGATGAACTGATAAATGAGAATCATACTAGCTATGATATCTAGATATTCTATATTTATGTGATATGTCTTTAGAAATTAGTGTTTGTACTAGATAAGGGCCCATTACCTCTCCCATAGTTGTCCTCATAATTAAAAAGTTTTAGGAAACTAGGAACCTTTGTTAACAATGGTGTGGTGAGCATGGAACTGTTATGGGTTGCTAAAGAAAGGATATGCTCTAGTGGTTACAAAGTCAAAGGGATTTGAAATAATGGTGGGATCAAAAAATATTTTATTTCACATAGAAAGAGGTGAGAGGGATAGGGTGTATCGAAAAATAACTCATAGAGAATCATTTTTATGGTGATGTCCATGAAATTTTCTAGTGTGAATTTCTGAGTTTGTTTGTTGTGTGGTTGGAAAGATTAGAGAATTTTTGTTTTTAGGCTAGATCTGCATCTAAAATTTAATATACCAATGATCTATTTAGATAGTTACAAATATTTGAGATTTTTTGGACCCGTACGATTGATCACTGGACACAAACCACTATAGATGGATATATAACAAAATTCATAGTTCATAGTTATATTGATTTTGACATAACACATGATCTATTTGTATAGGGGACTAGAGGGAAGTTTCTTCAAAAAACACCAATTCTTATTAAGATGTTTATCATTGAAAAGTCCATAGTGCCTTATCCATTTGTCATGGAATAGTTTTTTGTGGCACTATGGGGATGTGTGCAGTCAAGATGTGAGATAGTGTGGAAAAAATCTAAAAATCTAGCCAATAGAAACTAGATGAGAAGACTAAATGAAAGGGATCAAAAAAATATTATGAATACAAAATGAGAATTGTGACAATAAAGGAGGTGGAATATATCAGGGACTTTATGAGCAACTATGAGTAGAGGCAGAGGTAAAAGCAAGAGCAGAGGTCAAATATTTGGAGGAGACCAGAATAAGGAAGAATGAGTTAGTTAAAGGGTAAGAGAGGAAAGAGTTGATGAGAGAGAATAAGGGCCTATGATTAGTGAGATTGGAGAGAAAATAAATAATAAAGTAGAAGATGATGATAAGATAACAAATTTAGAGAAAGGTAGTCTGATAGCTGATAATAGGTCATAATCACTCAAGCAAACATCTTTCACTTTCATAGGAGAGTTACCTGATTACATAGGTATGACCACCTATAGACATAGTACCAACTCAAATTTCTACACAAAGAGAATTAGATAAAGAGGTTTTTCACCCCATAAATGCACATCCTCAAGCCCACATTTTATATAAATACTCCTATTTATATTCAACCTCAAAGATTTGTAAGTCAGAGAGAGGAAGAGATTGAGGAATCAGAAGAAGTATCAGAGAGTTAGTAGATTCCAATTTCAAAAGGACAACACCAAGATTCATTGAATCACAAAATAATTATTTAAGATAAGTGTCGATCAATTTGACTAACCCCTTATTGATTGAATAGGTTGTTGATTGGGTGTTAGATCAAAATTTCACTAAGGAATAAATAACATGAACATACACCATTATGGAAACCAAAGATGATTTAAAGGTGTTTTCATCACCTAATCAATATTTATCACCTCTATGATCATATAAATAATTTCTATTTTCACAAAGTTTACCATTTTCAATAACTACACTAGTATTTGGAGATAGTCTAATTAGGTATATAAGACCATACTCATAAACACCACCAGTGATCACTCTTGCTCAAGTGACCACACCACTTCCAACACTAAGAGGTTCATAGGTATCAATTTCACAAGTTATAGTATTGTTACCACCATCTATAGGAGCATAAATAATGCTTCATTTTCAACCAAACCTAGGTACTATGGATTTATAGTTGGATGCCTTCATTGCACTAGCACCTTATGATGGAACTATGGATCCATAGTAATAATTACTTACATGTGACATGAAATGTCAATATAAAAGTGTATACACATAATATTTCTAACCTTTCATCAAATATTGATGCTTTACATCTTGCAAGAACCCATTGAGACTCAATCTCTCTAAGTGAATGCCCTAAGGGGAACACCGAGAAAGGGGTGGGCAGACCTTTGGTGTTTTGTAAGATTAGTGTCCCTTTTTTCCACATTATTACCAATCCAAATAGATCTCATAACCATTACCTAAAATATTTATTCTCCCTTGAGTATTCCTCTAGTATTTTACTCTTCCCATCCCTTCTTTCTTATCTTAAACTCTTTTTAGACTATAAATTATACTGGGTCGACTGGGTCAACCTAGTACAATTTAAGGGTATTCTTTAATTTATTATCTTATTATCCCTTTAGCTGACCCAACTCAAACCTAGTAAATTATCCTTAAAAACACATCAGGTTGACTGGGTCGACCCTATACAACTAATGTTCTTGGAAGGATTTAGGGTAAGATCCACCTATATATACAAGATCATTTTGATCATTATTCATATGTACAATCAAGAGTTATTATTCACTCACACTTATTTACAATGTTCTCTTCCACCATTTTACTTGAAGAGACTTAGCTTAAGTTTATTATTTTGGATAATCTAGTATTATGGATAAATCTTGGATGCTTTGGCCTTTCTTAGTGATCCTCACAAACCACACCAACCTCTTATGAATCCCCTTTGACCAAGGGAGAGATTAAGTCTCGATGGGTTCACATTCTGGTAAGTATATTATAACTTTATTTTCCTCTCTTTTAGTAGATAAAAGTATCATAAGTGTTGGCTTGAATAATATTGTCTTTCATATTTCATGTATTAGGGTGTTATTCATACTTAATTTAATTGAAGTTCCTTATACATATTTATTTTATTGCTTCTAATCCCCACTTTGTACCACAAGCTTTGGTGTACACTAGATTAGATTCTACTTTCTTGTTATTAGAATAGAGTGAATATTTAAAACCTTAGGACTCCATTAGGGTTTTTGTGTGATTGTGTTAAACTATAGGATTTGAAACCCTTTATAGTATGATATGTTGTGACAAGTGATACAATTGATCCCCTAATAATTTTTAGTGGATCCCCATATTGTTCATGATCTTACTTAACAATTATATCCCAATCACAAATATAGGTGTGATCTATTCTATCCCATCCAAGATTAATTCATAGACATGATGCATTTTTGATTGCATATATTCTAGTGAACTCAATGTGAACTAACCCTTGTAGGATTTGTTCACTTCTAGTTCATTTATTTCATTCATTTTATCATATATTTTTGACATTATAGATCAATTTTATTGACCCAACTATTTTTCTTTGTCCACAAGTTTCTAGGAATAGGTAACTGGACCAACCCAATTGACCTAGTATAGGTTTCTAGACTTTTAGACATCTAGATTATCCTACTAGGTCAACCTAGTTGACCCTTTATAGTTTAAATACTTTTTAATAGGTTTTTTTATAGCTTGATCGATATTGTTAACCTAATTTATAGGTTTATCAAGCATACTTCTAAGTTCTAGACCAACAATCTTCTTTATTGCATCTTTGATCCACCAAGGTTCCTTTCTAATTCTCTATTTTATTATATTTCCTTTCATAGTTTGTAGTCTTCAAAATTACCCTTGTACAGTCAATTAGATTGACACTATCAACTCAGTTATGTGTTTTGTGTGCCATCTGAAATAACTAGATTGACACTACCAACCTAATTCATTTTTAGACCTTGATTCCATAGTACAAGTTTGAGCCTGTCAACCAAATTTATATTTTTTGCATATAATGTTCACACTATACCTTGTTTAAATTATGGAATTAACCTCATATCTATTATTAATTATCTCACTTTCTTTTGTTTTTGTTTGCATGCTTAGAATAGTTCACATAGTTTAATTAGGGGATTTTCAATTAATCAATTAGTTTCACTATTTTTATTTTATGCACACACAACTAGATCACATAACATAAATAATAAATTTAACATTTATCTAACCTAGGCCAACCTACTTGGATTTCATCACCAAGGGGGAAGTTTGACTTGATGCTCTAGTCAAGTATAAAGCATGGTTAATGGTATATTCTAGCTAAGCACCTGACACCCTTATCACTACAGTGTGTAAAGTTAGGGGGTAGGCCCCAATACCAAGCCTATATCATTACCACTATAGTCCTTTTCAACCCAAACTACTTGAAACCATCCTTAGAATACTATCTAGTACCTTGGTTATATCCAACTGCCAATAACATTAAAAATCATATCTTAATAATCCAATTAACATTTCAAGTTGATCAATTACTTAGCTTTAATTTTCAAGTTGCTTTCTTTTTCTTTACTCAATTATGTGTATAAAAACATGCATTAGCCAATGTTAGTACAAGGTTTTATTTTGTGTGCATCAATTGGATTGGCTAGCATTGATTTATTTGATTGTTTTTTCCCTTTAACTCTTTATTTCCTAGATTATATGCAAAAATTATATTGTTTCAATACATAAATTTTTATCATATATTTATTTCTCCTTGTCTATTATATTAGATCAACCCAGTTAACCTTGTATCTTTTTCAGCTCTTGTTCACTATACTAGATCAACCTAGTCGACCTTGTATAATCTATAGTTCATTTTCCATCTTTTTCCTACCTTTGTTCACTATAATGGATTGACCCAGTTAACCTTATACAGTTTATAGGCCCTATTTTTTGTAATGGATTGACCCATCAACCTTGTACTATTTTTTGCCTTTGTTGTTCATCAATATAATTTCCCATCTTTCTAATTTTGCATTATGTTCATCTCTCTTCAGTTACAATGAAGTATTCTATCATAATCTTATTGGATAGTCTAAATCCATTTAGGTACTATATGGGATTTTCATTATTCCTCTTTTCCTCCCAAGAGAACCATCACTCTTGGGGCACCTCTTCTCCTCCTTCATCTATGAATTATAATCTGGTGCAAATGACACCTCAAGATGAAGTTGATGGATTTGATCCTTTCTCTACTTACCAAGAAACTTCTCATCTTCAAAACATTCAAACCAATGTACGAGTGATTGATACAATTTCACTTAACAATCCCATTGGTAATCCATCTACTTCTAATCCTCTTGCTAATACCAATTTAGGGAGTGCTCATACCAACACCAACCCACCACCTAATACAACTCAACTATTATCCCAAGTTATTCAACAAATGAACATTATACAAAATTATAACACCAACCAAATGATGCAACTTCAAAAACACTTAATCAATGTGGCTAACCAACCTCCAACTATTCATCCACAAATTAATCCTAATTTCATTCCTCCACCTCTTAGGGATGCCTCAGGTAATGCTATTCCTCAACCCATAATGAATAACAAGATGATTCAAACTATTCAAAATGAGCCTTTAGCTCCCTTTAGTATTTCCATTGAAATTGGTAATATATCTCCAACTGTCAAATATGATGGGACTAAAGATCCCATCTCATTTATTAAATCTTTTGGCAACCTTTACAAAGAATGGATCCAAACTAATACCTTTGCCACTACTAAAATATTAGTCAAAACTTTCACTATTGATGTATTATAATGGTATAATCAACTTCCCCAACATTTCATTTGGAAACTTAAATATTTGGTTAATCTTTTGGTTAAATAATTTCAACACAATGATCTTCCCAAAAACTATCTTATCCATTTCATCAATGCTAAGCAATCTCTAATTGAATCATCTCATGAATTTATTAAAAGATGGAAATATTTAGCTCATAAAGCTGGCCATAACATAAATAATGATAACTTATTCAAAATCTTTATTGTGGCTTTAAATCCTACTCTTCAATATAAGTTTCTAACCTTTGCTATTTAAAAACATAATGAAGTTATTGATCAAGCTAAGCATCAAGACTTTCTTATGAATCAATTTGAACCTAATCATAAAATTCTTAAGGGATCTTTCTAAACATCTAATGCTATCACTAGTAATTCTATGCAAACCAAAAAAGGAGTTGCCAAGAATGATATTCATTCACCTTCTCATACACCTCTTTTGGTTCAGCAAATGAAATAATTTTTACCGGCCTCAAAACCTTTCATCTATCCAATGCTCCCCCTAAGTGGTATGATCCCAATTTATTTTGTTGGTTCCATGCCAATATTAAGCATTCTTATCAATCTTTTAGAGGGATAAATAAATTTTCTATTTCCTATATGCTTGGTGATTCATTTAATCATGAAGCTATGATTAATCTTCATCATCAAGAATACACTGCCACTTCTCAAAAATGACAAACTTTCAAGACTTATACTTCTAATAACCAAAAATCTTCTTCAAATCATCAAGAAAATGTCAAGGATGTTTGTGCCATCAATATTTATTATGACTAATATTAAAAAACTATCAATATGTCAATACTTACAAGGTCAATTATCATCATAAACTAGCTCACAAAGATCCTATTACCAAGCCTAAAAATCCATCTTTAGAAGAACAACTTCTTAAAGATACTACCACCTCTTATGTTGATTCAGAAGCATCTAATGGAAAACTTCCTCCTAATACTCCAACCACATCTATACCTTTCAAAACTAATTTAACTTCTAAACCTCATGATGGTTCTTCTAAATCTCATTATATATTTCTTGAAGAACTCAACTCCATGCCTTACAAGATTCATCTTATGGAATTGGTTCAAACTTCATCCTATCATTGTAAGTTTCTTATGTAACAACTTTAATAAATTGACTATCCATCCTCCATAGATGAATAACCACCTTCTATTAATTCCCAACCTACTAATGTCAATACCATTGAAACCTCATGTCCTTCTTCCAAACCTTCCATGGAATTTATTGAAGAGGACATGATCAATGATGAAATAATTTTTTGTGTTGATGATCCACCACTCATTTAAATAGCCATTAATACCAATTTTATCCATAAAATCTTAGATGATGAAGGGTATGGTATTAATGTAACATCCTTGTGGATTATTCAACAACTTAGTTATAACAAGGATCATATCAAGAAAACCCATTTCACTTGCTATAGTTTTGACAAGACTAATAAAGAACCACTTGGTTATATTTGGCTTCCATTAACCATAGGACCTAAGACCATTCAAACCAAGTGTATGGTCCTTGATATACCTTTATCTTACAATATCATTCTTGGTCATCCATGGACTCATCAAATGATATCCATTGCTTCTTATGGTAGTCAATGTATTAAATTCTTACATAATGGGAAATGATACAAGCATGAAGCTAATCCCAATCTATGGATAATTTAGGTTCCTAACCCTAAGCCTAAATATCATATTCTCATGAATCCTAAGATTAACAATGCTCCTTTACCTAAGTTCATTAACATGAGTCCTAATTTACAAGTTACTCTTATGGATTCCAATGATGATGAGCCCAATGATTTGTAACATACTTGAAATACTACCAAGTTACCTCCATATATATAACAATGGCTTCCTGATTCTCTATTACCAAGGGACTATACCATTCCTCTTATGGATGAGATTACTAAATTTACCCCTCCTTACAATACTCAAGAGCCTTATTTACTAAAAGATGTCTTCACTTGTAATTATTTTAGATTAGATAAATTATTTGAAGATCCTCTCATGATGTCTCTGTGTACATTCAACAATATTGAGATTTCACCTTCTAAAAATCCCCTTGATTCTCAAGCATGAAAAATTTATCCAACATATGATGATAACTATATCATGGCCTAAGCCCAATATAGAGACTTATATGTCCATCATTACTAGAAAACTTTAGCTTAAATCCATGTTTTTAATCAGGATGTGCATATCATTTTTGTGGATCGTACCTTAGATATTGAAGGTCATGTGCCTCCCATCAATCCTCCTCTTATTGATACTCATTTGGTGATAGAACAAACTATACCTTATGAACCTCTAAAAGTTCCTACACTTTTGGATTTTATCATTCCATCAAATCCTTCTCCCAACTTTTAATCTACTAGCACTATCATCTCTTATATTCCATCTACTTCATCTACTCCTAAAACTACACTTGATGCTAAGGCAACCGATGTTCATCAAATTCATTTTGAGTATGATAACCATGGAAATCAAATTCTATATCTTGAAGTAGATGTTGAATATTATGGTCTTCTTTCTACCTTACCTAGTGACGAAGCTATTCTTGAGTTACTTCATGCTTTGGAACCTCAACTTCCTCGATAATATCATAAACTTGGAAATTTCAAGACTAAAACTCCTTTCTTTAACAACTTTGTTGCTAGAATTGATCCTAAAACAAATCCAATTTCAACCTTACCTAGTGCACCATATCACTTTCAATATGACAATACCATACTTATCGAAGAAACTACTCACATCAAACATGGTACTCCATCTTGTCCTTGACCAATTATAGTATCTCAAGATCTTTCACCTACTAAGCATGATAACTTTAGCTTATTCTTTGACAAATATTATGAGGTTTTCACTTGGTTCTATGAGGACATGCCTAGTAGTGACCCTGGTATTATGGTGCATAATATCATTACTTATCTTGATACTAATCCTGTGCATCAAAATCAATGAAAAATTCCACCTAAATTTTTAACTCTATGTCATAAGGAAATCATAAAATTACTTGAGAATAAATTTATCAAATTGGTGGATTATTCTAAATGGGTTTAAAACATTTTTCCCATTCAAAATAAAGTTGCTATGGTCATTCACATTTGCATTGATTTGTACAATATTAATCTTGCTTGTCCTAAGGTTAGTTTCCCCTTACCTTCACTAGATTCCATCATCAATTCCATGGTTGGTTATAAAATGTTATCTCTTATGGATGGCTTCTTAGGATACAATTAGATTCATATCACTCTTAAAGACCAATGTAAGACTACTTTCACCATGGAAAGGGGCACCTATTGTTATGATAAAATGCCCTTCAGCCTCAAAAATGTTGAAGCCACTTATCAAAGTGTAATGACTCACATATTTCATGATCTCATTTGTAAAATTTATTGAAACCTATGGGGATGATCTTATTACTAAATCTAAATGTCACAAAAATCATCTTTATGATCTTGCTATCATCTTTGACCATATCCTTAAATATAAAGTTAGACTTAATCCTTACAAATGTGTCTTTAGAATCACATATGGCAAATTATTAATATTCTTAGTTTCTCTTCATGGCATTGATGTTTATCTTGCCAAAATTAGTTCTATCATTAAAATGCCTATTCCTCATTCTATTCCTGACATTCATACTTATTTAGGCAAGCTTGGGGTAATCAAACATTTTGTCCTTGAAATGGTATATCAAATTCACTCCATTAATTCCATTCTCAAGAAAGGTATTTCTTTAGAATGGATGGATCCATGTCAAAGAACATTTGATAACATGAAAGAGTCATTATTCACCCAACACTTCACCCTCCTTCCAATGATAAAACTTTAAATCTATATACTTCTTCCACACCTATTTTAGTTGGGGCAATGCTTGCCCAACAAGATGATATGGGAAGGGAGTATGTTATTACATTAGCTGAGGCCTCATCTATTATGAAACATGTTATAATAAAATTGAGCATGATTTCTTTGCCATTTTTTTGTAGTTAAAAATCTTTGTCACTATATGCTTTACCAAAATACTTATGTCATTGTTCATTCTGACCCCATTCATCATTTATTCTCCAAAGCCTTTATTCATGGAGATAGGATTGGAAAATGGATGGTCTTACTTATGGCATCATCATGTAAAAAGATGTTAAAGGAAAAGTCATAGTTGACCAACTTACTACAACTACCATTCTAGCCACTTCTTCCCTTCAAGATGACCTTCTCGATGACAATATCCTTTATATTGAAGGTCTTAATCAAGTTATCTCTCTTAAAGATTACTTTAATAGATTTAATACCAATATTGAATCCAATAAACTTGAAGAATATTTCTCTCCCTCTATCACTACTAAACCAAAGGTAGTTGAGGAACTTCCCAAAATTAATGTTGAATCACATGAGGATACTTGGAATTTTCACTTTGATGGTGTTAAATGCCTTCAAGGCACTAGGACAGGTTACATTCTCACTAGTCCTTTGGTTAGATTATTCTTTTATTTTTATACTTCACCTTTAATTTCACTAATAATATGGCCAAGTACAAAGCTCTTTTCTTAGGCATGAAATCTGCTCTTGATTTAGATATTCAATATCTTCATGCTCTAGGTGTTTCTCAACTTATTTATTGTCATGTTAGTGGTGATTATCAATGTAAAAGTGAAAACCTTATTACCTATCATCAAATTTCAACCACTCTTGCTAAGTATTTTATCTCTTTCACTATTGGGCCTATTCCTAGAGATCAAAATTCCATTGATGATTATCTTACCTCTTTAGGTTCTTATTTCATCCATATCAAGTTCTTTTTGACCCTACTTTTCATATATAAATAAGAAAATATCCATCATCTACTCAACCAAAATATTCACTTATTTGTCATATAGAGGCTATTACCATTAGATAAAGCCCTTTATACCAAGACATCATTCCATTTTTAGAACACCAAACTTATTCTCCTAATTTAGACTCTTGTGAAGAGACACATATTTGTAAACAATCTTTCAAGTATGTATTTTGACACAACATCCTTTACTATCACAATGTTGAAGGTACATTTCACTTTTGTGTTATGCAAGATGAGGTCCCTCATCTTATTAAACAAGCACATAGGGACATTTACGGTGATCACTACAGCTGACATACTACAACATGTAAATGCCTATGTATGGGTTAATTTTGGCCTACCCTTGAAAAAGATGCAATAAAATATGATAAAAAGTGTGCTCCTTGTTAGCTTCATAATGATCTTATCCATTCACCTCCTTCTGATCTTCAAACTATAAAATCTCCTAGGCCATTTTTAATATGGGGATTTGATCTCATTAGTAAACTTCCCCACTCCCAAGATGGGCATGTCTTCATCACCACCACTATCAAATATTTCACCAAATGGGTAGAATCCATGCCCCTCATTAATGTCACCAATCCTACCATTTCCAAATTTATTCTTAACCAAATAATTTCCTCTTTAGTAGTCCCCATACCATCATTTCAGACAATGGTGGTAATTTCAAAAATAAACATGTTAAATAACTTTGCACCAAATTTGAGATCAATCACAAGTTTTCAATCCCTTATCATTCATAATGCAATGGTCAAGCTAAGGCCACTAATAAAATTCTCAATAAAATTCTTAAAAATACAATTCATGAAACCTGCATAGATTGGCATATTCATATTTACCTAGCACTTTGGGCTTATTGGACTAGCATACACACTGCCACTAGGGCAACTCCATTTTCTCTAGTTTATGGTTTTGATTTGGTCTTTCCTTTAGAATTTTATCTTCCCTCTCTTCATATATCCCTTCATGGTATTATTCTTGATGAATAATTATGTGAAGTTCACCTTCATTCCCTTGATCTTCTTGATAACCATGATCTTTCTACCTTGCAACATAACCACCAATACAAGGCTCATATCACCTGATAACATAACAAATATTTGGAAGTTGACACTTTTAATGTTGGTGATCTTCTCCTTAAGTTAGAATACACCCTTGATAAAGAAGGTAAATACACCCAAAAATGGTAGGGCCCATATTTAGTTAAAGATATTCTTGGTCCAAGCACTCACCATCTTCAAACAAATGAAGGCCATGTTTTCAAAGAGCCCACCAATGCTCAACACCTTAAAAATTACTTTGCCTAAACATTTCTTTCTTGTCATGTTTTCTATGTATATCTATCTAACACTTTGTACATGTAACTTAAGCATGGGTCTCTCCCTCTACAAGAGTGCCCTATTTTACACAAACCTTTAGTACTCCCTTTTGGTCTTTTGGTTTCTTGATGTACCATAGTCTTCTTTATCTTATTGTATTTTCTCTTGTTTTTCACACTCCTTGGGTTTTTTTTGCAAGTTAATTTATAAGATCATGAAAGGACCTGATATTCCTCACAAAACCACCATCTTTTACTCATTTTTTTCATTGTTTTTGCTTTTCAATGTTATTTTGGCATCCTTTAGGTTTATATTTTGTGAGTTTCTTTATAAGACCATGGATAAGACTTGACATTCTTAAAAAAACTACCATTTCTTTACTTACCTCACTTTATCACTTTCTTATCAGCATCCTTCTTGGTTTCTCTTTTATGAGTTTCTTTTTAAGACCACGGATAGGGCCCAACCATCCTCATAAAATTACCTTTTTGTCATTTTTTAAATATAATGTGTTCTACAATGGTTATAAGTTCCTGATCCTTGTTCTCAACTTTAGTTTTTGATTTTTTTTTAATGAATTTTCATAACAATCTATCTTGGCATTATTCCTCCATGTCCCTCATTCTTATGATAAGGAATCACACTTCACTATCATTGTATCCCTCTTTTTTTCCTTTGTCACATTTTTTTGCAATTTAAAGTAATTCAAATTGTTCCATGTGTCATTTCTCTTGATTTCCCCTTCCTTTCACTCCATATTAGATAAAACAAGGTTGAAATCAAGATAGCAATTTTGTTTTACCTTGATTTATTAGACTCTTCGACCCCATGCTCTTTGTAGGTTTCTCTCTTAACAACCTTGTCCCAATTTTTCCAATGAAATTCATCTTTAGCACCATGTTTGGTTTTCTAAATCTATATGGAGGAAGAATAGAAAAATCTATCAAGAAATTTAAAATCCAAATCATTTTAAAACAAAAGGAAATGATATCTAAAAGGCAACATAAAAAATATCAAAAGTAAAATTCACACCAAAAAAGGTGATTACAAGCACATCTACTATCTATAATTGAAGATCAAACTCCAAAGTCAACTTCATATAGAGAAAAAGTTCTTTAGGGTGTGTTAGGCTAGTAGATTGGAATAGGGGATTTCAAAAAACTCTATGATGCTACCTAATTTCTCATGCAAGTACCCAATCTTTGTAGTAGACCAATGGATTTGTAAGGGGTCCTGAAGAGCAGTGAACACGTCATGTAGAGGTAAGTCCATTTTAATTTTCATACATATAGCCTTCATGGAATGATATATATACTCCATTTGATTACCTAAGACTTGTGTGGCTAAGAGAAGTTCTTCATAGTCCTTAAGGTCAAAAGTTATCTTGTTTTGACAAACCTAATTTGAGTATCTTGATTTTGATAAAGATTTATCTCTACCTTGATTTTTCCTTCATTCTCCCCTCCACCCATTTCATTTCCCCCTTGATAGATAAATTGTGATTTCAAATATATTTTCCCTCTTATTTAATTCCTTCTTCTTCACCTCTTAAACAAATGTTATTACTAATTTATTTTAGTTTTATCTATTATTAGAGAGAAACAACATGTTTGAGCAACTATGGATTTCTTTCCTTACACCATCACTTTGCATTTCCTAGACTTACTTTAATTTCCTTTTACCATTTATCATGATTTTTTTATCTTTCTATTACAAACACCTGATTTCATACTTTTTTTCCATTGTTGAGTATGGTTGGCTTATTACTTCTCACTTGGTAATGTTGTTTTCCCTTTTATGCACCTCCTTTTTCCATTGTTGAGTGAGATGTGGATTGTTACTACTCACTCATTAATGTTGTTTTACCATTTTTGTTTAGTTTTTTATCATTATTTAGTTTTAATTTTATTTTACCATCTTTTTTGACATGTATCCTTAGTTTGATTTGGTGAGTTTTCCTTTCTTACTTTAGGATATCTTATTTGAGTTTTTCAGTCTTTAGTAGCCTTGGTTTTTTAGTTACCTGATTTACTCTTATTTTTTACTTGGTCATTTTGTCTAACATAGAACTTGTCACCCCAACTTGCCAAATTTCCTAAGTACATCCTATCCTCATAGCACCATCTATCTTGGATTTTCTTACATTTATTGTTTTTTATTCTTGGGTTTGTTGAAAGCAATCTCTGAACCCTATACAATCAAAACTAACAACACAAAATACAACCATTCTATGATAAAAGGTAAGTCAAGGTACACATCACATTTACATTTTATCTACTTAATTTTTAGATTGGTTTTCATTTTAGGCATTTAATTTCAATTATTTTTTACTTTAAGATACTGCAAATTTTTTTTGGCATCAGTGTTGTGTGTTACTATGTTCTTTCTCAAATCACCATCCATTATTGAACCTTAGTGAGACATGATGAGATTCAAGTGAGGCATATTTATACACATAATATTTTTAAACTTTTATCAAATATTGATGCTTTACATCAGAACCCATCAAGACTCAATATCTCAAAGTGCATACCCTAAGGTGTGCATCAGGAAAGGGTGGGTACACCTTTGGTGCTTCACAAGATTTTTTGTTCACTTATTGCCACAATATTACCAATCCAACTAGATCCCAAAACCATTACCTAAGTTATTTCTCCTCTATTGAGTATTACTCTAGTATTTTAATCTTTCCATCCCTCCTTTATCAAGTGGGGCATATTTATACACATAATATTTTTAAACTTTTATCAAATATTGATGCTTTACATCTGGTAGGAACCCATCAAGACTCAATATCTCTAAGTGCATACCCTAAGGTGTGCACTGAGAAAGGGTGGGTACACCTTTGGTACTTCACAAGATTTTTTTTCACTTATTTCCACAATATTACCAATCCAACTAGATCCCAAAACCATTACCTAAGTTATTTCTCCTCTGTTGAGTATTACTCTAGTATTTTAATCTTTCCATCCCTCCTTTATTGTCTTAAACTCCTTTTGGACTGTCAGTTATACTAGGTCAATTGGGTTGACCCAATACAATTTAGGCGTATTCTTTACTTTCTTAGCTTGTTATCCCTTTGGCTAACCCAACTTAAAACTAGTAAATTATCCTTGAAAACACATTGGGTTGACTAGGTTGACCTTGTATAGCTAACATTCCTAGAAGGATTTAAGGAAAGATCCACCTATATATACAAGATCATTTTGTTCATTATTCATATGTGAAATAAAGAGTTATTATTCACTCATACTTCTTCACAATTTGCTCTTCCACCATTTTACTTGAGGAGACTTATCTTAGGTTTCTTATTTTGGAGAATCTAGTCTCGTAGATAAGTCTTAGATGATTTGGACTTTTTTAGTGATCTTCACAAACCATAAAAACCTCTTGTGAAGCCCCTTTTGCCAATGAATATATTGAGTTTTGATGGGTTTACATTCAGGTAAGTATATTCTAACTTTGTTCTCCTCTCTTTTAGTAGATAGAAGTAGCATAACTGTTGGCTTGAATAATACTATCTTTCAGATTTCATGTATTAGGGTGTTACTCATACTTAATTTAATTGAAGTTCCCTATACATATTTGTTTTATTGATTCTAACCCCCTCTTTGTTCCACAAGATTTGGTGTGCACTAGATTAAATTTTACTTTCTTGTTATTAGAATAGAGTGAACATTTAAAACTTTAGGACTCTATTAGGGTTATTGTGTGATGGTGTTAGACTGTAGGATTTGGAAACCTTCCTAGCATGATATGTTGTGACAAGTGATATAATTGATCCCCTAATTGGGTTTAGTGGATCCCCATAATGGTGTGATCTATCTTATCTGATCTAGGATTAATTCATAGACATGATGCTTTTTTAATTTCATACAAAAGGAATTATAGATGAAAATATTAAGAAGTATGAGTTAATTGGTGCTTTGCTCATAAGGGCATTAGATTTCATGTTTCATAGGGAATCAGGGACACTAAGCTATGATGATGTGAGGAAATGGTTAATTGTAGAGTTTAAAGTTAAGAAAAGCGTAGGACAAACCATACATGACTTGAAGGAAATCAACCAAGGTCCAAAGGAAATTATTCATGATTATGATTGTAGATTTTTTGATGTGGTCAATAACATCAAATTTTCCTTATAAGATAAGGATAAGGCCACTTATTTCATCAAAGGAATGTGACCTAAGATCCAATTTACAATAGCACAAGATAAATTTATTGATAAAGTAGAAGATATAATAATTTTAGTAAGAGTAGAGAAAATAGAGGATTATGGTACCCTAACAAAGAATAAAACATAGTTAGAAAGTACTCTCTAGATATTTTGTATAAGTTAGAGGCCCTATAGAATATTGTTGAGTGACCTAGAATCATTTTCTGTTGTATTAAGTATGGCAAAGAAGGCCACCATAGGAATGAATGCCCAAAAGTATGTACAAAGTTTTGTGACATCTATATCATAGTGGGACACTCAACAACTCATTATCACTTATTACAATAGTATATAAGAAATCCATAGAGTATGTATTTCAAATCTACTAATCATGAAGATAAGGATTACAGGGCTCTACAAGAATTGAATGAAGACATTAATAAGAATGTATTCATAGTAGATGCACAAAAAATGGTAGCTACATCAATAATAGAAACCACTCCCACTAGTGTAGCATAGGCTAGGTTGACATGGGATTAGAATACATAGCCATTTAAACCATAAGGATTAGTTAGTGGAGTTTAAGATGTGAAACTGATACAATATGCTTATCAATCTACCTATAATCTTATGCTTCCATAAGCACAATAATCTAGTTGGGTACCACATATAAATTAACCCTAATATGGTGGTTATGACACCCAATAATACTATAAGGGGTGGAATATACCATATAATACAATAAACTTTTGGCCACATCAGGCAGATGGCTGGGGATACCAAAGGAATAGAAGTGGATTCAAAGGTGGATATCATGGAGGTGCATAACAAGGATATGAAAATGGTCTTAGAGGCTCTATTATATGTTATTTATGTGGGAATTCAATTATGTACAATGAAACTACCCTAAAAATCCATAATGGAAAGCTTACTATGCTTACTACTGAGTATTGAAACAACGTGATACTCATGAATATCCTATTTTAGAAGAATAGTATAGAGACCGAGTAGTACAAAATGTAAATCAAGTTGGTTTCAAGCCCAACCACAATGCATTTATATAAGCAATGATAAGAACACAATACACACAACAAGGAATACCTCCTTTGGATATGCCAACTGATTTCAGCATACATAAAACTAAAATAGACACATATCCAAAATTGGTAAAAGAGAAGGAAATCATGAAAGAAGACATGAAAATTATATAGAGAATTAAATGATAAGGTTTAGCTATAGTACATAAAGCTACAGTCAATGCACAGATGTATGGATAGATTGTGCAGATCATGAAACACGAATGGGTTATAACAACATTAATAGACTTGATGAAATTACTCAATACTCTATAAAATAAATATATATCATAGAATATTACCAATATTTTGCACAATTTGATCAAATGTGCATAAAAGGGAAAGGAAAGGCCTGAGAAGATGGTTTGATTTTTCAAGACAAAGAAACCATGTGATGCCAATGCTAGAGTAGATATAAAGGTAGCAAAATATGAGATACCAAACACTATTTTTGATTTTGGGAGCATAATGAATATGATCCCATTATCTACCTAGGAGGTGATCAACAAAACTTCTTTGAGTTATAATCGTGTAACACTCAGTTTGGAAAAATATGGTAGGGTAGAGCCTATAGGACATTTGGAATATGTGGAGATTAAAATATTAGAGTTAACTCTACATAGTGATTTTAAAGTAATAGATATCAAGATAGATGAAAATCACTAACCAACTTTGCTTTGGAAAAAGTGGGCCTATGATGGTAAGATGATTATCAACATGGTAATGAATCAAATAAAATCACACCAAGATGATCATATAAATATCATTCCTCTTAACAGAGACTCTAAGTCATATATACTTCCTAAGGAACCTAATTCTCCTTATGTAGCAAGAAGGAATAACTAGATGCAAATTGTGATGTAGAATATAACTGATATATAATGCAACATGCCAATTAACCAATACAACTTTCATCAGAGCCAAATCACATTGAATTTTGGAATAAGGGTTCTTTTAAACCTTTAAATATTTCCATAGATGTATAAGATTAAGTGTAATCTCTATCAGTACACTCACCTACACAGTCTAATATAGAGTTATTATATCAAGCTGGTTCTATAGATCATAACTAAATTGAGCTTACTTATGAAGCTATGCTCCCATGGGATTGAGCTTATTCTATCAGTAGTGATTTTGAAACTTACATGCTAAATTAGGATAGAAATTATCTTGAGCTTAAACACTTGTTCATAATTTATGTGACTAATCGATAAATACCTCAGTACTTTACCACTAAATACATTGGTGACTTTATAGTCTGATTCCAAATACATATACCTAAGGGTAGTCAAAGGCTAAGTGCCCTCAATTATGTATTAAAAAGAGTTGCAGATAATTGGTGGGTAGTAAATCTTAGCAATAGTAAGACATGGAAAGAAGTGTGTGAATTACTCAGCACATAGTTTTAATTTCCTATGGAAGTGTCAAGGGAATGTCCTATGTTTTAGGAAGGGGAATGCCCCTAGAACCATATTCAATAGTGCATTGAAGTATGGATGGCTAAAGAAATCAATTCAAAGTATTGGTCACATTTCTTTAATTACACATTAGGAGTTTTAGCTATTACTTGGTACATTCACCAAGAATGTCGTATAGAGACATAATACTGGATTCAATTAAAGAATGACTTTATTAAAACTTTCATATTTAAAAGTGAGATTTCACTAGTTCATAGTGCACTATAAAAGATGAAAATATTTTTCTGTCATGAATGAGTAGAATATTTACACAATGATCATGATTTGAAGCTAGAGGAGATGGAGGATTATGAACTTATTGATACTATCACCATGGAAGTCAAGCATAGTCAAAAAGACACTCAGGACCTTATTGACACTGTAACTATGGATAATCAGAGTAAAGTAAAGGAAAGATCAAAATTCAGCCTTGTGATCATATTTAAGAAGATTCTATTGATGACTCTGATTCAGTTAGTGAAGATTATTTAGAACTCATTGAGTTTTTCAAGCTAAAATCGAATTACAAAATATTACCTAAACCCATGGATGAAGAAGCTAAAGAAGACTGAATGTGATAGATATAATTTCTAGAGTGAGAGGGTGAGTGGGCCATTCAATAATCCATTATGGAAGATGAGCATAAAGTGTATTAGGAACCCCTAAAGGAAAAAATTATGAACATCAGGTTGGAAGACACACCAAAATTGGCACATGTTGGTGACTATTAGGAATTGAAGGACATTTTGGAAGCATTACAACTTTTGTAAGGTTACATAGATGTGTTTCCTACTACTTTTTTAGAAATCAAAGGGGTGGACCCTTCTTTAGGGGAAATGGATATAAAACTTAAGGAAGGTGCACACCCCATCAAGAAGAGGCCTTACCATCTCAATCATAATATGAAGATGAAATTCAAAACTAGATTGAATTATATGCAAGATGTAGGAATAATATTTTTAATGAAAAACTTAGACTGGTTGAGTCCTATGGTCATACAGCTAAAGAAAATAGGAGAGATTCATATCTACGGATACTACCACATTCTAAATGATGCATGTGTTAATAAACCCTTTCTAATACCATTTATTGATGAAGTATCAAAATTTGTATATGGACATGAGGTTCATTTCTTCATTGATGGATTTAGTGGGTATCATTAGATACCCATCATAGCTAAGGACAAAACTAAGATGACATTTACTATAGAATGGGAATCATTCACATATAAGGTAATGCCATTTGGTATAAAAAATGCACCTACAATTTTCTCTAGGGCTTTAGTAATTGTCTTCAAGCATTTCATCCATGAATTTCTAGAGGTATATCTAGATGATTGGGTAGTGTTCTCATTATTTTGAGAACACTTATCAAAATTAAGACTAATGTTGGAAAGATGTAGAGCACTCAAAATTGTGCTTAACTTAAAAAAATGTTTTTTTTTACACTATTTGGTGTTATATTAAGACATGTTGTGTGTAGCAAGGGAATTTTGGTGGATCAAGTAAAGATTACAATAATAGTGAATATGCCACCACCAAATTCCTCTACATAAGTATGATCATTTTTAAGACACATGAGGTATTAACAAAAATTCATAAAAGGATACACAACTATCTCAAGTCCACTAGAGAAATTACTACACAAAGGCATTCCTTTTATATGGACTGAAGAGTGCCAAAAAGCTTTTGTGGATCTCAAATACTAGTTTGTTACTACACTAATTCTTATTTTTCCTAACTAGGGTAAACCTTTCCATGTGTATGCTGATGCATTAGGTACCACAGTTGGCATAGTGCTTGCATGGATTGATGAAGGAGGATTGGACCATCCAATCCATTTTGCAAGACAAAAACTGTCTATGGATGAAAAGAATTATACCACAACTAAGAGATAAGCTCTAGTGATTGTATTTGTGCTAAAAAAATTTTGTAGAGAGGATTACAAAGCAAGTTAGTCAAACATTAGTCCATAAATCATGAAAAATGCATAAAAAACTAACTAACTAAGCCTATCTATTCCTAAGGGAATTAAAAAGGATAGTAAGAAAAAAATTAAAAGAAGCAACATCATATTACCTTCCCAAAGAGATTCACCATACCCATGTGGCACAAAATCATGTTCTCCCTTGATCAATCATCCTTGTCTTTGTCAACAAAGGTGGGAAAATCCTCCAATGTCTAAAGAACACTCCATAGAACCTAGGCTCATGATTCCAAATCACTAAACTAGCCTATCAATGAAGCTTGTAAATAATTTTAATGGTTTATTTCAAAGGATTGTGGAGAAAATTTTGCATAACTTTTTATAAATCAAGCTTAAAATTCATGTCTATGGCCTCTTTATTTATAGATTTTTGAGATTGGTCAGGATCAACCATGACCATCCATCTCAAGATTAAGATGTGTGGCCATGGATAATACTAATATTTGGAATTAAACTCATAAATATCCTCAAGATAAATAAGAATTAAAGAGGCATTTGAGGCATTAACTAGGCATGGGTGATCCATAATCCTGATATTTGTGGTATTTATGGCCTTGGGATGTCTTCCCAAGAAATGAGCTCATTAGGTGATGCAGATATTAAAAATCAATTTCCAATAATGAGATATTCAAAAATATCTATGGAATTGTTACTTAAGATCTTAAATTGGATTAATTACCTTAAGTAAGTTTAATAAAGTTTAGTATAATTCTTTGGAAATTGGTGCATAATTAATCAAAATGGTTAGAAAATCATATTACTAGGTCATAATTTGCCTGGAGAAGAACTAAAGGTGATATTAGATGCGTTAGAGCTGTAGTCTCATTTAAGATGTTGTCAACACCAAATAACAAAGGTACATGATGTGTACCAATGAATTAGAAGAAAAGAGTGATCCAGAGCATTAAATGGTAAAATTATAATTTTGAATCAAAATGATCTGATTAAATTTAGCTAGCCCATAAAATGCATTTCCCTATTTAGGGATACTTTAAAATCTTACTTAAGATCTTCAAAAAGATCTATGGAATTCTTACTTAAGATCTTAAATTGGATTAATTAGCTTAAGTAAGTTTAATCAAGTTTAGTGTAATTCTTTAGAAATTTGTGCAAAAATATTCAAAATGGTCAAAAAATCATATTATTGGGTTATAATTTGACTGGAGAGGAATTGAAAGGTGATATTAGATGCATTAGAGCTGTATTCTCATTTAGGATGTTGTCAACACCAAATAACAAAGGTCATGACATGTACCAATGAATTAAAAGAAAAGAGTGATCCAGAGCACTAAATGGAAAAATTATCATTTTGAATCAAAATGATATGATCAAAGTTAGCTGGCACTTGTAAGTGACAAGTTCAAACCATTTAGGGTGTTTTATAAATTTTGACCTAAAATGTGCATTTGAGTGTAATTCGAGTAAGATTGATAATTTCAACACAAATGGTGTTAGAAATTGGATGCCTACATTTTTGACATTATTTTTTAGCTACCCCATTTGAATTGTTTATAGATCATCAAGCTCTTTGATATCTGGTAAACAAGCTAATGTTGGGTAGATAAATATCTCATTGGTTAATGCTTTTTCAAGAATTTCACTTTTAGATTAATGTCAAGCCAAGGCAAGAGAATGTTGGTCTTGAACATCTCAATATATTTCATAATGGTGAGGACCCAGAGGATATCCTTGATGAGTCTCTTGATGCGCATTTGTTCTAAGTCTATGATTCTTGAATAAATGGTAGAAATCACACATTTCTTGGAGTAGGGGATGTTACCTGCACACTATATCAAAAGAGAAAAGAAGCAGATCTTGACCAAGTTGCTTCCATTTAGTATTATAAATGGATTTCTCTATCATATGGGGAAGGATAAGGTTATCTAATGAGTAGCACTAGAGCACAAATAACCACAATTCCAAGAAGAGGTACACCAAGGCATTGTGGGTGGATATTTTGTGAGGGAAGCTACCTCAAGGAAAATGCTTCAAAGTGGTTTTTGGTGGCCACATATTTTTGAGGATGCACAAAGGGTTGCACAATAGTGTGATGTTTGAAAATATATGGGTAAACCCACTTAGAGGGATAAGATGCCTCTTCATCCCATGTTAGTGTAACAACCATTTTAAAAGTGGGGAATTGATTTTGTTGGCCATATTAATCCAACAAGTAAACATAGTAATGCTAAATACATAATCACTATGATAGATTATTTTACCAAATGGGTCAAGGCTATTTCTACACCAAGCTATAAAGATAAGGACACTAATTTTTTTTGGTATGATAATATCATTACTCAGTTCAGGTGCCCACTACAATTGGTAAGTGATTGAGGTACACATTTTTTGAATAAGACTATCAAGATACTAATAGAAGAACTTATGATTTACCATCATAAAATCATGGCGTATCATCCACAAGCGATTGGGCAAGTAGAGGCTATAAATAAAATGATTAGTAAGTTACTAACAAAGGTTTGTGATGTTAAGAAAGATGATTGGGAAGATAAACTTTCTATGGTACTCTAAGCTTATTATAGTAATTTTAAATGTGTGTCAGGCTTTACTCCATTTTAGTTGGTCTATGGGATGGAAGCTATTATGCCTATGTAATATGTTGTGCCTAGTTTGTGAGTTTTTAATGCAATATATATTGATGATGTAGAATCACTAATAATCCCCATAAATGTTCTATTTTGTCCTCATCTATTGTACTCATCCTGCTTATTAACCATGCTTTTGAACACTTTCCTATAAGTTTCCTTCTACGTATAACCATATATAGTTATGTTTTCAAACTCTTTTAAATAGTTGAAATTATATATTGGAATTAAATATATGATAGTTATATTTTACTTTAGGATGTTTTTTATATGATGTATTTTAAAAATGTTTTGGATAAATAGGTATATAGCACAAATCATTCTATATAAAATGAATCTCATTGCACAAACCAGACTATAGCCATTGTACAACCAAAGCCATGATAAATAAATTTTGGTTCTCTTGCAACCAAATTTTAGAAAGAACTATTAGCTCAATAAGGAAGCGATTAAAGAATGAAAAAAACTTTATTTGTACTATACAAATGTTACAAGTTCACATGAAATATGCCTCTAGCAAAAATAACCAATTTTAGTTATCCTAAGTCCAATGTATCTTAGATTAGAATATGTATATTACTTTATATAAAACAATCTCATATGTTGTATATAAATATGTAACAGTAGAGTTGAGAGGTAGTATATGTTGATTATAGATTATCATAAGTATATTTTGTCAAGTAGTAATTATTATAACTTCTTGTAGTAATTCATTGCTATAGTTTTGATTAATATGAAAAAAAATTTATGAGTTAAATTAAGTTTTGTGTGAGAAAGGATTGAATCTGAAATATGAAAGGAGGAAGGGCCCCCTTTTTAAGCCTTATAGTAATAATCCAACCCAATTTAATAGCTAAGCATGTTATTTGATTTCTTTATGCATTGTGTGATTTAATTCTAAATTATGTGATTCACATTCTTTATTAATTTAAAGAAGCTTCCTATGCATAAGCATTTATTTCAAAGTATTTTTTTCATATTTTATTTCAATCATTTAATTTAATACACTTCAACATCTTAGATACATTTAGCAAAATGTCAAATTAGAGATTGAGTGTGCACATATAGTGATGTAATCCTATCAAGTCTACATCCTTGGGTTGAAATTTAAATGAGGTAGAAGGTACAAGTCTATGGTGACTCTCAATGTCCATTTTGGTTAAGACAAGTACATCCAATTATGAATTAACTACTAGCCAATTTTAGTGCCATTACTAGGGAAGGGTGTCACATACTTATAATCTTCAATCTTGATAGCAATTATTTCTAGATGTTTATTATTTTTATTTCTAAAGTTTTTTATTTTTTAGATTAAACTTTTTTGGATTTCATAGTTAAATTTCCTTTTTTTTCCAATTAGGATAGTGTAAATTTTTAAAGAAACCCATATTACTAACCCTATGCAAGTAGGGTGGGCAAAAAGTTAAAAAAAATGGTTAACATATGCAAAGCAAAGAGGACTATATAGGAAGATTTTTACCTAAATCATCAAGATTTACTGAAATATTAGATATTCATCATAAAACAACTGAGGAACACAAAGGAATTCCTAAAGACCATTAATAGTTGTCAATAGAAGAAGTAGAGAAGGAAGAATTCTTAGCTGGATTAGTTGCACATGCTGGAGACCTTGAAGAGGTTCATACCCTTGGAAGATACCCACATGTACCACCACTAATAATTCCCACATTATCACCTCATACTTAGGAATATAATTTTTTATTCCCTCTGTCACCCAAATTTCTTGCTAAAGATGTATTCAAGGCTATTCTTGCCCTTAGAATAAATACGAAGTTAATAAAATCTTCCAATTTAGAGAGACTCTTTATTGAGACACTAGTGAAATATTCTGAAACCTCCACATCATCTCCACTATATAGGAAGCCATACATTCCTAAGAAAAAAGATAAAGTCTCCATCTTCTACACTCTAAGAAACAAAAAACTTGATAGGAATTTTGAGCATTGGGTAGCAACAACCTCCCATATACTAACACAAAGAGTATTCATGGATGATCACTAGGAAGAAAACACTACCAATAAATCTTCTACTTTTGAAATTTTTATCCTTACTCCTGATGGAAATGTACCCATGAATAATATTCCTCAATTTTATATCAAAACTTTAGAAGAAAGGCATTCAAGGATCCAAAAACATTTTTTTTTGAGTTTGACATCTTATATCGTAACTATGATTATAATCAAGACACTAAAAAACTCAAACTATTTATAGTAACACTCAAAGATGCAACACTTAAATGATTCATGGGGCTTGGAAATGATGCCATTTCTACTTGGGAAGAAATGAAGGAGAAGTTTTTTATGAAATACCAAGACTGTTGTAGGGGTAGAAACTATAGGAGAGATGACAATTTTTGAATGACACAAAATGATGACAAGTCATTAGAGGAATATATGGAAAGGTTTTTGTTCACATTGAAAAGAATTAAGCAAACTACAATGGATAATGAATTATTCAAGATGATATTCCTAAAAATAATTAGAGATGATTGTCTAGAGGCACTAAATCTAATATTTAGTGGTGATGTTTCTACACTACCTTTTGATGAAATGACAGTTCTATGTACAAATTAATCTAAATAAATCATGAATAAAAGTATGAGAAAAACACTTCTTGTAGCATATAATGTAGGAATATCTAAATTTCAAGTTATCAAACTATTCTATAATAGGAAGCAAGACATTATCAGTCACCTAGCTACTCAGCTTGATACATTACATACATAGAGAAAGCAAGAAGAAATTGAGAAAGCCTTAGCCACCTATTGCCTTAAATATAGAAAGGAGAAGGCATATTACACATTCCATTCTATGAAATATTGGGTAGCCAACATAACTGAGGAGAATCTTGAGATAATAAAGTTACATGCCATAGGAGAAGATGAGAATCAAGTGTATTTTATGGCTCAATATAAACCATGGGTATAAAGATCAAGTATGCCATCAAACTCTATGTTTTTAAATTCTCAATTTTTAAATAATACTTAATATAGTTCTTGGCTAAATGTAACCGATAAAAATTGGTCTAAAACAAGTTTGTAACTACCCCAAAATTAGTTATGGATGTAATAAGATGGACAACAACCTCAACCCAAGCAATTCCAAAACCAACAATGGTTCTATCCCTCTAATCCATGGCAAAAACAATGGAGAGGTAATCAAGGATTTCCCTAACAAATGCAACAACCACAATAATAATAGGCCATAATTCCAAACACTCAAAAACCTATTCAAACCACTCAATTACCCTTCTATCCCATCTCCAATCCTACCAATAAGTCAGTTTAACTGACACAATCCACTGAAATAATACAATATCCAACATACACTTTGGATATTAATCAAGTTCAACTTTGATTAGGTCATGTTATTCCACAACCCACCTCACCCACAATCAAAAAACACTTTGAGACAACTCCACTCCATACTAATCCACAACCACCCATGGCCAATCCTAACCTAAGTCCATCTGAAAATCAATTTTTTTTATAATCCCCCTTTTCTAGAGAGATTGAACATATCACATCCTAAACCAGAGCTTGAATTTGATATTTTAATATAACTCAAGAATGTGTGCATCAAAATACCATTATTTCAATAAATAAAGTATGTTTCTATCTATAATAAAACTATTAGAGAGATATGTTTGAAAAATTTGAGAAGGACAAATAAGGATGCTAAAATAGTCTAGGTCATTGACTAACTAGTAGATATTATGTTGGGAAATATAGTTCCCCCAAAATATTCTAACATGGGAAGTTATGTGGTTAATGTTAGAACCCATGGCCAACCCATCTAAAATAATTTAATTTACTTGGGTGCAACCATTAATGTGATGACCATTGAGACCATGCAATAACTAAAACTTATCACTCTCCATCCAACACCCACCATCCTCTAGATGGCTGATAGATCAATTGTTAACCTTGAAAGGATTATTGAAGACCTTGTTATCACTATGGATTCTTAGAAATATCCAACATATTTTATTTTCTTGTAGACAAAGAGAAATTTGGGGGGTTATCCTCTCATCCTTGGTTGCCCATGTTTGGCTACTGCTGATGCTTTTATTGGCTATAGGTCAAGAAAAATGCTAATTTCTAATGAAAATAACACCAATAAATTGGTGTTGTATCCACTAACTCAACCTTCCTAGAATGATAAACCAACCCCTTAGATTAATGACTTTGAAGAAGCTATCTCCTTGTATACTCTCTGCATAATTGATCAAAGTCTAGATCTATAGGCCCAAGAAGAAGACACTATCCTTATTTCTATCCTAAAAAACACCTATCAACATGATTCTATAGCTACCAACCTATTGGAATGTACACCATGCCCTCTTCAGAATACCTTTTCTAAAAATGATTTTGCAAAAAATACAAGAGACATTTGGATATTTCATAAATTAATTCCCCATCAATGCAGTTATTTTCCTTTAATCACCAATGTAGAAACCATGCTTTCTTTAACAAAGCAAGTAGACATCCTGCCAAACAAACCTCTCAACATCAACACTTCCTTAACACCCCATCAATAAATTTAATTACTTAAAATGATGAGAAGGCACACAACAATATTTTCCTAAGATTACCATGACATGAGAGGAATACCCCCAAATTTATGCATGCATCACATTTACATTAAATAAAAATGTAAACCTATTCACCAACCCCAATGATGAATGAATATTATAGTCAAAGACATTGTCAAAAATGAGTTGCAAAATTTTTTTGGATGTAGGATTTTTTTATCTTATTTTGGATAATCAATGTGTCTATCCCTTAGTCATTATCCCTAAAAAAGGGGCAAATGGCATATTTATGTTGACTATCAAGAATTGAAGGTAGATACTAGGAAGGATCACTTTCCCCTTTCATTCATTGATCAAGTGTTAGATACATTAGTAGGGAATAAGTAATTTTCCTTCTTAGATGGATATAGTGGTTATAATCAGATATGAATTAATCCACAAGAACAAGATAAAACCAATTTTACTTGCCCTTGGGGAACCTATGCCTATGTTATCTTTCCATTTGGTCTTTGCAATGCCCCAACCACCTTTCAAAGAGATGTTTTGAGCATATTTTCTGATCTCTCCCATGACTGTGTTGAAATCTACATGGATTATTTAAATGTCTATGGGTAGACATTTGAAAAATATTGACCAATTTGAAGAAAGTTATTCAACACTACTAGGACCACCAATTATCTCTGAGTAATGAAAATTTTTACATTGTTATGACTGAAGAGATTATGTTGGGGCATCACATATCCCCTAGTAGAATTCAAGTTAACCCAACAAAGATAATTATCATCAAGGATCTACCCACACTAAAAAACCAAAAAGATGTTAGAAGTTTTTTAGGACATGCTGGTTATTATAGATGATTCATTAAAGATTTTAGTAAAATTGCCACCCCATTATTTGGTTTGCTTACTAAGGATGGTAAATTCACATGGACTAATAATTATTAAATTACATTTTGGTAACTCAAAGAAATTATCATAATAACTCCTATTTTGAGAGGACCTGACTAAAATAATCCTTTTCACATCCACACATAAGCATCTAACACCACTTTAAGATCTATCTTTGGCCAAAAATATGAATCTCTAAGTTATGTAATCTATTTTATAAATAAGAATCTTCAAGAGGCTAAACTTAACTACACTATAATAGAGAAGTAATTTTTTTACCATCATCTATGCCATCAAAAAAAAATTGACACTAAATTATAGGTTACCAAGTATTCATCCACATTGATTATGAAGCAATAAGGTATTTAATGAATAAACTTGTTGTAACAGGTAGGGTAATTTATTGGTTGCTTTTGCTATAGGGGTTTGATATTACCATTATAGATAAACTAAGGATAACACAGTAGAAAAATTTATTTCTTGATTGAAAAATCATGAGCATAGTCCTATTATTGATGATTATTTTCCTGATGAACATTTATTTTATGTAAAAATTCAATCTCCTTGATTCATAGATATTACTAACTATCCTGTTGCAAGATAATTACCACAACATTTCTCACCTAGGGACAAAGAAAACCTAATCCAAAAGAGAAAAAATTATTCTTGGATTGTAGGATATGTCTTTATTACTAGACCAGATTCAGTTATGAGAAGATGTATCTAAGAAGATGAAGCTTATGACATTCTCTAAGCCTACCATGATGAACCCTATGGGGGTCATTTTGCTACCAAATGAATTGCTATGAAAATACTGACTATTAAATATGATTGGACTTCTTTGGATAAATATTCCATGATATATACCCATAGATGTGATCAATGCCAGCCTATGGGAAAACCCACTCATTTTGATGAAATGTCATTACAGCCATAACTAGTTCTGGAACCCTTTGACAAATGAGGACTAGATTTTGAAGGTCTTATTGATCTTAAATCCAATAACAAGGAATACATACTAGTTTGCACTAATTATGTCACCAAATGATTAGTGGTCAAAACCTTAACCCATGCCTAAGATGAGAAGGTAGTTGAGTTCCTTTATGAAAAAATCTTCACCTGCTATAGAGAACTAAGATAAATAGTATAGACCAAGGCCCACAATTCACATTAGACCTTATAGATACCCTAGTAAAAGAATATGAAATCAGACATAAGAATTCTACCCCTTATCATCCTCAGTCAAATGGTCAGGTAGAAGTGATAAATAAATAATTTCAAGATATCCTCATTAAGATTATCAGCCTGCATAGGAAATATTGGTCAACTCATATTCTATAAGTAGTTTGGGCTTACAAAATCACCTAGAAAACCATAATTAGTTTCACTCCATATGAGCTAGTTTATGATATGAATATTATTATACCTATTGATTTTGAGCATAAGACATTAAGTATAACACTTGATTTGGGATTGGATCTTTTCCAAGCTCAACAAGATAGGATCATGCATCTGCACTTGATAAACTAAGGAAGGAAGCACTTCATCATACTAAACTAGTGCAAAGACAACATGTGAGATAGCCTGATAGGAATATTAAGACTAAGAATTTCTAACCAAGAGATTGAGCACTCTTTTAAAATCTAAATACAAGGATCATAAAGGAAATCTACAATCCAAATGGCTTAGACCTTATGAGATTGAATAAGTTTTTGACAATGGAGTTGTAAAACTCATAACCAATGACTCTATTTGGTTCTGATTTCTTGTTAATGGCCATAGGCTTAAGATATATAAGAAAGCATTTTACAAGGGAAATCTCACTTGTCAAATTATTAAATAACATCCATCTCTTCATCATGAAGTGAATCAACTTGTTCCTACAGCCAAAGGGTGTTTATGTCAACCCTTTTCTAATATTTTCCAAGAGGAATAAAGCTTCTTACAACCAAGAATAAGTCATTCACAATGGATTGGTTTAGGCTAAATAAAATCTTACCTTATAAATTCTTATGATTCTAGATGAGTTTGGACCATAAAATATAAAAAAAATCAAAAAAATCAGCAATGAAAATTTTTAGGCATTGCTAACGGATGTTGTCTAAGAAAACTAGGTCACTAACTAATTGATATTCATTAAAAAATTAAAAAAAAGTGTGAAAAAGAGAAAAGGTACTATAGTAATATTTTTTTTCTAATTTTTCTTATAGATTCATTCCTTTGGAGCATAAATACATTTTCCTTCATGCTATAGGATAAAACTTGCTACTACAGGATAAAACTTACTGGTAAAAGATAAATCTTAATGATATAGGAAACATCTGTTACTACATGATGTATTCCTACATTCCATCCTACATCAATCAATTGATCCTACACAAATGACAACATATGCCATGACCACCACTTTGAATCATCATTTTCACATTTATGAAAGGTATTTCTATAAGTAACATGATAATTATTCTATATTTATTTCCTATCATGTATTTTAATTATTTATAAATATGATAAGACTTAATGTTATTAAAAAACCACCATATCCTCTCTTTATCACACCAACTTACCATCTTATTCACTAATTAATGTGACCATTGACACACTACTAATGCCACCCCTTACTCTTACCATGAGTGTTTTATGCATGTCAGCTTCATCCCTTGAGGACAAGTGATGGTTTAAGTTGGGGGGGGGGGAGATTTTACATTAATTCAAATAGATTATTTCACTCCCAAAGAAAAAGTTTCAAATCATTCCACCATAGCCCAAAAAAATTACTACAAACACCCAGACCTACAACTCACATTTCATCTCATAATATGGAAGGAGATTTGTTGAAACATGAACTACTTGATATCACCCCTTTAACCAATTGCCCAAAAATCTTTGCCCTATTATAGAATATAAGATGGGTGTAATATTTTGAAAAATATAAGCCCTAGATGAAGGAATTATTGAAGAATTTGCTAGTACATTGCATAATAGCTTGGCAATAGTAAAGGGGATGGAAATAAAGTTGATAGAAAATGCCATTAGTAGAGTAAAAAGACTACCAAAAATAGGGGAGGAATGGAAAGACAAATTTGATGTTGAGGCTGAGAGATGAAAATTCATTATAGAAAAAGAATGCCTGGAAACTTCAAAGTAGACCATTGAAATTTTATCTCTAATAGAATAATGTGCTAAAGCTTATGAGTTTATCTCCAAATAATTCATTTGTGAAGGGAGGTATTTATTTTACATGGCCTACAATTCAAGTTCATGAACCATTTATGTCATGGTATAGAGATAAAAATTCTCAACTTCTTGTTTCACATGATCATAAAAATGTTAGAGGTATTTCAAAAAGGTAATTATAAAACTCTTTCCTATCACTACTTAATTTAGTGGATTGTTCAAGACTATTCATAAAAAACTAGACCCAACATCAGTTGGGAGGAATTTATCCAAGTACCAAGAAATGTATAAAGTGATAGAGAAATAAATTAAATAGAAGAGGAATTAAAGGTTGAATAATAAATATTAGAAGAAACCCTTCTTGCAGATCCACAAAAACTTGTAGCAGAGAACCTTCTTATAACCACACAAGAACTTGTAGAAGAAGGTCTTATTGTAGCAACACAAGAACCTACAATAAGAAATGAAGAAAGGACTTACATATGTAGGGAATATAGAAGGTAAAAGAAGAAACACATTCTCTAGCCTGATTCAGGTGAGTCTGAGGAGTAACTTCCACCTTCTCTCAAAAAGTCCAAGGTAACCCTTACTCCTCGTAGATCTCACAGATTGAGAAGAAAAATGAGAACTAAACCTTATTTTGTTATTAAATTAAATGAAGAATCTAGAAATGAAAAAAAATAATAGTAGTGATGAATCTCTAGAGACTAAAATACATAGAGAATAATGTTTTTTGGTATTCAATTAGGATGAAGTAGAACAAGATGAGCATAGTTTTGAAGAATTATATGAGGAACCAATGCAGGAAGAAGTAGAACAAGAAGAGCATAGTTCCAAATAGTTACATGAGGAATCAATGCAGGAAGAAGTAGAACAAGTTGAGCATAGTTTTTAAGAGTTTCATGAGGAGCCCATGTAGGAAGAAGCTACACAATTGGAATAACCTATTGTACAAATGGAATTTTCCACTCTTGAGCAAGCCCTAAAAAAAATTGCAAAACCAAGGAAGTAGTTGTAAGATCAATCTGATGGAAAACTAGATGTAATTTCTATAGTAGCTTATCATATGTAGTCCTATATTAAATGCCATCCTACATTCAACATTATACAACCTTTTATAGAGGTAAATCAATAAGAAGAACCTAAAGCTACCCAAAAAGTCAGGTATCACTCCTCATTTGCAATATCTTCTAAATTGATAAATTGGATGGATGGTCAGTCTAAAATTATGAAGGACTTAAGAAAAGAAAATAAGAAATTAAAATAATAGAATAAGTTGAAGGAAGAAAAAATAACCAAACTAAAATGGAAAATTGAAGATATGGTTGGTCTTACCCAAGAGCTCCTAGACTGTAGAGTTCTTGATAGAGTATATTAAATCTACCTTGAAGAGTAATGAAACAAGTTTAAATTTATGAGAATTTATTGTGACATGCCTCATGAAGTCAATGATCCCCTTTCCTTATTTTATATCTATAGATAAATTTCATAGGAAGAACAAACACAACTATGCGATTTATACCTTCATAATTATGTTGTTCCTTATGACAAAGAGTGGAACCCTAATCTATATGTTGGAGACATCCAACTAATTGAATTTTCATCATATTTGTTTAATGAGTAGAGAAAAGGAATATAAGTAGCATAATACAATGAAAAGGATAATTAAATCCAACTTATTATCAAAAGGGAATCAATGGCACTTGATGTTGTATTAGCTGAATGAGATGATATCATGTTGAAGAAAAAAGTTAGAACTTAGTTTGGTAAGAAATGTGATGAAACCCAATATTTTTACTTAGGATTAAGAATTTTTTCTGGTCCTATATCCAAAGATTCCTATATCTAATGATGGAATGAGCTCATTCTTACACTAAATAAGAGAGATCTATATTCCCATTTTAACTTGAACATTTAACATGATCACAAAACACATTTTGATTGTAGGAGAAATGGGATCCCAATTGTTGAATCTAAAGTTCTAACCACCCCTATTCTAGTATATTGTTCTAGGTTGTTAGGATAAGGCTCCAATGGGTGAAGCTAAGGAAGTCAAGATATGGTAGATATTTGTATAGAGGCATAGATTTTACACTCACCTTTCTAGTGACACTATAGATCCCATGGATTTTAGAGTTCTTTGTGAAATGGACATGAACAAGGATGATGATTGAGTTCAATCAAGATCTTAAGTTGGGGGTATGATGAGCCCTAATTTTTTTTTGTTATGTCCTCATCTACTGTACTCAACCCACTTGTTAACCATGATTTTAACCACTTTCTTACAAGTTTCCTTCTATATATAGCCATATATCAATATATTATCAAACTCTTTTAAATAGTTGAAATTATGTATTGAAATTAAATATATGATTGATATCTTTTGATTTAGGATGATTTTTATATGATGTGTTTTAAATGTGTTTTGGATACATAAGTATATAACACAAAACATCCTATAGCAAAGGAATCTCATTGCATAGACCACCCTATAGCCATTGCATGACCAAAGCCACAAATGAATAGATTTTGATTGTCTTCCAACTGACTCACATAAATAACTGTAACCTCCATGGAGCTTAATAAGGAAGTAGTTGAAGAATAAAATAACCTTGTTTGTCTTGTAACAATATTACAAGTTCACATGAAAGACACCTTTAATGAAAAGAACTAATTTTGGTTATCCTAAATTGAATGTATCTTAGAATAGAATATGTATATTATTTTGTATAAAACAATCTCCTCTGTGGTATATAAATATGTAGAAATAGAGTTGAGAGGTATTATATGTTGATTAAATATTATCATAAGTACATTTTGTCAAGCAGTAATTATCATAACTTCCTACAGTAATTCATTGCTGCATTTTTTATTAATATGAATTAGAATTTTTGAGTTCAATTAAGTGTTGTGAGAGGAAGTATTGAAGTTGAAAGATGAAAGGATGAATAACCCCCTTTGTAATCCATATAGAAACAATCCAACCCCATTTAATAACTAAGCATGTTATTTAATTTCTTTATGCATTATGTGATTTAATTCTAAATTATGTGATTTACATTCTTGCTTAGATTTGTTTAATGAAGCTTCCAATGCATATGAATTTATTTCATAGTATTTTTTTCATGTTTTATTTCAATAATTTCATTTACTACACTTAAACATCTTAGATATGATTAGCAAAATGTCAAATTAGAGATTGAGTATGCACATATAGTGATGTCATCCTAACAAGTCTACATCTTCATGTTGGCATTTAAATGAGGTAGAGGGTATAAGTCTATGGTGACTATCCTTATCCATTATGGTCAAAATACATACATCCAATTATGAATCAACTTCTAGCCAATCACTTAGAAATCAATTATTAAACCTCAATCACATGGATGAAGAAAGGGACAAAGTTGTATGAGTGCAAGAAGTTAAAAAAAGAAGCCAAAAGGCATGAAATGACAAAATATTCACAAAAAAGAATTTTATTGTGAGAAATTGGTTTTGTTACATGAAATCATGTTTCATATGTTTCCTAGTAAACTCATCATTTGATGAAAAGGTCCATATGTTTTTCATGAGATTTTGCAAAGTGGGACTGTATTGTTATGGAACCTAAAAGGTAATATTTTGCCAAGAAAGATTAACGGATGTAGAATAAAATTCTACCACCATTAGGCTCAATATTCCAAAAAGAAAGTGCATTTTCATACATCCATTTTAGCTAGGAAAGTTATATTAATTCAAATTCTTTGAAGTTTATTTTCTTTTTATGTGTGTTGTGTGCTTGAGTAAGTTGTTTTTAGTAGAGCATAGGATCAACCACAGTCGGTAATAATCCAAAATAAGCATGGTATAGCTGTACTAACACATGATAGCTATCTATTCATTATAGGTGGACAAGATTCTAAGTGATGTCATAAAAGAAAGATAAGTGTGGGTCATCTATTAAGTCTTAGAACCATACCTGAATAGGTCTAGGGTTATGATTATGAATAATGGTTCTTAAAAAGGAGTTATGGCCAAAGAATGTAGGAAAGTGGCTATAACATCATTGTTAGAGTTTTATTTCACAATAAAGATCAACTATCTAGCAAGTAAAAATAATGAAAAGATGGCAACATGTCCCATCAAACATTCTTTAATAGCTAGACTGGTACCACATCAACCACATTGAATGCCACATCTACCAATATAGATTTATTATCACATGTGAAATAATGGGGGTGTAAAATCATTTAAAATTTGAAGCTAGCTTACAGCAGTGAGGGATTTTAGGATCTCAAATATTAAATGCACAAGATTGAAGGGTCAAGTGAACCTAAAGTGTATAAATAATTCAATTTATGGCATTATAGACCACTAACCTTTACTAATTGAGATTTGTAATTACTATTTTGAGTTTACTTTCTTAGCATTGTGAGCTTCTAATTTTTATTTGTAAGTAGTCAAGCTGCTTTTCCTAGTGTCACTAAGTTTGAGAAAAATTTAAAAAATATACTTTTTGCTTTGAAGGAGGATTTGGGGATAGGGGTCTCACTTCAACAAATAAATTTTTCCAATCCTCATGATAGTGTTATGGTGTAGCATGCATGAAATATACTATTTATACCAAATGGCTTGGTACCTCATTTAGCTAGCTTAGACACTGAGAGCCTAATGCAATTACCCACTTTTGGGGATTGGTCTAGAATAATGTAGTTTTTGTTGGCACAATATAACCAACATTATATTCATTTATCACATGATGTAACAAGGTATTTATCTAATTAATCAATGGCTCATGCAGTCAAAATGTCTGCTCAAGGAAAATCCCTTATAGATTACAAGTCTAAAGTGCCACCAATCTCCACTGAAATCTAATCTACTGTGGTTAGAGGGAACCATGGTATTCCACTAGCATCTTTCCCTAAAGAACCCATGTGGTTGCTAGTAGAATATATTTATCAATAGTTCTAGCAAACTTATAAGGCCATGACTGAGGCTGTCAATGGTGTAGTGGGCATGGTGCATCAAATGATATGTGGTAAAGAAGAATTTAATTGGCTAGAATTCCTTCTTTTGGAATTAGAGTAGAACATTTCCAAAGTCTTGGGCACTATGAAACACACTTTAAAATACTAATTTCTAGTATTAATCTTCATTTTCAATCAATGTAAATCATCAGTCGTACAAATCCACCTAGACATTGACTATTGGCTTGATGAAAAATTTGCTAATTTAGTTATTTTTTTCACAAATTGATTTCAAGATCAAGTTCTTTTATTTAATAATTGGGAGAAAGAGCTCTTTTAGATGGTAACTACACATCCTTGGATCCCACCAGATGTTATGAAAATTTTGGGTCAATATGTTGTGGTTCAATGCCTTTCAAAGGGTACATCTATTTAGATCTATGAGATATCATCAATGACTACCATGCCATTGAGGTTCTTCTTGGACATGTATACTATGTAATTGGAGGTGGCATTGTAAAAAGCCTAGGCTACATAATGAGCTACTCCTTTTTAGGTTGTTTACCTTGAATTAACACCTCCAAGTTCATCTACTACACTAATGGAGCTACCACAACATAAAAAGTGTAAATGACCAATTGAACATAGCCCACCATCACCACCACGATGCAAAATAAGGAGTCAATTTTTTTGGTATGATGATCCTCACATCTTGAAAATTGTATCTCAATGCGATTAGCTTGAGATGTAGATTAATGCAACTAAAGTATACCACCTAATGCTAGAAGATATGGTAACTGATTTGTATGAGGATTAGAATGAAAAATAATTTTTCTTTTGGAAGGCTATGCATACTATGTAGATCTACAATAAGTTACCACTAGAGTTATGGATTTCCCTTCTACCTTATCCACCATCCCTTGTAGTGGACCCATTGGGTGAATCAACAAGGTTTCACAGCAACAGATGGATCCTACACATGGTATTTTCTATAGAGGAGCACATTTGATGTAACCTCTAGATGTCCTACTATGAATTTCACCAGAGTCTACCCTTGAGCACAAGTAGTCCATGTGTAGGTTTTTCATGGTGAATGAGAATCTAGAGGAATCATATGTCATTGAAATGGATTCCCATAGATATACCATAGCCAATTCTTAGCCTTTGATGTCAACTAGTTCTTAGAACAAGATAATGTTTCCACAAATGGCTACACAAGATATTTCTTAGTGTTGATTGAGGAAGGGCTTAGTTTCTCACTCATAGATTTAGATGGCTACATGATCCTCCTCATTCTCACAATATGATGAACCACCTTTAGATATTAAGGAAGTTATGATTGAGTCCCTAATTGAGGAATAAAAACAAGCCACACATGAAGAAGTTGCCCATGCTTCTACATAATGATGTTGCTAAGAGGGAAATAAAAGGGCTAAGGCTAAAGTTGTGCAAAATATTCAAGATTAATAGATAAGGGATCAAAATCCTCCCACTCAAAATGTTTAGGATGTAGATACAGTAATGTAAGTTTCCTTCATTATTAGCCAAAAATTTATGGTCAAGGAACCATATCAATAATATATCACTGAGACAACATGATAATGCATCACTGACACAAAGAAGGAAGCTCAATGCCCATAGATGGAAGATATTGCAATTACATCTAAGGAAGCTAAAGTCACTAGTTTTGATGTTGTTACTTAGTCCAACCCACAATATTCTCAACCTTTGATTCTATCTATAGAGTACCCATAGTTGGCCATTGGTGAGACTCAATTTTCCCTCATCATATAATTGGCATTAGTTCAAATGTCTTTGGATCCTTTGCCATAAAGTGTAACATAGCTACTTATGCAACCAATATACTTCATCTAGTTTATCTTTATACCCATACTAGATTTACCTATACCATAATCTTAGAGAATGATGTTTTTGTTACTACTTACTCCTCTTTAACATGCATCAACCACTATTTTGGCCACTTCTCTAGGTAACAGATCAGTCTTAAAAGATCTTTCTCTCAATATTACTTAGCTTTCATTGAGTAAATAAATTTAAGGTGCAATTTCATTTCAAGAATCTTTATCACAATAAGCCCAATATTTGGTCCAAAAGGTTTCATAATTGGAAGCCAAGAATACTGGATTACAACAAACCCTTTAACATGCATGTGGTGCTCTATAGATTGCTTACTCAGACCTTGTATAATAGGTCACTATTAATCCCATAAAATCCCATGTGGATCAAATTCCTTTGCTTCTCAATCAATTTATTCAATATTGGTAGCACAACAAATTGCATACCCAATATGCTAGGCAAGGCCTGACAATTAAAGCTAAGATTATCGAGTATCAGATAAAAGTTAGTGTTACTATAAAACAAGCTAGGAAAATTACTCATAATTTATTGGATTGGCATCAAAAACTCCAAGGCATTTAGACTAATCTATATCCCAATTTTGCTACTACATAGATCACTTCCACATAATTTTTGAACCTGTAAGCTACTCTATATTCTATGGATGTTGCATTGAATGCCTTGATTAGTGCATAAGATATAGTTACTATTCATATTTTAGGGTCATAGAATTAGGTTAAGCATAATGCCTTTGCTTTAGTTTAAGAAAATAGATATGCAGACCACCTTACCTTATTTTATAATGATATTAATGCAAAGGTTACATCCACTAAGGATAACACTACTTCATGTGATGATGTTGATTTCTAATAATAGTTGTATGCTCAGGCTCTCTTATACACATTTGTTTGGGTAATCCAAGAAGCTTTATTTTAATGGAAAAATTATAAGAAGTAATTAGCTATGCTAGATGCCTCCATTAATCCTATGGTAACTAACCTTGTTTTTGTTCCTCCTAGTCATCTTTTGGTGCTTCTTCGATAGACAAAGTTGACTGATTCTTTAGTGACCCCATATTCAACTAGTTCTCTACTACTTACCTAATGTTACATATACTATAGGTTCTATTTTTTTGTTTTATCCTTATATTTCATTTATTATTCTATTTCATAGAGATCCAATTGGTTGAAAACCTAAAAGGGAGGCTACTTGGTCTCGTTAGCCTACTAAAAACTCATAAGGGCAATAGGTTATTTTGTGATCTTTTGTTCAGGATTATATGATTTTGAATTTTACTACTTTCCATTTGTATTTCTTCTACATTGTCTCAAAATGAGAACTAATAAAGTTTAAGAAAGTGTTAGCGGGAAAGTATGCACACAAGATGCCATTGTAGAATAAGGACATGTCACTAGAATAATAGGTCAACATACATAGGATGATTAGTCATCAACCATATTATGTTTTGAATGGATTTCATGGATTTTTAATTCTCTAACTTGGGAAGTGTATAATGAGGTTATAGTTGTTGACTATTCCAAACTTAGTCTATTGTAATCATTTGCTTAAGATAGGGAGAGTAAACTATGTATATATTTAAATTGTGAAGAGTTGAAGGATGTTAGACATTGAATAATTAGGTATTAGATCCATGAAATAGAGGTCTCTTGTAAACACAATATAATAGTTTGATTCATACTAAGGATAAGTTTCATTGATGATGTAATTGAATGTGTTGTAGTCTTATCATAAACTTGATGTTTGTATATGATAAAGTCCTCTATATCTAAAGTTTCATGAGCACTTGGATATTTCATATTGTGTAATGAATGTTAAAACTATAGTGCTATTTTGATGAATTGATAAATGAGAATCACACTTGCTAAGATATCTAGATATTTTGTAGTTCTATGATATGTCTTTAAGAATCTATGTTTCTGCTAGATAAGGACCCATTACTTCTCCCACAGTTTTCATCATAATTATAAAGTTCTGGGAAACTAAGAACCTCTGTTAATATCAAAAGGTGTATTAATTTTTTATATGAATAAGAACACTTTTAATTTATTTATAAAATCATTGGCATTATTATTAGTTCATTTTATGGTGTTTTTTAAACCATTTTGGTTTCTTCAGGACACATAAGGCCTTTAAGAGAAATTAATAGTTTTTTTTAGATTTTATGTCAATGAATTCAATTAATTTGGTATTTTCAATAACTCTAAGAAAAATCCCATCAATTGAAACAATATTCTATGACACTTTATTTCCACTATTGAATCTTAAAAAAAATCATCAAGTCTACTTAGTAAGTTTCTTTGTTTGTTGATTCAACAAAGCAAGGAATTGAATTTATTCTAAGAATGACTTTATTAGTTGATGTATACATCTAAAATTGCTTTCTTCACTTATCATCACTAATATTTATACTAGTTGACACTAATTTCACTTATCTCATCTAATCTCATTTATCTCTTCTAATTCCATCCTAATATCACCCCTTCTAGTCATTTATCTAACACCCCAATTAATTTTTCTTCATTATGTTAACCTTATCCCTCCCCCACAAATAAATTAATCTACCTAATTACCTATTTACACTAACTAACCATATTTATATAATATTTGGGAATTTAAAATTCCCATCCACATAACCTAGCCTATGAATAACTTTTCCTACTCCCCTAGATTCCCTAGAACTCCATAATCACATGACCAATCAACCACTAATAATGATTATAATTCCAAATACATTATAGAGGATTATAACTATATAACATTCCCTCCTCTATAATCATCCAATGAATTTTTAATTCCTTGAATAACCCTCTACCATTGATCTTTATAAACCCAACTTTAAATGTTAGCCATTGATATTCCCTCATTCCTTATATTTAAACACATTCACTCCTCCATATTGAGGACAATGAGAAAATAAATCACAAATACATGAATCTATGATTCCATACAATCCAATTATCTTACTCAATCTAATGTCATATTGTCCACAATCTGAGTCTATTGTAAGCAATCCAATCTCCAAATATAATCTTTTAGTCTTCTTTTTGTTTGAATCTTGATTGGTAAAATTTAGATTTAGATTATGATGTTGTTTTAAATGTTTATTATATTACATTTTAATGTATTAGTTTAAAATTTTACTATTATATTGTAGATTTGGGCATTTTTGATATAACTTGCATAATCAGAATTTAATTACTCAAAATTTCATCCTACATTTTGGTGACCATAATGGGAGCCCTCTTCTTGAGTTGACATTTTGTACTTTGAGTGTGTTTTATTATTATTATATGTCTAGTTACAAAATATTAGGATCTAAATTTTCAAAAATATTGTGTTCTAGGTGAAGTGAGGTATTTATCTATAAAAGGTGATTTTACATGGGTGATTTTGACCTCAACAATTGCAATTTTGAACAAGCCACCAACCGAGACTACTAACAGTTAACCTTTTTTTGGTATATTTTGTAACCTTTTCAAAACTACTTATAGATAGATGCAATTTTGAAAGATATATGGGTTTTTGCCTTCATGAAATGTGGTTTTGACCCAATCATAAAATCATTAACCTGGTCTTATGATTTGGCTATTTAACAATTTTGTTGCTTCTGTAGGGTTGTTGTCTACTTGCAAGAAAAGGGAACTCTACTTAGACAAGATTATCATCCCTAAAATATCCATTTTTAATATATTATTCAATATTTCTTGTCCATAATATTAGTTTTGAATAATAGGGTTAGTTTTAATTCTAAAAGAGGTAATTTTGATATAGACAACTTATGGCTTTTGTTAACTACTCATCTTAACATATTTATTTGGTTCTCATCTATTTAAAGGGATGAGCACAATATACATAGACAACATCAAACATACTTAAAATGCCATTTTAACTATTTGGTGTAATATCACCTATTTATAGAGGTGGTTTTGACTCTCATAAGAAATTTTGAACACAAACAAGAAATTTTGCATATATTTGAAAACTAAGTGTTGTTGTTCATAACTTATCATTTCTTAGTCATTTAGTTTAGTGTTAAAGTTTTTATATAATCATTTTTAGACATCATCTATCGTAGGTATTTAACATCAATTTGCATACATCTATTTTAATCTACTTGAAACAAAAATACATCTTGAAATAATCATTATTGATTCTTAGAGTCAATTTTGTAGAAACACCTATGGTTTTAGCTTAGGATAGTTTAATAATACATCTGCATGGTAACATCTGATAGAAACCTAATTTAAATAACCTAAGTATTTTTTGGCATTTTGAGTATATCATTTTTTAATCTACTTAAGAATCTAGTGTTTTTATAATTAGTTACAAAATTGCATTTCAAAAGTTATGGTATTGATTTTCAAAGGCATTATTCCATTAACCACAGACAATTTTTCCTAACCATATGGTCACATCTAGTTGACTGTCTACAAAACCACATATGTTGTGGTTGTAGTATTACTTTGAATAAGTGATATTGATCTAACCATAAATATTTTTTCCTAACCACATGTTCAGAGCTAACTAACTATTTATAAAATTACATATCTCTCATAGGCATATTTGACTATCAACTACGGTATTGCCTTCTCTTGAATTGATTTTGAAATTATGACTGTGCATATGTGGTTTTGATCAAACTAGTAGATTTTTTTTTAGTATTTTTCTTCAAAAATTTTCTCTTTTGAGTGCATTTTTAGGATAATTTTCAATGAAATTTGAGTCATTCCAAGGGTTCCACATATCCCAAATTGTGTTTGGCGTTGGGGGCATTGCCCCTTAATCCCACATTGTACTAAAATAAGGAGCACACTTGGGAAACTACCCTCAAACCTCATAAGGGGTGTTACCCTTTGATCTCATATTGGGAACTACCCTTTAACCCCACAATTATCACTTTCCCTTGACCCCATTGGGGGTTACCACCCCTAGAACCCCATATCATAGCCCCTCATGCAAAAAAATTATAATGTAAAATTACAATTTTTTTAGTGTTTTTATTAATGCTTATTGGTCTAAAATTATTTTTCTTAAAATGGTGAATCTAGTTGAAATTTTGGCTTGATAACATCTTCTCTTATAGGTCATATTTTTTTCTAATGTCTTGTCTTTCAGGTTGTCCCTCAAGATTTCCAATTGAAACTACTAGTTGATTACTTTTTAGGACACATATCAAATATTTTGGCATTTTTGAAAAATATTTTGTATATATCACACTTAATTAAATTAGTCAATAAATCTTTTTTGATTGTTTGAGTATTACCTGATGGCTACAATGGTGTATGTTCTCCTCCCTACATCTTAGCAAAGAGTTTAAAAGGATAAAAAACCACTAAAAAACCCTCTAATTTTTATTTAATAGGGTGCAACATGATGTGGATTTTGAGCATTATTTCTATTTTTGAGGTTTGGTATTGATGTTTTCATTGATGTCAAAGGTTCTTAAAAAAGGTTTTCATGAGGTCATTTTATAATCTAGTTATGAGAGGGGATTTGATCAATGTTGCAATGATTTTGAGAGTGTAAGACATGATTGGTACATGTTCTTATGACTACATGATTAATGTGAAGGTTAGCATGGAAGGTTCTTGTTGTCAAAGTTATCAAGTACTTAAGCCTGGTAAGTGACATGAGAAAGTATGTGCATAGGATACCTAATATTTTGCATAAAGGGTCATGATGGCTTGGTTAAATGAGTGTACATAGGCATGAGTGGTTGTATAAGGTTGTTATATAATGTATGTTAGTTATTGTAAAACTCATAAGAGTCTCAAGGTGAGCCTACACAGGTTAGACCTATAGATATAGTCTATAACTAGACCATTTCAAGACCTTGCCTAGCCTATGGAGGCATCATGATCTATTGTCAAGACACATGAAGGATGTATGACAATTTTTAATCATGTATGAGGCATATTTAGTGTGTGATAGTTGTGGATAATGCATGGAAAGAGGCATGAAGGTCAGTTTCAAAGCCTAATGTGATTTACAAGTTAAGGTCTAAGCAAGTAAAGAGAGAAAGTCTGGCCTAATGAGGGGTAATGATATGATTTCAATATGTATGAGATCATATCATAATTTATATAGGTAATTTATGTTTCAATTTTTCTAATGAAGTTTTAGGTTAAAGTTATAAAGTTAAGGCAAGAAAAAGTGTTTTGAGGTCTCTCGAGTGCATAGAATGAAGGGTTCTCAACTTGAAAGGGAATTTCATGTGTTTATTGTAACATGTATCCTATACATGGTAAATTTATATGTTTTAGATTAAGGTAAAAATAGGTTTTGAAGGGGCCCCGAAACCCTTTAATAGGATCAAAAAAGATAAAGCATTACCATGCACCAGGAAAAGCATTCCTAAAACCTACAAAAAAGTAGCAATAAACTCAGGTTATACAAGGATAAAATCAATAACTAGCATATACTCAGCCCCCTAATATACCAAGTAAAGATTTAATATCTAATTTTTAGGGTTAAAATCTAGAATAGTTGCCTGCCTGCCATCAGCAATATTCTACATACTTTCTAACTCTCTGGTTTTCTTAATGGATCTTCTTCCAGTTTTGTCCAGAGAACCAATATCTAGTTTCACCTTAAAAAATTGTTCAACTCTTTTTCCATATTTATCCAAAGTATCAACAAGATTTTTCGCCTTAGTTTGCTGGTCTTTTTTGCTGCTTCTAGTTTCTACCCCCTTAGTATTGATCTTTTTTTCAGCACTTTTTCTTTGGTTTAGAATATGCTTTAAGTTTTCTCCTTTATCATTCACAGGAAGCTCATCCAAATGGAAATCCTTATCAACCTAAATCTCCCTAAACTGAGAAAAAATAAAATCTCCCTCCTCTAATTTGTTTCCAGCTTCAGCCAAGAATTCGCCTTCCTCTTGCATAGTTTTGTCATCTATATCTCTCCATTGATCTTCTATCCTTTGATAGAATATGATTTGTTTTGATAGATCTGTTAAATAATATATTCTTTGTATAGGTATTATGGTATCTGATTGCACCTCATGTCCTTCTTTCTCAAAATTTTCTTTCTCAAAAGAGAGCTCTTTATCCGCCTCAGTAAGTGGAGCTTTAGGATCTTCAAAAGAAGGCTCTTTATCCATTTCAGCATTTTGAGCTTTAGAATCTTCATTATTCTTTTGTTCTTGTCTATGATATTCTTTGGGTTTCCATACTTTCATTTTTTGTACCTTGGTATTTATCCCATCCAAAACACTACTAGGATGATTTTTACTTTTGGACGGACAATTTCTGACCCAATGCCCCTGTTTCTTGCAAGCATAACAAGAGTTAGGCAAATATTCAAAAAAAATCCCTTGAGTTTTTTTGCCCAGCTTGGGAAATTTATATGTTTAGGAGATATGTATAAGGTTAATATATAATAACTATAGGCATTGGTTTTGTATTTAAGGGGCAATCATTTATGAAAAATTGTTAACACCAAAACCTGTGTTAAACCTCTGTAAAACCCCAACAAGGAACCAATGTGAAATATATTATTAAAAATTGATAAAAATGGTTTAAAATTAATATAAAATATATTATATGTTGTATTAAAATCTCCTAGGTACCTCCAAGTTTGATTGAGTTGTCAAGTGTGTGAATAGACCCTACAGGAAAGTGCTAGTTTCTTAGATATTTTTTGTAGCAGTCAGAGTTAACCAAGTCAAAGTAAATAAATAATTATATTAATAAGTTTTAGAATTTTATTTTATTTTAATTATGGTTTATATATATTTTTTATCCCTTAGATATGCTAAACTAGTCATCCAAGATAGCCAGTCGCTAATAGGCCTAATGGTGGAAATAGTGAAAAACCTAGACAATAATGGGAAGAGGTTTAGGAATGTGTTATCATGGAATAGAAATAAATAAAAGTGCATGTTATATGTTAAAATAATTTTAACACATATTTATTCTTGGTATAATTTTTTTAGGTTAGTGAATATAGTGAAAAAGTTGCTCACAAATTGACTTGTCTAGTGTAGATGAGACAGTGAGATGTAAGGTCATGAGATTGGTCTACAAGAAAAATATTTGAAATTTTAACATGTTATATTTATATTTAATAATATTTTAATTATATCATAAGATCATATAACTTAATTATAAGTTTATAAAAGTGGTCATACAGGTGTTGAATATCATTATCACCATGACTGGTCTTTGAGGAAAACTGGTGGTTTTAAGTGAGCAAGTTACAAGAGTGTTTTTGAGTCCTTTTGCCTTATGTAATGCAGTATAATTATATTTATTAAAAAATTTAGGTATTTTAAGTTTTGTGTATATGTTTTATTTCCATGTTTTTTTAGATAATTTGTTTTTAATCTTTAGTATTTCAAGATAGACTTTTTGTAGGTTCACATGCCTAATTGTGAACAATGTTAATGGTGTGCTTCAAGTGGTGGTTGGAGATAAAAAATGTCATGGGAATAAGATGAGATTATAGGGGATATATTTTATTTACATATTAAGTGTTCATATCATGTGTGGATTTTTAAAGTGTTCCAAAAATTTCAAAGGGTAATGTGCACTAATGAAGGCCTAATTAAATTAGGTCTCCTTAAGACCAAAAGAAGGATTTGGTTCATTTGAGCTATGGACGAACTAATATATTGATTAATTAATGTTTTTTACATTTCATAATTAATTTATTTTGTAAAATATAGGTGTTCAAGTGTTTATTAGTAATCAAGAGGTGTATGAGTAAGAGCCTAGTATAAGAACAAGGCCTAATAGGCCAAATTGTTTAGATAGAGAATGAATGAATTAAAGAAAAGTATATGACAATTTTAAGAGATTAATGAGGTATTTTAGACCATAATAATGTTTTATATAAACTATCATGAATATATAATAGGGGCACTAGGTATAAAAATCAAGTCAAGAAGAGGGCTAGTTAAGTAAAGAGGCCTAAAAGGTAGATTAAGAGGGATACGAGTGTGAAGAGATGAAGAGTTGGTCATAATAAGTTGGTTGAGAAACAAGGTGATATGAAGGTGATAAAATAAATTAGGTGGCTGAGTTATTGATGAGTCATCTATGGGGTTGGTGCCTCCTTGTAAATGGGTGCTTACTAAAACCTAGCTAGGTTGATGCTTAGCTAGTTGGGGTTGATTCTCTATGTGAAGTTGGTAATTCACTAAAATTGATATTTTAACTTATAATATTGTATTAAATTTTTATATATTAGTGATTTTTCATCCCCTTGTGTTTTTCCCACTCATATATGTGTTTTTTCATGTTATACTCATATGCATGACTCTTTATGCACTGTTATATCTTTATATTTTTTTGATGGTTCAAGGAATGTTAAGGTACATGTGAAAGGATGTTTAAGAGATTGATTCACAACCCCTCTCAATAATTGTATTTAAAATAATTTGTATCATATCCTAGTCTTTTGAATCAAGTCTAATAGTTTGAAGATGATCCTAAGAAGCACAAGATGTCTAGTGATCAAAAGGAAGAAGATAACATGCATGATGAAGAAGTCTACTATGATAGTGAAGAATGAAAATATGAATTATACCTTGAATATAAGCTCATAAGTGCCCTTGATGATTTGAAGCAATAAAATAAGACTAACAAGGATCTCAAAAATTAGTTAGAAGGTGTCAATACAAGGTTTTGATCAAAGTAAATCGAGTATGACCAGTTGAAGACAAAGATAGATTCCTTGAAGGTTAAGCATGAGAAGCTCATAAAAAAGATGAGAAAGTTTGAGAGAGAGCATGAAAATTCATAACAAATCAATAGTACCAACATGAAAAGACCAATTAGGTAGCCTAATTTAATAAAAGATAAGACATCATGGGACCATGGGAAAAGGAGTAAATAGTCAAGAGGTAAGTATAGAAATTTTATCTACTACATCTATCATATTATAGGACACATTTCAATATTAAAATTTAATAGAATTATAAGGACCTAAATATTCAAAAATACATAAGAAGCTCCTATAATGCATGATAAGGATCAAACATTGGTATGGAAGCCAAAGCAAGTTAGGACTGATCATATTGAGCTCAAGAGTCAAGATGTACTATTTTCTAAGGAGGAATAGAAGACCAAATAGGATTCTATGCTAGCTCAAACTACCTTTCACATTAAATTTGAAGGCATGAAATAGTATATATATAGTGGTCTCTCAAGCCACATGATAGGAGATAGGCTTATAGTAGTGTAAAATATTTTCTACATCATCATGAATCCAATGCATTTTATGTTTTTGAAAATGAATGAGTATAGATAAAGATATGGGAAAAACAAGGAATCAAAGTAATAACAAGGTAGAAACAACTAGGTTGACCTAGTTGACCTAGTAGGCTAAAAATAATCAAAATCCACACTATTGACCCTGTAAGTGTGTGCTAGCCCTATACATTTTGTAGACTACTGACCTAGTACAGTTTGTCAACTGATCCAAAAAGTCTAGAATGATAATGCAGTACAAGGGAGGGGAAAATGAAAGGGTTAACTTATTTTTTTAAGTCAAGATTAAAATATTTAAGGAAAATGAATAACAAAATGATGGAAAATGAATGACAAATGATGGAAAATTATAGGAAAGAAATGAAAAATGATAATAAATATAGTAAATCATGTTGAAAATTATGTAAATCATAAATGAAAAAAAATAATGTAGAACATATGAAATCATGTTGGGAAACACATAAAATATGAATGACAAATGAAATATTAGTGCAATTAAACTTGAATAAAGATATGTAAGAAAGTGACAAGTAAGATCATGTAAGATAAGCAAAAATAAAAGCATGAAAGATGGAAAATGAAATTGCAATCGAAGATTTGAGACAAATAGGAAGAAAGCATACATAAATACAAACATGTAATAATGGAAAATGTCATATGTAAGATAAGTTAAGTCAATAAAAAATCAAATAAGAACATGATGGAAAAATGAAAATCAAAAGCTCTAAAGGATGAAAAATCAAACTTAGTGTTGGTTTTAGGATGTAATGTAAGAAAAAACAACCACCTAATGACATGACTAGTATGATAATGAGATGGTATGGTAAAAAAAGGGTGTAATCCATAGTGTCTCAGACATGTTATTTTTTTCTAATGATAGATAAAACTAAAACAAAGTAATGCTACCATGTTTTTAATAGGTAAATAAGAAGGAATAATAGAAGAGGGAAAATAGATTTGGAATCACATTTTACCTATCAAGGGGTGAAAATGAAATGGGTGGAGGGGAGAATGAAAGAAAAACCAAGGTAGATGAAGTCTTTATCAAAGTCAAGACACTCAAATTAGGTCTGTTAAAACAAGAGGACTTTTGACCTTAAGGAATATGAAGAAATTATTTTAACCACACAAGTCTTAGGTCAATAAATGAATTATAAAGATCATCCCATGAAGGTATATGCATGAAAATTAAAATGGACCTACTTTCCCACAATGTGTTCCCCATTTATAAAGGCCTTTATAGAGTTGTTGGTTTACTGCAAAGATTGGGTACTTGTGTGAGAAAGTAGGTAACAGCATAGATTTTTTTAAAAATCCCCTATTCTAATCTATTGGCCTACTACACCCCAAATGACCTCAGCTTTATGTGAGTCCAATTGTGGAGCTTGAGCTTTGATTAGAGTTATGAGATGCTCTTGTAATCACATCTTTTGGTGTGAATTTGACTTTTGAGATTCGTATGTTGCCTTTTAGATATCATTACATTTTATTTAAAATGATTTAGATTTTAAAATTTTTGATGGATTTTTCTATTCCTCCTCTATATAGATTTGGAAGACCAAACATGGGTGCTAAATATGACTTTCATTTGAATACTTGGGATAAGGTTGCTAAGAGAGAGAAACTTAAAAGAGCATGAGGTCTAAGATTCACATAAATCTAGGTGAAATAAAAGTGATATCTTTACTTTGACCTTATTTTATCCAATATGGAGTGATAGAAAGGGGAAATCAAGGGGAATGACACATAGAAAACTTTGAATGAATTCAATTTGAAAATAATGTGACAAAGGGAAAAAAGGGATATGATGAAAATAAAATGTGATTCCTTATCATAAGAATGAGGGAAATGGAGTAAACCCTAATAACATAGATTAAGGTACAAATTCCATCTAAAAAAATAAGTAAAAGCTAAATTTGAGAACAAAGTTTAGTGATATTTTATAAAAAGAATGATAAGATGGTAATTTTATGAAGACGGTCGGGTCCTATTCATGGTCTTATACTGCAACTCATAAAATAGAAATCCATGAGGGATGTCAAAAAGAAACATTTGAAAAATAAATTAGGAAAAGTAAAAGGGTGGTATTTTGTGAGGAGGAACAATTCCTATCCATGGTCTTATACTACAAACTCACAAAAGAGAAACCCATGGGGGTGAATGCTAAATAAGGTAAAAAATCATAAATCTATGAAGGCAAAGAATGACATAAAGAAATAAAAATGAAAGAGAGACATAAGAACCAAAGTGAAAATAAATGCCAAATGTAATGTATAATATAAAAAAAGAATGAAAATAAAAACAATGATGCTTATAAAGCAAAAGTAAAATAAATAAAGTGGTAAAAAACAAAAAAAACATGAGATAAAAAGAACAAGTAAGATCTTTGCTAATGTTTTTATCAAAGATGAGCATGAAAAATATAAGTCTATAAGTCTCAAAAGGTTTCTTGAAGATAGATTTAGTTTTTATTATTCATTATAGAATAGGAGTGGGCATAAAAAGATTCCCCAAAGCGTAATTGTATGTAGGGATGGGCATCACAAAATGCCCCAAAGTCTAAAGGGACATGTGGATGGGCATCAAAAGATGCCCCAGTATGTGAGGTGGAGTGAGATAACATTGAACCATTAAAATGATTTTCATTGGGTTGGTAGGTTCCTTTAGAGATAAATAAATGTGTTTATTTGTTAGATTTTAAGGAGGTTGAATGTGACATATGATGTGTAGGATATGTATGATGATAAAAAGGAGTTAAAGAAGGACCATGTATGATATGCTTTGGAGTAGGAATTTAAACTAGGTACTCCTTTGGTTCATGTGACTTAAGAGGTTAAGATTCAATGGATTCCATAATATGTTAACAGTTGTTCATGTTAGCTATCCTTTACTTATTGGTGCAGGAAGAAGTATCAACTATGGTTTGAACAAAATTAGTAGATGAGGTATAGGTATGGGATGATTGTTGTTGATCATTAGGTAGTTGATTTTTATGTGATTGTGGTTCTTGAGATTGAATTTGAGAAGCTTGAAGATAGCCTTGATAATTTTATTTTGTCAAAATATCAAGATTAAAATGTGGACCAAGCAAAAAAGAAAGAAGAAAGTGGTGAAGATCATGACAAGGCTCATGAGAATGACCTATAGTATCATTCCACCAGCAAAATTTATCAGGAGTGTACCACTTTAGAGGAGCTATGGAAGGATCAAATCTCATAGGTTTAGAGGATGGAAATTTATTATTAATTTGTTCTAGACTTAAGGGTGGGTGGGTTGGGTAAAAATTAGTTGAATTGGATGTTTTATTTTTAGGTTGGGGAAACTTAGATGAATCAATGTTATGAAAAAAATGATTGTAAATGATATTTAATAGTTGTTGGAGGTGTTTCAAATTGAGTCATAATAAATTCTTGTCTTTTTTCTTGGTCTAAGGCTTCTTCTAAATTTTTAGGTGAAAAGATTCAAACTTTGTATTAAAGGAGAGATTTAAGAGTAGTGACAAATAATTTTAAAAGAGTATCATCATTCATGTTATGGTCCAATTTATGATCAAGAGACTTCCATTGTTTGATGAACTTATGAGAAAATTCATTAGGAAGTTGTTTGGCATTGATGAAATTACTAAGGTAGTTTTTAGGAAGGTCATCATGTTGGAATTCCTTCACTAGAGCATTGACTAAATCGTATAGTTGTGAGATGGAATGTCAAGGAAGTGGTTGTGAAATTCAAGTTCATCACTAAAAATGTTTTAACTAATATCTTGGTGGTAGAAAAGGTGTTAGTTTGTACCCATTCCTTATAAAGATTACCGAAAGACTTAAGAAAGATAGTAAGCTCCTTAGTCCCATTATATGTGATAGTTGGAGAAATGTTTCCAATATCTATGGATGAAATGAATGGAGCTAAAGGTTCATTTTTAAGATGTTGAAGCATTTTTTTATTCATTTGAGGTTTAGGGATTAGATTCCCATTGGAATCTCTAAGAAGAGGAGGGACAAATTTTTTGATTTGGTTGAGACATGATGACTTGAGGTGGTTGACTAATCATGTTGCATAAATGTTGTTGCATTTTCATCACTTGAGAGGTGTTAGTTGTTTTCATGATATTAATTTGTTATCTAAGTTGTGCAAGAAGTTTAGTTATATCAATATGTGGATTTAAAGGTGGGGTATTAGTGTTGAAAGGAGGAAGATTATTTGTAGGTGGAGGACTCCCAACATTAATGTTAATTATCTCAAGTTTGGTAGAAGATGAAGGAAGCTTGGTAAGGTCACCATTATTTTGGGGAGTGTAAATAGTATTATCATGAAGGTTTTTAAATAATTGGGAACCATCTAGATTATCAATTTGAGTGGTTTCAATCATGTTACTTTGGGAAGTGATAGGACTTGGTGATCTTGTTATGGGTGTAACAAGAGGATTATGAAAATTTGTTGTAAGGGTATTAGTGTTGATAGGAGGATTCCCAACATTGGTATTGGGAAGAGGATTAGGAGGAAAGACCTCAACTACATTGCATTGTGTAGTGAGTGGTTTTGGCTTAGGAGAAGAGGAAGGAAGAAATTAGATAGTTTCAACTAAAGTAATGGAATAAATGATTATTATCCAAATCCTTGATTATGAAATGTTCTTGACTAAAACAAGGTTAAAAATATGTCATCATGATGAAACAAGACTAGATAACCACACAAAGAGAACAAAAAAAGTGATATAAAACAATATAGGGTTGACTAGGTCAATCCTATATAATAAATAGGAGCTGAAAAGGGTCTACAAATAGTATAGGGTTGACTGGGTTGATCTTGTATAGTGAATAGAGGCTAAAAAAGGTACATGGTTGGCTAGGTTGACCTAGTATTGTAGATAGGGAAGATGATAAAATTTGTAACAAATTATATGTTGAAACAAGATAATTTTTTATAGCTAATATAGAAAAGTAAGAACTAAAGGGAAAGAAATAGTCAATTGGATCAAAGTTGGCCAATATAATTGAAGCACAAAATACAAAAAATTTCACCAACATTGGTTAATGCAATTTTTTGCACACACAATTAAACAAAGATCAAGAAATCAACTTGGAAAGTAATGAGCTAACTAATTGGTCAACCTAAATGTTAATTAGATTATTAATAAATGATTTTAAATGTGATGAGAATTTGGCTATAAGCAAGGAACTAGATAGCAATATAAAGATGATTTTAGGTAGTTTGGGTTGAAAGGGAGTATAGTGGTAATGATATAGGATTGGTATTGAGGCCTACCCCCTCACTTCACACACTAAAATGATAAGGGTTTTGGGTGCTTAGTTAGAATATACCATTAACAATGCTTCATACTTAACCAGAGCATCAAGTTGGCTTCCTCCTTGGTGATAAAATCTAATTAGGTTGGCCTTGGGCAGATAAAATGTTAAAGTGATTATTTATGTTTTTGTGAGTTAGTAATGTGTGCATAAGATAATAGTGAAACTAAGTGATTAACTAAAAATCCCCTAATTAAACTATGTGAGCTATTCTAAGCATTCAAACAATAGAAAAATAAAGGTGTGAGATAATTACTAGCATATATAAGGTTAATTCCAATTTGAAACAAGGTATATTATTGACACTATATGTAAAAAATATAGAATAGGGTCAATAGGGTCAAACCTACACTATATAAGTAAGGTCTGAAAATGAATTAGGTCGGTAGGGTGGATCTAGTTGTTTCAGATAACACACAAAATATATAACTATGTCAAGAGGGCTAATTTAGTTGACTATATAAGTGGAGTTTTAAAGACTAAAAATTGTGAAAGGAAATATATAAAATAAATAAATAGAGAGATATAAATGAACATTGGTAGACTAGAGATGTAATTAAGGAATATTACTAATGAAGGACCTTGAAGTATGCTTGAGAAACCTACAAACTAGGTCGACATGATTGATCAAGCTGTGCAGGAACCTTTTGTAGAGTGTTGAAAATGTACAGGATCAACAAGCTCAACCTCATAGGCTACATTAGATTTATGAAAGAGTTGAAACCTATAAGGGGTCAATTGGGTCGATCTAGTTACCTATTCCTAGAAACCTATGCATAAAAGTAAAAAAACTAGGTTGACAAAGTTGATCTAGTATGATAAAAATAATGACTAAAAGAATGAAGATAAAGTGAAAGAAATACTACAAGGGTTAGTTTCACATTGAGTTCACCAAAATGTAATTTGAAGGTGAATCCAAAGTGAATTATAATACTAACAATAAAAGAAATAAGAATGGAAACATGAAGACAATCCAACCAATGGTGGGATAGGATTCATGTTGGGCTCACCATAATGTATGAAATAATAAATGCATCATGTCTATAAATCAATCTTGTCTCAAAGAAGATAAATCATGCCTAGACTTTAGATTGGGGATACACTTGTCAAGCGGGAGCATGACCAATATGGGGATCTGCTAGACCCAATTTGGGGATCACTTGTCACAACATATCATGCTAAGAATTATTCTAAAGCCTATAGTATATTACAATTATACAAAAAACCTAATGGATTCCTAAGGTTTAAAACATTCACTTATTCTAATAAAAATAAAGTAAATCTAATTTAGTGCACACCAAAGATTATGGCACAAAGTGGGGGTTAGAAAAAATAAAACAACTAAACTAAACATGTATTAGAAGACATATACTCACGTTAATGTATACATAATCCTAATACATGGGAGAAGAATAAAAATGTATAATCTATCTACCCTTACAAAGGAGAAATAAAGTTAGGAATACTTACTTTTGAAGATGAACCTGTTGAGCCTCAATCTTTCCCTTGGCCAAGGTGCTTCATAAGAGATTGTTGTGGTATATAAGGATAACCAAGATAAATCAGATCTAGGATACACAACCTATCTAAGAATCCAAAAGAATTATCCACAAGACAAGATCCATATTTATATATAAAGTATGTAACCCTAAGCTTTATTCCTCAAGTAGAATCATCAATAAGTAGATGTTCACTCCCACTTCTTCACTAATAATTCTTATCTTATGAAATGGTGGGAAATGAACTTGTATGTATAGGTGGATATTTCCCTAAATCTTCCCAAAAACATTGAGTATATAGGATCAACCCAGTTAACCTAGTGTGTTTTCAGGGACAATTCACTAGGTTTGAGCTACGTTGGCCAAAAGGCTAACAAGCTAAGAAAGTGAGAAATACCCCCAAACTATATTGGGTCAACCCAATTGACCTAGTACAATCCACTATCTAAAAGGGTGTTAAGGAAAGAAAATAAGGATGGAAAGAGGAAAATGACAAGAATGGGTAAGACTAAGAAGAACACGCTTAGGGTAAATGGTTTTAGGAGATAAGTGTGTAGATGGCAAGTGGAAAAAGGAATAACAATCTTATGAAGCACTGATGGTCTACCCACCCCTTTCCTAGTGCACCCCTTAAGGTATGCACTCAAATATATTGAGGCTTGATGTGTTCATTCAAGATATAAAGTGTCAATAATCAATAAAAATTTGAAAATGTTATGTGTATACAATTAGAAACAAGAATATAGGTACGAAAACAAAGAAAATATTGATAAGTAATCTAAATTTAGAGAATTTTGCTCTATTATCTAAGATTGAACTTAAAAATATTATAAAAGCAAGAACAAACAAATTTTGGATAGATGTTATAAATGAAGAGTTGAACCAAATAGAGAAGAATGAGACTTGGGAAATAGTTCCTAGGCTTAAAGACAAGAATGTCATTGGCACAAAGTGGGTGTTTAAAAACAAGTTGAATGAAGGTGGAGAAGTCACTAAGAACAAAGCTAGATTGGTATGCAAGGGATATGTATAGGTTTAAGGGGTAGACTTTGAGGAGACATTTGTACCAGTACTAATATTGGAGGCCATCATATTATTTATAGCTTATGTGGGATTCAAAGGGTTCAAGGTATACTATATGGATGTCAAATCTATCTTTTTGAATGGGAATTTAGAATAGGAAGTGTACATTGAGCAACTTAAGGTTTTCTCACTATCAGATGACAAGGGCTATGTTTTTAGATTGAAAAAGGATCTCTATGGTTTAAATCAAGCTCCTAGAGCTTGGTATTCTAGGTTGGATAGGTATCTATTGGATTAAGGATTAAAAAAAGGAGTTGTAGATAGTAATCTATACATAAAGACAAAAGATGACCATTAGTTGATAGTAGTTTTCTATGTGGATGACATCATATTTAGTGGAAACAATGAGAAAATGACCAAGGCCATTGTAGAGGTGATGAATAAAGTGTTTGAGATGTCCATGATAGGATAACTATCATTCTTTCTTGGGTTACAAATCACTCAATCTAAAAAAGGTATATTCATCTCACAATCTAAGTACATAAGAGAGATTTTGAAGAAGTTTTAGATGGAAGATTGTACATCAGTTAGTACACCCATGATCACAAAGTGCAATTTGAGTAAGGAAGATGAGTCTTAAAAGTTTAATGATATGTCATATAGGTTAATGATTATAATTTTTTTATACACCACTACTTCTATATTTGACATCATGATTTTCATTAGGTCTTATGGGAAGGTTTCAAGAAGATCCAAAGGAAAACCATCTACAAGTAGTTAAAAGGATACTTAGGTATCTCAAGTTGACTATGGAGTATGGGTTGTGGTATCCAAGAAGCAAGGAGCTCAATTTGTTAGCCTATATAGATGCAGTTTGGGCAGGAAGTCTAGATTATGGAGGAACTTTCTTCTTAGGTAGGTGCCTAGTTTCATGGATAATCAAGAAGAAACCATCAATAGAATTGTCCACATGTAAGGTTGAGTACATTGAAATAGTTTCATGTTACACTCAGGTCCTATGGATGAGATAGAATCTACAAGACTACAAGGTGGAGTATGATGGCCCTATCACTATCTATTGTGATAATATAAGTGCTATAAGCATCTCAAAGAACACTATAATGCACTTAAAGACCAAGCCCATTCACATTAGGTATCATTTTCTAATAGAGTAGGCAAGTAAAAAAAGTGTAAAAATTGAATATGTTTCTACACATGATCAAATTGTAGATATTTTAACCAAACAACTTCCAAAGGTAACATTTGAACACCTAAGACAAGAATTGGGTAAACTTCCCCTGTACTCATTGAAAAAGCCAAGTATTTAGGGGGATTTAATCATGATCATTAAATCCAAGAAAAGGTGAGTTTTTAAAATAAGGTATGAATGGAGAAAGGGGGATCATGTTTTTATTATGTCTCATAAACTCATAGTTCTTCATGTTGAGTATTTTGGTTGTAAAGAGTGTGATTCAAGGAGCTATAAACATCACTTTGTCATTTATGTCAAAAGGGGAGAAAGACCAAAATGGGGAGATAATAATTATTAGTTTGTAGTGTATTTTTAAATCAATGAGAAAGGGTGAGATTTTTGAATATTTTTATTATTGTTGAGGTTTGGTATTGATGTTATCACTGATGTTAAAGGTTCTTGAGAAAGGTCTTCATGAGGTCATTGAATATTATATCTATGAGAGGATATTTATCAGTGTTGTTCTGATTATAAGAGTGTAATACATTATTGGTACATATTATTATTTCATGAGTGATGTGAAGGTTAGTATGGAAGGTTTTTGTTGTCAAAGTTGTCAAGTACTTCAGCCTAGTAATTGACTTGAGAAGGTATGTGCATAGGATGTCTAGTCTTGTGCATGAAGGGTCATGATGGCTTGGTGAAATGAGTGAAAAAAATAATTAGTGGTTGTATAAGGTTGATTTATGATGTATTTAAAGCATTGGATTACTAATAAGAGTCTCAAGGTGAGCCTACAAGGGTAGGACATACATATCTAATCTATAACTAGACCATTTCTAGACCCTAGCTAGCCTAAGGAGTCATCATGATCTATTGTTAAGACATGAGAAGGATGTATTAAAATGTTTAATCATGTATGATTTTTATTTAGTATGTGATATTTATGTATAATTCATGGAAAGAGGCATACAAGTTATTTTCAAGGCCTAATGGGATTTATAGATTAAGGTCTAAGAAAGAAAAGAGAGAGAGAGTGTGGCCTAATGAGGGGTCATGATCATATTTCAAGATGTATGGGCTCATATAAGATTTTTCATAGTAATTTATGTTGTTTCAAGTTTGATCATGAATTTTTAGGTCAAAGTTGGAAATTTAAGGCAAGAAAAAGTGTTTTGAGGTCTCTTGAGTGCAAAAAATGAAGGGTTCTCAACCTGAGAAGGAATTTCAAGTGTTCATTGGCATGTGTAACCTATGAATCTTAAATTGAGATATTTAGGAGAGATGTATAAGGTTCATATATAATAACTAAAGGCATTGGTTCTCGATTTAAGGTGCAATCCTTTATGAATAATCATTAACACCAAAACCTATGTTAAACCTCTCTAAAACCCTAACAAGGATTTGATGTGAAATATATTATTCAAAATAGACTATAATGGTTTCAAATGACTAGAAAATATATTATAAGTTATATTTAAATCTCCTAGGCACCTCTAGATGTGATTGAGTTTTTAGGTGTGTGAGTAGACCCTATAAGAAAGTGCTAGTTTCTTAGAGATTTGTTGTAGCAATCAGAGTTGACCATGTCAAAGTATGAAAATAATTGGATGAATAAGGTTGATACTTTTATTTGATGTACAAGGTGGTTTATGGATAGGTTTTAGCCCTTATATATTATAAATTTCTCATCCAAGATAGCCAGTTGCTAACAAGCCTAATGGTAGAAACAAAGAAAAACCTAGGCAATAGTGAGAAGAGGTTTAGTAATGTGTTATCATAGAATAGGGATGAATCTAAGTGCATGGATAGATTTCTTAGGAATTATAATAAATTTTAATTTTTGGTATAATTGTTTTTGGTTAGTGAATGTAGTGAAATTTTTTCTCACAAGTTGACTTCTCTAGTGTAGATGAGACAGTGAGATGTAAGGTCATGAGATTGGTTTGCAAGACCAATATTTGTTGTTTGACCATGTTATATTTATATTTGATAATTGTATAATGATATCATAAGATCATATACATGCATTATAAGTCTTTTAAATTGGTCATATAGGTGTTGAAGGTCATTATCACCATGATTAGTCTTTAAGAAAAATGGTAGTTCTGAGTGAGCAAGTTGCAAGAGTGTTTTTGAGTCCTTGTGGCTTGTGTAATAAAGTCTAATGATATTGATAAAGTTTTTGAGGTATTGGAATTTATATGTATATTTTTTATTTCCATGGTTATTTAGCTAATTTATGTTTTTTTTATTTCTTGGAGGTTTTATGTATATGTTTTATTGCCATGGTTGTTTAGATAATTTGTGTTTAATCTTTAGTAGTTCAAGACAAACTTTCTATAGGTTCATAGGTATAATTATGAACCATGTTAATGGTGTGCTTTAAGTGGTGGCTAGAGCTAAAAAGTGTCATGGACATAAGATTATCTTAGTGGGGGTTTATTTGAGTGGCATATGAAGTTGTCCTTCTATTTATGGAGTTTTAAAATGTTCTAAGGAGTTAAAAGGGTAATGTGCACTAATGAAGGCCTAATTAGATTAGGTCTCCTTAAGGCCTAAAGAAGGATTTGGTAAATTTTATCTATGGAAAACCTAAAGTATTGATTATTTCTTGTTTTTGGAATATCCTAAGGCTTATTATGTGGAAAATATAAGTGGTAAAGTGTGTATGTATGAACAAGAGGTTTATGAATAAGAGCTTAGTATAAGAATAAGGTCTAATAGGCCAAATTGTCTTGATAGAGAATGAGTGTGTTGAAGAGAAGTATATAACACTTTGAAGAGATGAAGGAGGTATTATAAGCCATAAAAATGGTGAACATAAACTATAATGAATATATAATAAGGATAATGTGTATAAAAATCAAGGTCATATGACCTAATGAAGTTAAAAAGAGCACTAGTTAAGCGAAGAGGCCTAGAAGGCAATTCGAGAGGGATACCAGTGTGAAGAGATGAAGAGGTGGTAATAATCAATTGGTTAATCAAAAGGGTGATCTAAAGTATATAAAATTAGTTAAGTGGTTAAGTTGGTGCTGAGACATGTAAGGGATTAGTGCCTCTTTACAACCAGGTGCTTGTTAAAGCTTAACTGTGTTGATACTTAGCTAGTTGGGGTCAGTGCTCCATGTGAATTTAGTGCTTCACTAAACTTGATCTTTTGACTTATAGGCATATAATCCATTTTAAGAGATTAGTGGTTTTTATTCCCCTTGAATGTTTCCCACTCATATGTGTTTTTTATTATGTTATGGTGATGTGATTGTCTCTTTATACATTGCTATATATTTGTATTGCTTTGATGGTTCAAGGAATGTTAAATTACATGTGAAATAAAGTTTTAAGAGAATATTTAACCCCCCATATTAGTAATTATGTTTCCAATATTGGAATGCACACTGACCAACTTTCCATATTCTTAAGGGGATAGTGATCATGGATTTTACCACCACACACTAATTCACACTCCATGTTTTGATAGAATATAAATATCAGGGACAACTATCATTAGGCTTAACGGTTGACCTCATATAGGTATTTCATGAAGGGGAAGAGTTAATTATCTAATAAATAATTAAATGACACCCTATATAATGTTAGGGATCACATACCTTATATATATAAGGGGCATCAATAGAGAGCCCATTTAACCTAGCATAAGACCATCAGCCATAACATGTGACTTACTATTGGAGTCAGTATCTGATCCCAAGTGACTATCATGTGAAGATCAGATTAGGAAGTTTAGAGATATCATGTAATGGGTCATTGGCCTATAGCCTCACCCATGATGTCATTAGATGGTGCAATCGTCAATTTACACTCCCAATCAATTTACTAATCTTAGGTTTGTAGTTTGGTTAATTTGGTGAGTGTTGTGTTAGACCCATTCTATTTATGGCCAAAATATCTTTCTACACAAACTTATACATACGTATCTAGGCCTCCATTTATCATAATATTTGTATATCCTTATCTCATCATTACTCTATACATCATTATCAATATCCTCTTGTACATATTTTATTTGTATATTTGTGTACATCCTTTTAAGTTTATTTCATCTTACATCAATCACATAACCTAATCATGTCTCACCATTACTTATTCTTAGCATTAATCATCCATAGTTTCATAATAATAAAATCACCTTACCAATAACCAATCACACATCACCTTGACTTACTCAATCCCTTAGCCCAAACCAAACAATTTTTTGGGCCTTGTTTAGCTTAATCACCTTGTCTATCACCATCTCCCTTGATTATATAACCTAGTCTTAATCCTAGTCTAACCTAACGCATCCCCTTGTTTATACTAGTCATCCTTGTCAAGTTTATAGTTATACATTAGTCCTGATCCACATTGGCAAAATAAACTTTCCATATCATGGTCATCATCATTAGCTTACTTGTATCTAATCAAGTTTGAGTCATAATCATAATCCTATCAAATTATAAATCAAATAATCCCATATTATTTGATTTGATCATCTTAGTCTTGAACTAGTATTAATTTAATCAATCCTTAGTCTAAATCATGTCTCTTGGGCTAGTTTATCCCCCATCAAATCTTAAAGATCGTTATAGCTCACCTAGTTGAATTAAAGTCTAAACTCATCATAGTCTAGCTCACATCTTAATTTGGTCTACTTGATCTTGTCTTACTTCATCAAACATCACATCACATCACATCCAACATCTACTCAAGCTTGAGATCAGACTAAAACAAGACTTTGTCAAGATTTGTTCCACAGATTCCATCTTCTTCCCTCAATATTTCTAATTATTCCTCCACACCTACCAATTAGGGCCAAAAAAACACATCATTCATACTTTATCCCATATTTATCCATGGCATATAAAACAAATTTGGTTAATACCCTAATCAAACAATTCCTCATCACCAATAGGGATGTTCTACTTCTTGCCTCCTTGAGATGAGCACTCCATATCCTACATACTTTAATCCCATACACCCAACATCACCTCAATTCTTCACCCATCCATGTTAGTCAACTCTTAGTCTTTACACCACTTAGTCCCATTCAAACTCTCCATCCACTAGTCATAGCCAATCATCTATGCCCTCCTCTATTAACAAAAGGAATCATATGCTAGAAACATCTTATAATACTATCCTACCCACCCAATCACATCGACAAATATCTAATCCAAAATACAATGCTTCCACATCTATGTCTCAAAGTTAAGAGAGGCCCTATACTCACCTTCCTATATCCCTAGAATCCCTCTTTCACTAGCTTATTTCTAATGACATGGTGTTATATCCACCCATATGACATATTAATCGCACCAAGACTAATCCCTCTTGGTATAAATCAAACCAATACTATATCTATAATCAAACATGGTAGCATACCATTAATCAATGTTGTAATTTCCAAAACCATGTCCAAGACCTCATTGACCATGGTGACATCAAAATAGAGAATGAATCAGATGAATCTACACTTGAGGGTGAAAAAGAAAATAAATGCCATGATTTCATTCCCAATCATAATTAAGCCCTTCCCTTTTTATCCATGGTCAAGACATCACATCCATATTCCATAGTCCCCCATCTTCAACAAATCCTCCATCAGAGATGATCTATTTCCCCATGAACATAATCCTCTTTTCTCTAATAAGTTTCTCTTCCACAGACATATCTTTGGAAAATCCATTATTGATCCATCATCTCAAAGATCCCATATGATAGGTCATTTATGGATAGTAAATATTCTACTAGTAGCATCACGTCATATACATTATAATCAACATTGGAGTCAATACCAGTTTTATCTACATCATGATCATGTTTAACACTATTGTCTAAATTAGATTCCTCATTAAAAACATCATCATTCATAGATGTTGTAGCAGATGGTGACTATGCCTACCATTTTTAAGATACCTCTAATTTAGATGACAATCAATCACTAGGAATATCTTTTGATCCCAATCATGATGATGAAGTCATAACAGAGTTATTTCAAGCTTTATCTATTGAATATTATTAGAGTTAATGTGATCCCACATCTGATGCATTTACTACAACTATTCATAGTGATCCTTTTGTTGATCTTGAGGAAATTTTCTTCGATGTCTAAACTAGGTCTCCTAGGAACCCCTATGAGGACCATGATGTCCAATCACCACTCATTAACCTAATCATACCATCTCCCCCACCTTCATCCATCATAGTACCCTTTATTATTATTAATGGTCATTTAATCACCTCCCTCCGTCAAGATGTATAGGAACATATAGCATTGGACCCTCCCTCGAGCAGCATAATAAGTACTATAAATACAAAGGTCCAAGACCATACAAAAAGTATTGCATAATCATCAAATTACCTTTGATCCATCAAGTTAAAATCAATAAAATCCAAATCATTGGCCTAATTCATTCCCCTAATAAATACCCTTTTAAGGCAGTATGGGATCATCAAAGTTGAAATCATCATCATTTATCAAATCAAATGTCATTATCCTCTGGTGAATCCCAAAGTCAAGCATCAGGGGGAAGTTAAAACTAATCAAGTATAAAAATAAAAATAATGTTGAGAGAACTATTAGCATATTCAATAATCCTTCAAATAATTAGATCAAAGATGAATTATAGAGTGAAAGTGTCTTAGATATTTTGTAGTTTTAAATCATATGACACAAATAAAATATAGAATATCCAACATCTCCAATAGTGTTTTCTAATTTTAGTCCCACTTCCTAATCATCCATCACACCTCCCCATCATGATCCTATCATCCATTTGAGTCCAATACGCCCCCATAAACATCAATATCTAATCCAATCCATACCTCACATTAACCTCCAGGGTAGCATTATCTCTCATAGGGTGATGATGATACTTGGTATAAATGTATAGAGGGGTCTTAATCTAAAATCATCAAATGTCATAAGAACATCAATACATTGAACATAAATAACATGGTCTTCATATCACATCTTTCCAAAGTATATGTTGGTTAAATATCAAGAAAACCTCTAAATCTTACATCTCACTCAACTCTAATAAATTGAGATTCCAAAAAAGTTAAGAAGGTCAAAAAAAATCATTCATTAAATGGTGAAAACTAAACTTTTGGTGCCTTGGGAAAGTACCATGATGAAAACCTATTTTCAACATCATGTTAAAATAATCTATTTTCTACATTGTACCTCAAGACTTGGGGGCAAATCAATCCACATGATATCCCTTTTCAATCCCATCCATGTCAATCTTGTCCATATTACCTTTCTGTCCATCATTTATACCCATCATATTCCATGATGTCAATCCTTTTCTCTAGTATTAGCCTTTGTAAGGAGGTGGAAGATGTCTTAATATATGTTTTGGAATCATGTTGGCATATCCTCCAATGGACACTCATGTAACTAGATATCTAGTTCCTTCATGATGTGGTCATTAGTGATACCAAGTCCATTCCTCCTTGGTCCTCATCCCTATTTTAGAATCACCCCAATATTTTTTTCATCCCATTCATCATTACAACCATCCTTATCCTAGTTTCTAGGCTTGGTATTCCATTTTCTAGTAATCCCCTTTTGTATAGTGTACATACATATTCTAAAAGAATCTTAAAATTATAAAATACACAAAATCCCAAAAACATCTCAGTCATATTACCCTAATTTGTCATGTCATATTTTATCTTGTCCTATATCCTAATTATCCTAGTCATCCTATCTAAAGTCTTATCCATCTTATCATCTTGTTATCTTACTTTGTCTCAACATCCTAGTCATCGTATCCTATGTTTTCAGCATAATCCTAGTCCCTCGTCTACTCCAAATCCATACCTTTATCCAAGTATATAAAATTAATATAAATTCACATCATCATGACCAACTTAGTCTAACTCATCACATGATCACTCATCCCATTGACTCTCATTAGGAAAATTAGACAATACATAATGACATTGCATATAGATACTTGTGTGTGTTACTTATCGATATTTTGACTTATTTGCACGTCTTGTATATATCTAATTGTATTATGTTTTCATTATTTTCATTATGCATATTCTTATCTATCATGTAATGAAAGAGGATGCTCTAATGACATTGAAAGTTAAAATGATTCTTTTAGGTGCCCTCAATGATTAAGAATTCACTATTTGCCCCTTTCATGCATTATGATACAACATCCTCTTGGTGATATTTATATCATGGGGCATACTACCTAGTGCTACATTTAGCATCAAATTTATTATACTATGATGAGCCTTATCACATAAATTATGGATTGATAATAGACACACTCATCATTTTCCTATCCTATATCATGTGTCTAAATGTCTAATCATCTTAATCCTATCATCCAATCGATCATCCCAGTCCACTCATTTAATATCCAATAATTCCTCCAAACCATTTATCATCTTATCTATATCCTCTAGTTACTCATCCACCATATCTATATTAATCAACATCTCAACTCAATTATCAATCCAATCATCATCACACCTAACATCTATCTAACAAATAACATGTCTAATAGTCCTCATCATCCTAATATTTTAGTCCATCATTATCATCCATCATCTAGTCTGAACTACATTAGCTTGAGGTTTTTTTAGATTATGTAGGCAACACTCAATCACATGGTGTGCCTGAGGTCGGTTCTATCAATCTCTTTCATCCACCCATCATTCATCATCCTCAAGTCTTACATCAATCAAATTATTTATCTATAATATCAATCATTAATTAATTGGTCTATTGATAAATCACCATACCCATAATAATCTCCCTAATTGTTTCATTAATTTCCTAAATTGATGATTAGGCCAAACAAATAATAACATCTATCTTTTCTTCCATTAGTCATCCATTATCATTGATTGGTTAAGTCGTCATTTATATTTTATGGGTTCCTCCTTCAATTAGGGTATGAGTAGGATTGTAGCTTTATTATTATCTCTCATTCCCTTGCATATATCCTTGATAAGGGAATAATTAAATTATGGCTCATTTATTTGATGCATTGTAATCTAATTCTTCCCTTTCATATTTTGGTCACTCGACCATATCACTTATCTCTCCTATCCCTCATCATATTGCTTAATCTTACCTTTGATCTAAAATCATAAATAATCTTATCAAATAATTATATTATCCTAGCCTACAAATCTCCCTTGCATGTGTCCTTTCTTGGGATATGTCAAAAAAATTTAGCCTTTTGTCCTATTATATTATAGTTGATTCCCAGTTGGGATGTGTTGACAACCATGACATAGTCATTTACACTCCATGTGCATATGTATTTTTTAGGGGCATCATCACTTTGTAACTCACTATTTAGGTCAATTTCCTTTATTCATCATTTATATTACATCTATCATCCCATCAACTTGTCTATTCATCATATCCCACCCCTCATTTCCTCTTTCAATTTACCATCTATCTCATTATTCATCACATGTCCCTTTGAAGCAGAATTATACCCACTAACATCATTTGCTAATATCCATTCATGAGTGTCTTTCTTATTTGAAATACCATTACTCCTTTCACTTCATCCACTCACAACTCCCTTTCAAAAAGGGGAAAAATGTATACATTTAAAATTGCTTTTTTGATTTATCATCATTAATATTATTATTAGTCAACACTAATTTCACTTATCTCATATGATCTCATTTATCTCTTCTAATTCTTCCTAATACAATCATTTCTAGTATTTATCTACCACCCCCCTTCATTATTCTTCATCATGTTAACCTTATCCCTCCCCATAAATCAATTAATCTATCTAATTCCCCATTGTCCACTAACTAGTCTCATTTAGCTAGTATTTATGAATTTAAAATTTCCTTACACCTATCCTAGCCTATGAGTATCTTCTCCTACTCCCCTAATCACATGAATAATCCATCACTAATCATGATTATAATTACAAAGATATTTTAGAGGCTTCTACCTCTAGAACATTCCCTCCTCTAGAATCATCTAAGGAATTTTTAATTCCTTGCATAATCCTCCACCATTGATCTTCCTACATCCAAATTTGAATGTTTTTCATTGATATTCCCTCCTTACTTCTATTTAAACATCTTCACTCCTATATTTCAAGGATAATGAGAAAATAAATCACAAATCCATGAATTTATGAATCCATACAATCCATCTCTTACTCAAGCTAATGTCATGTTGTCCACAGTCTAAGTCTATTGTATGTAATCCAATCTCCATCTATAATCTTCGGTCTTATTTTTATTTGAATCTTGATTAGGAACATTTAGCTTTAGATTATAATGTTGTATTAAATGTTTATTCTATTAAATTTTAATCTGATATTTCTCAATTTTAATAGTAGATTATAGATTTGGGAATTTTTGATATAACTTGCGTAATCAAAATCCAATTGCTCAATTTTTCATCTTATAGTTGATTTATTGCCAACATGAACATTGAATACTAATCAAGATCTAGGAATAATATGATTGGATGAATTAGTTTCAAGTGGATCATTAGAAAATGATGTATGATATGGAATTGGTTTATTTAAGAGGAACTCAATTTTGGTATTCAAAATTAAAATTTTAGACTAAGTGTTTGTAATGAAAGCTTATTAGTTCATCTTAGTCTACACAAAGGAGGAAAAATTGGAAAAATTTAAGTACACAGATTTTTTAGAACATTTAATGCCTAAGTGGTTCCCCTTATGGACCCTTATCACACACAAGTTTAATTAAATAGTAATGTTTTATTATTTATTAACAAGAGTTGAAAACTTCATGTCAATAAATAATAAAACATATTTCTTTATTTATTACCATTCGTTTAAATTGTTCTTGGGAAGGGTTGGATCTATTGGTTACAATAGTCCATGTCCACATCCCAAGGGTTTTACCCCTTGGTAAATCACTCATGATTCAAGGATTATTATGAAATTGAATATTTGCGTGTGTCAAATATCATTGAAGAGCATTTTGAAGGTTTGTTAAAGAACAAGTGAGGAGTTTGAGGATTGTATTAGGTACAATGGTTTCTTTTATATGAATATATCAACAGTGGGGTTCTTACCTCTATTGGAGGTTTTCCCACCTATATTTGTTTCATTGTTCACTATGTTCTTTGCTTATTAATTACACATATAGATCTCCTGTGTGTACATTATATATATATATATATATATATATATATATATATATATATATATATATATATATATATATATAGGTATATTAATTTTCAATACTTTGGATATTAGTTTATTTTCACTAAGATAGATCAATTTAAAGTAAGTTTAGTTTAAATTCAACAATGTATAATAGTGGTACATTCATGGGGGAATATGGTCTGGTTTAAACTTTTGCTTGGTTTAATTTTTGTCCTATTGAGTCTTCTATATAATTTTTTGATCATCTAAAGACTAAATCAAGCATCCTAAACAATATAAGATTAGATTTTTAGCCTCAAACTCAGTTTGGACACCATTATTGGATATTATATGACACTCTTATGCTTATATATATATATATATATATATATATATATATATATATATATATATATATATATATATATATATATATATATGATCTTTCAACTCTCCTTCTAGTGTTTAAACCTCTATTTCATAATTTTTAAGAAAATTTAAATATCTATAGAGCATGACAAGGCATCTTGAAGACTATGTGAACTTTTTCTCTCCTCCTTGGGTGCCATTGTATAGTTGGAACAACCTCTAAAAATATGAAAATTAAATTTTTGGTGGAAAAATCAAATTTTGAAGCTTCTAAATGCTTCATTGCAAGGTTTAAGGAAGATCCTTAAAAATATAAGGTGTGAGAAGGCCTCTTTCCAGCTAAAACAACCTCCCCTACTCTACCTAAGCACTATTTTATTCTTAGAAAATTCTACTATAGGTATGTATAGTTTCATATAATTTGTGAAAGTTTTTGAAAACTACTTTATTTTTAAAATCATTATTTCTATGCAAAAGAAAAAGGGCCCACCTAAGTTACCTTTTACTAAAACTAGCAAATTATTTTTTGATTTTTTTTAACCTTTTTTACATGTAAATTATAGTATATATTTATATATATTATTTTAAAAACATTTAAAAATAAATTAGGGCATATAAATTCCTAAGAAAACTATTGGATGAGTTGACAATTACTTTTTTGCTAATAACTTGTAAAAAGGGAGTTCAAGGATTTAAAATGCATCACCTCTAATTATTTTGGTTGAATTATTTTTTGATTATATATATATATATATATATATATATATATATATATATATATATATATATATATATATAGTTTGTGTGCAAAGTAACTCATGTACAAAACCCTTGTGTAACTTTGACACTTTTGACACTTAACCTAGACTATTTTGGTCGACCATGGTCATGTGATCTATTGATTTATATTTTTTTAAGCATTATAGAGACATTAATTTGTCTAATTTAAAAAAAAAACTTCTTGTTATAATTTTTTTAATCATATTCTTCAGATAGTTCTTCCTTGAGCGATGCTTGTGCCACTTAATTTAGTGTAAGTTATTATTGTTTTTTTCATTTTTTCACATAAATTTGAATAATAATTATTGTTTACACTATAAATTTGATTTATTATCAAATATATTACAAATTCACACTAAAAATATATCATTTTTAAAACTTTTTTTAGTGTCATAGTGTCTAATTTAAAGGTAAATTTTGGCTTTCCCTAACTTTGTACTTGATAAATATCAAATGATTAAGGGGTATAATTATAATATATGGAAAATATATATTAAATCATAATTTATGGCTTGAAAGTTATGAAACATTATTTTTGGGATGGAAAAACCCTCATTAGGATGACATGTTACGCTTGAGCTTTCAAATGTGCTTTAATAGAAATCACAAGTAGCCACGTTGATTATTATAAGGAGTGTTATGGATGATTTAATAATCCATATCAACAATTAGAGTCTCCCATTGATTCCTAGAAACTCCTTGAGTCTATGATCAAGGACACTCATCTCTTTAAGATTATTTAACTAATTTTTGAATTGCTAACTACACATATGAAAGGTGATTAAAAAGTTAATTTTATTACTAAAATTAACAACATTAAATATCAGTTATATGGTTTTGACCATAATATTAATAAATATAACATTTTGTATTTTATTATTCATCTTAATATTGATGAAAAGTTTCATAATTTTATTTCCATTCTTAACTCAAAATACCAAACAAAGCAAGATATCCTTGACCTCACTATTCTATGTGAACTTATAATTTAAGAAGATAAAGTGACATAAAATATTTATTATGAAGATAATTTCACTCATGCACTTATCTGTCTCAATCCTATTTTCTGATAATAATAAGAACCATAAATCTAACCATAATTTTGCAAATAGCAAAAATGGGAACAAGAAATCTCACAATGAAAATCACAAACCAAAGTTTAATAGGGAATTGTAATGTTTGGTAAATTTGGTCATATAAGGGATGGTTTTTATAAAAATAATAAAGGAAATAAATTTTCTCATTAAAATAAATAGAAGAATCAAAACCAGAATCAAGCAACAATCAGGATCATAATACTGACATTATTACTTTGTAACTTACCTTGTTTTCTTCCAATGAAAATGAATGATGTTTAAATAGTGTTGCATCACATCATATGAATTTGTTATCTCATGTTTTATCATATATATATTTTTACCAAGGAGACAATTCATTTGTAGAAGCTACTAAACAAATAAAAATAAAATTTGTTAATGTTGTTATTAAAAATGTTTTTTATGTACCTAAACCTAAAAGTATATATTATCTTGTTTTCAACTTAAGGATGATAATTTCATTGTATATTTTCTCAAGGATAAATATTTTATTATAAATCAATTTGATTCTCTACTTGTTGAACATATTCAACAAAATAGTTTATACATATTGTATGTTATTTTTGCATGTTGTCTTTCATTGAATATTAGGAATGAACCTCAATTATGGCATGAAAGATTAGACAATGTTAATTATATAAGTTTAAATTATATTAATTACTATAATATTATTATTTTTCTTCCTTATATCTCTTCTCATTATGAAACTTTTGATGGATGCTTACATGGTAAGCAACATTCTAATCCATTTCACAAAAAATCATGATATGAATTTCTTACATCCTTTAGATTTAATTCATAGTGAAGGTACAAAAACCATTGAATTTTCATATCTTAATATTTATTTATATGATACTACATTTATTTATTATCATACTAAAATTATTTGGTCATATTTTATAAATAAAAAATATGACGTATTATCTAAATTCAAAGAATTTAAAGTTGTTGAAAATGCTTTTATTTTTCTATTAAGAGGTTAAGATATGATAATGATGTTGAATATATTAATAAATAATTTGATTATTTTCAATTATTTATGGTATTTAGATATAATTAACATCTCCCTATTACCTACAACAAAATCTTATTGTTGAACAGAAAACTGAACCATTATTAAAATCCCTAAAACAATGTTGCATTATGCAAATGTTCTTGAATTCTTATGGGTCGAAGCCATGGATACTTATGAAGGTATTATAAATAGATTCCCTATTAAATATTTAATTTTTTTATATTAAAAAATACATGTATTCTCATGGAATATCACTTGATATTATTATAGTTTTGTTGTTACTTTAAAGATACTAATTAAATTGATAGTGTCTCAACTATAATAGTATTTGATAGTAAAACTATTTAGTCTGATTATTGAAAAGTGTTAATTAAAATTATATTTTAATATATATATATATATATATATATATATATATATATATATATATATATATATATATATATATATATATATATATAGATATATATATTAGTCTTAGATAAGAAGGAAAATAAAATATATATAGATTATATTATTTTCATAATTATTGTATTTATGATTATTTTTAATTCATATGAGTTAGCAGTGAAATACATTATATACATAACATCATGCTTCATTTGACAAGATGATCATGTTTAGTTATTGCATTTGGTAAGAATATCATGCTCAATATGAGAGGATATTTTTTATTTTAATTTTTGAATTTTTTTTTTTAATAAAGTGGGGCAAGTTCATGCTAACATGAGTATATGCTTCATTTAATAATAGGTTATGTTATGAAATGTAAAGTGTAAATGAAGTTTGTATTATTTATTGGTTCTTGATAATTTACTTTAATAATCATTTTGTTCATACATTCTTAAATTATTTATTTAAATCTCATATATATTTGATTGGATGATTATATTTCATATTAAAATTGTCCATATTTGATGTATGATAGGTTACATAACTCAATCTTTTGTTAGATCCAATTCTAGATCATTGGAAAATGATAAAAAAAATATATTAACCTTACAATTTTTTTTAATATATCTAATATTTAGCTAACTTAAATTATTGTATGTGCATCATTTAATAGTTGGGGACACTCAGTTTATCAATATTGGATAGTTCCAATAATAAATTGCATACAATGATTTATGTGTGTCACTAACTTAGTAATCAAAGTAGCGAATTGGTTTGCCTAAAAGCATGACTTCATTATTTAAAATGTGTTTTATCATAGATAAACATATGTATTAGTTTATCTTTATGTATTTTTTTTATTGTGATACTAACCATACTATGATATTATAAATCTAATTCTATATATGTATTTAAGTTTGGGGCATGTGTTATCACTTAGAGAAAGAAAAAAACAACCTACTATTTTCTAGCTCATCTATAGAAGCAAACTATGTAAGTGCTATGAAAGTTGCTAAAAATGTCATGTGGCTATAAATATTGTTAGGGGAACTTTATTTATATGTTTCTCACATTATCACCCTGATAACCAAAATTGTATATATTTGGTGAAAAATCTAGTGAAATGCCAAAGAACTAAACATATTAAAGTTCATGTGAATTTTATCTATGAGAAAGTCCTTAATGGTGATAATGATCTATATTTTTATCCTACAAATAAACACATGGTATATATATATATATATATATATATATATATATATATATATATAAAATACCACTTGGTGATACCAAGTTTTGTTAGTTTCATGAAATGTTGGGCCTCTCAGAGTTGTCACTGAGGGGGGGGGGTGTGCATGATAATGTCACTTCTTAATAGCCATGTGTTTCCTTCTTCTTTATATACCTCTTCTCATTGTAAAGCATTGTAATATATCATTTTATGTGTTATAGTAAACTTCACGTGGGATTTTGACTTTTGTAGACAATACTTAGAAGCATATATTGCAATGGTTATCCTTATGTTATAAAAAGATCCAAATATGATTGGTTGATTATTCATGAGAAACTATGAGATGTAGTCTCATGATCATGATACCCTAAGATTACTTCTAGTATTTTATGAATTCTAATTCATTTTGTTTCAAAATGTGACTTTAACATGATGAAGGTTTTGAAATCCTTCAATTTTTTACATGTTTCCTAAAATCATTACAGATGATTCATGGAGTATAATTACTTTATTAAAGTTACTATGGAATGTATCCACACTTAGTATTAAGGGAGAGTGTTGGAACATTTAATGCCTAAGTGGCTCCCATTATGGACCCTTAGCACACATAATTTTAATTAAATATGATGTTTTATTATTTATTAACATGGGTTGAAAACCTTGTGTAAATAAATATTAAAATACATTTATTTTTATTATCATTAGTTTAAATTATTCTTGGGGTGAGGTTGAATTCATTGGCTACAACAGTCCACCTCCACAACCCAAAAAAGGATTTTACCCCTTTGATAAATCATTCATGATTCACAGATTATTGTGACATTAAATATTTGTGTGTGATAAATATTATTGAAGATCTTTTTGAAGGTCTATTAGAGAAGAAGTGAGGAGTTTGAGGATTATATTGGGTATAATGGTTTCTCTTACATGCATATATTAATGGTGGGTCTTTACCTCTATTGGAGGTTTTCCCACTTATATATGTGTTCATTGTTCACTATGTTTTTTACTTATTAATTACACATCTATATCTATTGTATGTGTATTTTTATTATAATCATTGAAAGATAATGTAAAATAAAGGAAAATGTAGAAATATATAAATATTATTCATGTAAAGATATATAGGAATATGAAACCTAGAACTATTAGTCCACTAGTGAAGCATGTAAAGTAGGTGTAAAATGAAAATGGAGGGGTAATTGATATTTCATTATGATACTCCATAAATAGGGATAAGCGATACTCCGCACTATAAAAATAAAATATGGAAAAATGATATGCCCTAATGTAACTATTAGTTATATAAATAAAACCCAAAAGATGATATTCACCAATAGGGAAATGATGTAACATTAAAATTTCCACATATAGTTGTAGACATCCAATTCCTAACACCATTATGTTGAAATTATCAATCTTACTTGAAATACACTCAAATGCATAAATTGGGCTAAAATAACTTAAACATGCTAAATAGTATGAGCTTTTTTTATACAAGTGTAGATTTAGGATAATGTATCCCTAAATAGGGCAATACATTTTATGTGATTATTAACTTTGATCAAATCAATTGGATTCAAAATGATGAAAATGCATTTTGGTTCTCTGGATAACTTTTTTTTCTAATTTATAAGTACATGTCACGTTCATGTGTTATTTTGTGTCGACAACATTGTAAATGGGATAATGGTATATATACAACTACAATTTCCATATAATTCTTATCCATTCAAATTATGACCCATTAATATGATTTTTTGACCTATTTGATTAATAAAGTGTACTAATTTCCAAAGAATTACACTAAAATTGATTAATATTACTTAAGAAATTTAAACCAAATATGAGCTTACGTAAGAATTCCATAGAATTTATTAAATATTTATTTATTAGAAATTGATTCTTATTAACTACATCATCAAATGACATGATCAATAGGGTGACATCCATAAGCCATAAATGCAGCAAATATCAGGAGTATAGCTTCCCATGCCTCTTTAATTCCCCTTCCTCACAAATATTTATGGATATTATTTACATAATTAGATTAATTCATAGCCACACATCTTCATCTCAAGATGGATGGTCATGGTTGATTATGATCAATTTAGAAAATCTATAAAAAAGAGGGTCAATACCACTTTGATGAAGCTTAATTTGTGTAAACTTATAATTCAAGATTATCTCTAAAATCCATTTGAATATAGTTTGATAATGTTTTATTTGCAATAAGATAGCTTCATTGATAGGCATAACATTGATTTCATATCATGAGACTAGTTTATAGGCAGTGGTTTTGAGATGGTGGAGGAGCTTGGCCTTGCACCATTATTGAAGACTTGAGCACCAAATCAAGGGAGAAAACATTTTTTGAGTAACATATGGATGGTGGGATGCTCTTGGGAAGGTAACTTGTGTTTTCTTGCTTTCAATTTCTCTTAATTGTCATTTGCATACCTCATTGAATAGGTTGGCCTATATTGTTAGTTGTTTATGCATTTTTATTGGATTTCTTGATTAATGACTGATCTAACCATCTTTGTAATCAATCTCTACATCTTGGAATGCTTGGTGGGACAACACATTCCTCTCAAGCAAAGAAGACATTTTGGAAATATTAGATTTCCTTAAAAGTCATTTAAAAACATTTAACATCAGTTTTTAGCTTCATTTTCTTATGTTTTTGATGTTTTGTATTGATACATGGGTTACACAATGACCAACATCAGTTTTGTGTAATTGGCATCGGTCAAGGCTAATCAACATTAGTTAGGTTGTAGAAAAAAATGTATTTTTATATCTTTTCTCAAATTTGTAGTTATCAATTTGAGTTTATAAGTCTCTAGTTTGAACATTATTACCTAATCCACAAGTTTCTTTTGGATATTTTATCCTAACTTGGCCTAAAAAGTGATTTTTTTCAAAATAATTTTTTCCTAAAGGTTCACAGGTCACCATTATCAGTCATTTTTGACTGATAATGATTTTTTATGACCAACATCAGTCTTGATACAATCGACATTGGTAACTATTGATCAACATTGATCTCTATGTATAAAAAATAGAGAATCAAAGAGAAAGAATTCCTAATTTTATTATTTCATTATAAATTGTGATTCAAATCAAGAGGAAACTCTCTAACCTTTAAGGACCCACATGGAAAAGTGATCAAAATTTGAAGCATGATTTAAAAATTTTTAACCTTCCCTTTGGTGTTTAAAAGGAACTTAGATGGTTTATTTGATTTTTTTTAATGTTTTTTCAAACTAAGGCCAAGGGGCCAAGAACTTCACTAAAATTTTTAATTTGGTGTATAAAATGAACATTCACTTAAATTTCAAATTTTTTGAAGTGTTATTTTATACAAATCATCTATTGTTTATTAGATTGTTTGAAAAAAACAAATCATGCGTGTATAACCCCTATAGGGAACTTGGGTGACTAAAAGTGCCTTTTCATTATGATTTCACTTTTAAGGACCCACATGAAAAGGTGATCAAAATTTCAAGCATGATTTAAATATTTAACCTTCCCTTTGGTGTTTAAAAGGAACTTAGATGGTTTATTTGATTTTTGTGTGAATGTTTTTCAAAGTTTTTACAAACTAAGGCCAAGGGGCCAAGAAATTCACTAAAAATTTCAATTTGGTGTATAAAATGAACATTCACTTAAATTTCAAATTTTTTGAAGTGTTATTTTATGCAAATCATCTATTGCTTATTAGATTGTTTGAAAAAAACAAATCATGCATGTATAACCCCTATAGGAAACTTGGATGACTAAAAATGCCTTTTCATTATGATTGTGCCTTTGTCCAAGGTGTGAAAAGGAAGTTTTCTAGGCTCTCCCAAAAACCCATATGGTTTGGGTGATCTAAAAATAACCTCTAAAGCCTTTTCACTTAGATCATTTTATTTCATGCAATTTGGCTTGTGGAGGGGAGTCCATAGCCTCTTTGTGAGTTATTTAGGGAATATTTGACCTGAGGTTTCATCTCCTAATATTGTATTCATCCCCTCTCCATGGGAAGGTATATAAATTGAGGGTGACCCACTGGGACATTTGCTTGAGTAGTTAAGCAAACTCTGTTTGTAGAAATCTAGCTCAGAACATATGATCGATCAAGACATTGCACTACACTAAGCAATTAATGAATGTAGTGGTTGTGAAAAGGAAAATATATTTTTAATATAATATGATTGACATGGATCCTATTAAAATATTGAGTATCTATTATTAACCATGATTGGGACCATCTAGATAGTCGTAAATTTTAAGTTTTAGATAACCCCACTTACTACGGAGTATTGTCGATATAGGGTGAGTAACACAAAGGCCAATGTCACCATATAATATCTTGGGAGAATGGAGGGTGTAAAATACCCTACCACTTCATGAATTTTTATTTTTGGATGAATAATTAAAATCTTCCCAAGAGAACCTATATAGGTTAAATTCAATAATACAAAGCAACCTTATTAGTTTAGGTCTTAGGATGAATTACTTACTTGTATATTAGTATTTTCCTTTACTTACTTGGTCTTGATTTGAGTCTAAAACTTGTTTGTAAACAATGGGTCATAACCAAACACATTTGTTTTCCATTATTTCTTGAACAAGGAGGTGTTACGTTAGTCGAATCTAAATCATCTTTACCTTGTTCAAAATCTCATCTTAAACATTATGTTTGTATTGTCTAAATAGTGAAATTATGCTATCTGTTTGAGTCTAAACCATTTTACAAAATCTTTAAGTACTTCAATGATAATTCAAATTTGGAATTACACCTTTCTAAGTTCTAGGTTAGCATGTTAATTGGCTTTACCATTTGCACTTGACTTGAGTTAAACTGGGTTCAATTTTCCATTTGGATTGAATTAAATTAATATACTCATCATCATATGATCATTTTTAACTTAGGTTATCTTGTGTGTTTCTTACACTCTAAGTTATAGAACACATTTTATTCTACCTCCAATTACCATGTGGTAGCATTGTGCTACCCATTTGGTTCTAGTTTTATACTTAGAGATTCTTGCATGTTTTCACATCTTGAGTTTCTTAGTTTACATTGTCACCATCCTAATATAAAGAGATTTATTATAATTTAATAGTATCAATTATTCCAATTTTAAATATATTTTATGGTATTGATGAATTTCTCAACCTATGTTTGATGTACTAGTTTACTATTATCAATCAAGAGTGTGCCCTTGAGATAAAGTGTGTTATTCCTCACTTATATTGGAACATGGAATTTCTCCAAAGTGTGAGTGAATTTATAAGGGAGATAATATCCATATATGGATGGTTCCATTAGTTCCCTCACTTAATCTTACTCTTAAGCTACCATCTATTGATTCTAGCAATTAAAAAGGTGCAAAAGTTACTGTCTATAATGGAATTGAAAGATAAACTAAAATGAAGGTGATTCACCAATTGTTTTGTGACAAATTATGATTGAAAACACACTCTAATGAGAGGGGAAAACTTTCACACATTCAATACACTCATAAAATATTTATAAAAAATTATTTCATAATGACTTGACAAACTCAATTTATGTAAGGAAGGACTGAACTCACATCCAATACATGAAATTAAGATGATTTAGACACCTAAAATAACATTTAAAACATTTAATATCTATCATGAATGTAAAATAACAAAAAAATAACATAGGAAAACAAGTGATTCACTAAATTATATCAATGGCAAACACATTCACTTCACTTAAAAAGCCTGAAAATGAAAGAATAAAACTTCTTATTTCTCTCAAAAGGTGAATACAAAATTTTGGCAGCCTCTAAGCACAACAAAAATAAAAATATTCATTGTTACATTTTGGATAATGAATTCATATAGAAAAAATAAATTCTTGGAGATAAAGCAACCCCAAAATAAGGGACTTCAAACTTGGTCTAAATTCCTCTTTTAGTGCTACGAAGCATTCTTCAACCTTGTAAACATTAGTCATTCATAACGTGGCATGGAAAAGATAGTATTATATGATTTGGGGACTTAGGAACTTTTTCATAATGTTTAGTCAAGCCTAGACCACATGAAGAATGATTAGATTCTTGTTATAACCCCTAGATTTAAGCTCACATGTTTCCTTGATGAATGGGTCTTGTTACATGAAAGTAGGCCTTCAAGTCAATTCTAGTATTCACTTGAACCATTCTTTATGATCATGAATGATGTCTCAAATATTGTCACAAGTTTTTATGAGACTTATTCATCCTTATTTTTGACTTTGTCTTCAAATGGAGCATAGGAAAAAAGGAGAGTCCTATTAGAGTTTGGAGACCTTTTAAAACCTATTATTCTTCATTTTAAATCCTTCCATGACTTATTCCAAGATTAAATATGGTGTATAATCTTAATAAAAAAATTATAAGACACCATGAGGGGTTATATGCCTTGATTTAGTCTTTTAGCTCCTCAAATCTCTCATTTCCCACTAGGTGTATAAGGCAAAAGTTGATTTTTCTTGAAGTTTGATTCAAGTCTACTTCTTCCATGGATGAATTATCAAGAGCATAAATGACCTAAATCAATGAAATTTGATGCATCAATCATTCAAATAAACCTAGTTCTACACCAAAACCATGCATTTCTTATGAATTCCTTGTAGCCTTTTTTCAAGAAAATCTCCTTTTATAGGATAATTTGGAGATGATATTGGGAAAATGAGAACATTTTCAGACACCCTATATAACCTTATATATCCTCACAAATTTGGTATCCAAAATCCAAGTGTATATATGTTTTATATCACATTCTTCCAATCAAATTCGGCCTAATTAGCCCTCTTAGGCCTAGAAAGTGAAAATATTGCACATGAGACCCCTAAATTGTGTGAAAATCACCAAAACCATTTTATTCACTTTACCTATGCTATCAAAATTATCCATCTCAATTTTGGTTTTCTATAACACTGTGGAGGTACAAGAACCATGAAATGGCCATTAGAAAGCTTGCCTTTTTGAAGCATTTTCTAAATGGCCCAAAAGGATTAAATGGTTTAGGCATATATAGATTATTTATTATACATTTTTAGATTTAATAGGTAAAATAAGTCTTAAAACACATCTCTTGTTGATTGTCATCTTTATACACTCTCCAAAACCCTTGTTTTAGCTCATAAACATGAAAAAGTATAGTTTTTATACTATTTTGTAAAAATGAAGGTAAAATAAAAATTAATGTGGAGTACCCTCTAAGAGTCCACTAAAATTTTTGGTAGGTTTTAATATCATTTCAGGTCATTCTGGGTGGTTTGCTACTCAATCTTTGCAAACTAATCCAAATTGGGGTATAAGGTAGTTTTCACCCTTAAGGTTTGTTCATAAAGTTGTGACATTGGAACCCTAAAATAATTATATTCAAACACTATTTTGGAACTTAAATAACACATCCTATCTCCTTGATCTCCCATGCTAAACCTCCATGCTAGTATGAGCATCCAAACTTGGATTATTGAACTCTCTTAGGCATTTTGTGCATCTTATTATGCTCTTGAGCCAAGAAATGGCTTATTCATAAATTTATCTACAAAAAAAAATATATATAACACACCTAATTAATTACCATTTACATTTTTTATAATGCTCATTATATCTTAGAATTGGTTTTATACCCCTCTTAGGTAGTAGGCTTAGTCTAGGCCTATTTGAACTTGACTACAAATGGCTACTCACCACCACTTCTGAGTGGTTTCTCAAGATTCTTAGGCTTAATTAATGTTTTTAAAATCTCAATTAACCTTAAAAAACCATATAAATGTGTCACATAGTGTTTCCAATACTTATCAACACTCCCTTTGATCATCTTCTCACCATAGCCTACAGTCTAGTATGCCTAAAAATGTCCTACTTATGAGACAAAATAGTTGCTATCTACCCTATTTTCCTAACCAAAATGAAGCCATTATGAGTTATTTTAGGTCACAATATATACCAAATTTTGGAGGCATATGACCTTTTTGGCACTTTTTAACACCAGAAACTCCAAGGCAGACTTCTAACATGATGACTATGTGGAAAGCTAGGATATGGACTATGTATTGGATAACAAACCCACTCTATGCTCTATTTTTTCATGATGATCATTAGGTGAGGTGTATAACATCATATTTTAGGTGATCTCAAACATTTTGGTGTTGGCTAAATTTGGCCCTCATAAGAAACTTTTGACTGGCTATGGTTTGAAGCTGAGCAAGGTCCTAGTTGAGAAGCAATCCAATAAGAGGAGGAATAAACAACCTTCATGTAGATCACATACCATTTACAAGATTTTGAAATAGTTTAAATAGGATTAAAGTGTGAATTTGGTGATATTATACAATGAAATCATCACAACATGTCTTGTAAGAATGAATGGGTCAATATGGTTGCACTTTTGATAAATTCACTTAGGAAGTTGACCAGAGTCAAAGGATTACATGGACATGATGTTTTTCATGCCTTTAACATCCTATGCAAATTTTTTATCTCGATGAGTTCTCTATCTCAAGATATAAGCTTCCAAATTTAAACTTATAGAGTGATATGCGCATGTAGATGTCAAATTTGGGCCTCATGAAATAGCCATTTGAATTCAAAAGTCCCTGAAGATAAGCATAGGGCAAACAAGTATTGAGTTCACATGAGCTCACATTGAGATCTAATAGTGCATGGGAAATTAATGAATCTAATAGTTCCTAATGGATCAATGAAGCACATATAATCTTACAAAAGTAAATAAATGGCAATTAAAATGTCAACAAGTCAATGAATCTTGAAGATAAATGCATAGTTACCAAGTGCATGACTATGGTAACTACTAGGTAAATCAATGGTATGCATTTGAAACGTGATAAATAAAATCTATGGTGCATGTAAGGTAAAAGGGTTAACTAATATTAGGATGAATGTGATACTTCCATGTGGTGTAAGTGTAGAAACTATATAGGACTAACTATAAGACCCATGGAAGGAATGGGGAGCTAACAGACAGCATAAATTTGATAATCCCAAATCAAGATCAATGGCCAAGATTAAAATTCAAAGATAAGAGACTTAAAATGGAGGTCAAATATGGTTTAGGTCAAACTAGAGAAATGTTTCAAAAGGCATATGTCACCATTAGAACTCAACTGAGCATCCTTGAGCATAAGATGTAGTGAGATAGTTAGGATTATCAATGATAAATTTTTGATGCCATTAAAGCATAGTTTGGATCTAGTTTAAGGGTTTTAGGAACTTGTAGGCCTATTTTTTTCTAAGATTATAGTAATTCTCTCTAATTTTGTTTACTATTATTTAAATAAGACCTATGTATATGATGAGTTCTTAGCTTTCACAAGATTCAAAGGAAAAATAGGTTTGTTTAAATATTATATAGTTCAAGACAGGTCTAGTCATATAAAATGCAAAAATTGGTAACTTGAGTGTGGCTAATGACACCCAAACCTTAGGTCTATCTTAATTGATTTCATGACCCTATTAGGCTTATTTTCACTAATTTCCAATCATTTGTATCCTTCCAAGCTTGGTCCTAGATCACCCAGACTACTCTTTCTAAGAAAAATCAACCCCCACAAGTCTCATTTGCTTAGGACAGTAGCACCATACTTAGACTATAACACCGATACCACTCCTATCTACTTTTGGCACTATTGTTGAGTCTATTTTAAGACCTAATGGTCAATTTATTCTAGTTCCCCATCCTTATCCTTGTCAGCCTAATGTGAGTATATTTAACCCATGACCAATAGATACTTATAAAATCCCATTCAAAGATCATTTGGAAAGGGTTGGCAATAATCACTAAGCAAACAAGAATATAAGTAAGAATACTCAATCCATCTTCCCTAGTATATACATACAACTAGAAAACACACTTAAAATCTCATTTAAATCTTTACACTAGTACCTAACCACCTCAAACACGTCCATTTTAGAATTTAGCATTTTCATAAACATAATTGCACAAAGCACATTAAGTGGGAGAACTACATATGGTTTGATCCCTCTTCAGAGTATTGGTATGTAAATAGTGTGCCCATAGTATAGTGCATCTTACACACACTAACACCCCCCCCTCCCCCCCCTCTTACTCAAAATTGGTCAAAACATAATGGAATATAGGGGTTGAATAAATAATTTACTCTACAAGGAGTTATACAGACTTCTAGCTATTGAAACTTCACAGATATAGTCATATAGACATAACGAACAAAACCCAAAAAGATTAGATCCTTAATAAAATAGTGGTAAAGGTCTAATATATTATTGGTTCCACTACTATATAGCTCCAATGCTCCTATCCAATCATGAAATTAAGTTTAGATCTCAGTTTATGATAGTGTCTCAGTCTTACATAGTGAATTCTAGCCACTATCTGAATTAGATTAATTAATTTCTAGCTAAGTTTTGTTTTCTTCTCCTTATTACTATTTTTATAAAATTTTGAATTGTAATTAATTTACACAAATTAGTAGCTTAATTATTGTCTATTTATTTACTAATTTTATTACTCAGACCTTTTAACTAAATTAGGAATAATACCCCAATTATTCCCAAAATTGTTAAATCATTTGGTGAACCTGACTTACTTCATTTGGGCATAAAAACCCTAGGATATTTTTCCTAGTGATTTTTAATATATTTTTTACCTACATAATCAAATAAAAAATTAGCATTAAATTTTAAAAAAATTTAGTAATTTTAAAATAATTTTCTTTCAAACCCTAGTTGCCCATACTAGGTCCTAATATTTTTCTAGTAATTTTCCAATCATTTTTTGAATTTTTAATAGCATATTTAAATTATAAAATCCATTAAAATTTAAAAATTTCATAGTAAATTTCTCAAATAATCATTTTTCAAAACCCTTATTGCATGTACTAATTCCTATTTACTTATTGATGTATCACCATACATGTGTGTGAACTTCATATCCTTTTTAAGCAATTTACAAACAACTATTGTTAGGACTTTACATTTCCTATATTAAATATTTTAATTTTTCTATTAAAAATTTTTGAAAAAAAATTCAATCAAATTTCAACTTGTTTTCCTACTTTACCAATGGCCCAATATACTGGTTTTAATGAAACTAATAGAAGGGAACTTCAAGAACTTTTAACTAAATACCCTAACATGCAAGATATCATGCAAAAAATACTACAAGAAGAATAAAAAAGAGTGAAAATTGTTCAATATTCTCAAACCACAATGCAACCAGTTGCACATGACACTACAAGGGCAACTATGTCTCAACAACCCCCTATAGAAACCCAACCTACCTCTATGCCACTAGCTATAACTAGTACATATTTGTCTCCTAATGTGGAAACCATTGTATAAGAGATGAAATCTCTTCAATCCAAGGTTCTACATCTTGAGCAAGGTGCATCTAGACCTATGTAGGCTTTGGATTCTTTTGCTCTACTGCATACACTATTGGCATGCCACATTGCTTCTACACCTTTTCCACAAAGGTTTGTTCAACCCAAACTTACTCTATATGAAGGCAAGGGTGATATAAAGACATATTTGAGATCCTTTCATGTAGAATGCTTGGACTATGTACCCAATGACTAGCTACTTACCAAGCTATTTCCATGGATCCTAAAGGATTATGCCTTACAATGGTTTTATAGTCTAATGAATTAGTCGGTCAATGTATTTAATCCTTTATCCAACATGTTCCTAGCTCATTTCAGCATTAATATTAGTGATAAGGTTTCATATTCTCAAGTTACACAACAAAAACAAAGGTTAATGATCATCTTACAAATTATGTTCTTTGATATAAAACTATTTTGGCTAAGATGACTAGCTCCATGGTTGATCAAGAATTAAAAGATCTCTTCAAATAGAGTCTACTACCAGCTTTGCATGAATCAATTATGTTCAAAATATTCTCTTCCTTCACTAAATTTTGTCACATGTTAAAGGAAAGAGAATTCAAGTTAATCTCAATGGGCAAACTCAAGTACACAAGTATCTCAGAAACAACAAACAAGAGTAACAATAAAGTCCCATACAAAGTCAAGGTCAATGATAACAAGAGTCAAAATAAACCTACAGTTAATGTGGCTTCAAAACCCCCTCAATGAGTGGTTTTAGTATCACCTCCTTGGTGTAAATTTATCAATCTACCAATTTCTCTATCTAGAGTTTTATAGTAGCTATTGGAATGTAAAATCATAGCTCTTCATCATATTTGGTAAGTTGACCCAACAAAGCCTCTTCCATGGGGATATGATCATCATGCAGTTGATGAGTTTCATAGGGTACTAGGCCATACAAAAAATAGATCATCAGTTTGAGACACAAGATACATGATTTAATAGATGACAATAATATTGATCTTAGCACTTCAATTAAGCCTCCTCAAGCCAAGCCAACATAGGATAAAGCATTGAAAATATTTTAAGATCATTTTACACAACATTCCAAATAGGAGACAAGGGATACATCAAGGGTTCATCATGCACATCCCCCACCAGATACATATAGGGCACCTTTAATTGAGTTACATCCTTTGATGAACATGATTGGTGTATAACATTCTAGAGTTCCATCTAGACCTTCCATCTCCATCTCATAGTAGGAGATCATTGAGGATGATACAAATTATCATGTACTCTTTATTAGAGCTCACATTCATAATCATCTTATTCATAGTGTTCCTATAGATAATAGATCCAGTATGAACATGTACACTATGACATGATTGTAACATTTAGGATATTTGGAGTAGGTTATTATATCAATAGACATAGTTATCAGTAAATTTAGTGGGAATATATAGAGTTCATTAGGTGAGATTGTACATTCTTTATAGGTGTGGCCACACCATTCACTATTGTTCCCAGTGAAGGAGTTTTTAATATGTTATTTGGTTGACCATTGATTCAAAAACTTTGAACAGTACCTTCTACAATTCACATATGCATAAAATCCATTCACACTACTCAGGTTACTATAGTTGGTGGAGTTCCATATGAGTTATCACTCCCCACTTTAGATCCATCTTCTACAGTATAGCCACTAGTTTCAATTCAACCTCTAGTTCTAGTTTTTCTACTAGTTATAGTTCCTCTTCTAGTTCTGATTTAGACATAGTTGAGGCATCCATCACCAGAATAGAGTCAATATACCTCCATAGCTTCAAGATTATAGACATCTTCTAGCTACAATAATCACACCCAGGATAGTATCATTGAGATCTCATGCATATCCTCATATAACACATGTTTAGAGAACTTATCTTACTACCAGATGGGTCCCTAAAAGACCTACAATTTCATCTACTTATTAGAGTTGTAGGGAGACCCCATAGTTGGTTTCTACTTTAGAGATTTTAGAGCATTTATAGCATATATAGCTTTCAGAGCCATAGTCTCAGCATTTCCATCATGCTTCATGATCACCCATGATTCCTCCCCTTGATATAGGACACCATGGTAGGGAGTCTCCCATTATACTCATTAGTTATTATCATCCTTTCCCCACTTACCTTTACATAGTTTATTATTCTTAATTATACATGGCTCAAAACTTTCAAAATTTTAAAAACAATACAAATTTTCAAAATACAAAACATTAAAATATGTCAAAAAAACTAAAAACATTTTGATTATATGCATCATCCATGATTTACATTGCTACTAATATGATAGAATTACATTTTTTATTCTATGCTTATTGTTTGTTGATTTATCTACATTACCATGCTTCACTTAATCTTCTTTTGAGTATGTGTAGTGACATTTAGCTCTATGATTGCTTTACTCTACCCATTGAGGGGGCATAGTACTTCTACATCAATATACATACCCACTAGGGGAATATTCTACATGACTACACCATCCAAGTTATGTCACTCCTACACACACTCTAGTTATCATGTTGATCTACATTACTTACTATCTCACATAGATTACTCTATCAACACTCACTAGTATATAGCACTTATGTATTTATTAACATATACCTAGTCTTGTAATAACATGTCTTGCATAATTTAACTCTTACTTTGATTAGTTATATGTGATTATACTTCCAAATATTTATATACTTTATTTTCTTGCTTAACGTAGCTAGATTGTTTGCATTTCACAGTTCCTTTTTGTCTCCTATATGTGCCTTAGGACATTAACCAATTTTCTTTGCTTCTGTTCATGCATGTCTTAGAACATTTACCAAAGTAATTTCCATTTAATCCTCTATATGATTATGGCTTCCACAATAATTTTATTTATTTCAATTATATGTGTATGTGGCATTTGAACATGCCTTGTATGCTTGCTTTCTAGTTTGAGTCACATTTACATATGTCCCTTATTTGTTTGGCCCCTTGGCCACGCTTTTAAGATTATCACTTCTTTCCTTGTGTTCTTGTTGCTTGTTTGCTTCTCATTATTTACAATAACATGATTCACATCATGCATTTATTTTGGTTTTTTTAGATGCCATGATGGGCATCATGATCCATCCCCCTAACTAACAACTAACTAGACTTTAATTTCTAGTTTATTAAATTTCACATGTTAATACATTATTACATATATCTAGGCATACCCCTATTGATCTAAAAATTTCTCAAAACAAATCATGTTATATCTTGAGATATCTTCTTAATTATCATTGCTATATCATGTATCTTTGCAACATAACACACTTACAAGGCTATTTTTTCTAAGGGTAGTCATTACAGGGTCATCATTCCTACCTTCAGAAGAGGGGGAAATAAATATGGGTTTTGTCATAGAGATTAGTGCTCCTAATGATCAAAACAACAATTTTTAGAACACCTAGAACATTAACCAAACATCAAACCAATTAGAAAAGAATATGCATACAATCAAGAATCCAAAATAGTTACTAGATTTGGCCCTAGAAAATAGAATCCAACTTGTACAACATCACTGGTGACACTAGTGTCTACTTTCAATGCTACAATCTAAACAATAGAAAAAATATATTTTCCAAAAATAGATAGAAAGGTAAGTATAGTTACAGTTTTATCAGCTATAGTTCAAAACAACTTCAATAATTTCAATACAATTTTTCTCAAAGAATCTAGATATAGGGGCATCATGCATGGCATGATGGATTTCACTTCCAATTTTAGATATGGCAGTTGATATAACTTCTAGATTAGAATCAATGTTTCAGACACTAGTGATTGGGTGTAATGTGCTTGGTACATTTTTTTATTTTCTTTCCAAATTTAGTATTACCTAAGCATTCTCAATATTTGTGTGTCTTATTCCATCTATAGATGGTTGGCATCATTTTGGAATGGATTTCATACAAGCCTAACTTCTTAAGTTTTTAAGTTTCTGAGTTGATTTTATACAAGCCTAGTGCACCAGTTTAGAGTGGCTTTCATACAAGCTTAATCTCCATCTTTCAAAGTGGCTAAGAGTGACCCAGTTTTTAGCATACATTAGGTTACCCATGCCAACATTATCAGATCACAACACATTCATGGGCTTCAATATCCATCTCATATGACATACATGTTCATACTAGTATTAGTTCATAGATTTGCTTCATGAGGTAATGATGGAGCCAAAGGAATAAATATCCTTTGTATTCTTGAGCCACCTATTTAGAAGGATTGGACACATAGTTCAAACATCGATCAACACACATGAGACCACCTAGCTTCACTTAGTGGGTGATGATGGAGCTAAAGGGCTAGCCTTTGTATTCTTGGGCTACTCTCGAGGAATTGAGCACTTAGCTCTACTCATGATATTACTCTTGGTATAACACCTTCTAGCATTAATTAGGATAATCTATCATCACTTAGAATCACAATAGGTTTTGTATTGGTTCATGTACCTAGTGAGGTGTATTTTTTCCTTTTTCTTCCTCTCTTTCCTACCTAGTTTTATACATTCTTATTTTAGATATAGTGTATCTAGTACGAAATGATCTACTCTTTGTTTTTATTGTAGATTCATCCTTCACAGCGTGCTCTCTCTATAAACACCTATCATAACAAAAATTCATGAGCTTCACCCTTACAAGTAAGTTTAGGTATGATTTCTATTTTTCCTTTATCCTAGTATTTCATTTTTTTACATCAATAGGATAAAGGGGGGAAAATGTAGTCATATACAATAAAAAAATTGGTAACTTGAGCATGACTAATGACACCCAACCCTTAGGTCCCTCTTGCTTGGTTTCATGACCCTCTTAGGATAAATTTCACTAATTCTCAATCATCCATAGCCTTCTAGACTTGGTCCCAACTCACCCAAACTACACTTTCTAAGATAAATCAATCCCCCTAGGTCCTGTTTGCTCAAGACAATAGCACCACACTTGGACTATAAGATTGGTACCACTCCTAGCCACTTTTGGTACTATTTTCCAAGTCCATTTATGGCCCTAATGGTCAATTTATTCTAGTTCCCCATCCTTATCCTTGTTGGCCTAATGCGAGTACATTTAACCCATGACCAATATATCCATATAAAAGCCCATTTAAATATAATTTGAAAAGTGTTGGAAATTGTTACTAAGCAAGCAATAATAAAATAAAGGCTACTCAAGTAATCTTCCCTATTCTTTACATACAGCTAGCTAACACACTTAAAAGCTCATTCAAATCCTTATGCCAATCCCTAGCCACATATAGTTTAGAATTTTAAATTTTCATATACATAATTACACAAAGCACATCAAGTGGGAGAACTACATATGGCTTGATCCCTCTTTAGAGTATTGGTATGTAGGCAACATGTCAACACATAAGGTGTGAAGCACATCTAGTTCATCCTACACACACTAACCCCCCCTCCTCACTTTACTCAAAATTGGTCAAAGCATAATGAAAGATAGGGTTTAATAAATAATCTACTCTATAAAGAGATATACATGCTCTTAGCTACCAAAACTTCACAAACAGAGTCATACAGACATAGTAAACAAAACCCAAAAAGCTCAAATCCTTAGGAGAAAAGTAGAAGAGGTGCACTAATGTACCAGTGTAACTACCATATAGTTATATTTATCCTATCCAATCAAAAAACAATGTTAAAATCTTAGTTTATGATAGTGTCTTAGTCCTGCATAGTGAATTCCAACCACTATCTCAATCAGATCAATCAGTTTCAAACTAAGTTTTATTTTCTTCTCCTTATTACTATTTTTTTTAAAAGTTCAAATTGAATTCATTTACAAAAATAAATAGATTAATTATTATTTATTCATTTACTTATTTTACTACTCAGAACTTTTAACTAAATTAGGAGTAATACCTTAAATATTCTCAAAATTTTAAATCAATATGACTATACAGCTTATAGGTTTTCATCGATATTATATCTATATGAAAATTGATAAATGGATTGGTTTTAAATATATAGTAAACCTATGTTTAAATTTGGATTAGGGGTAGATATAAAAAATATATGGAAGAATGTCTTATCTTCCAAAATAGTCATATCCTTGATAAGTAGGTACTTGTAGCTACTTAAAATAGATATAGTCATGGCTTTGTCAATCCCAAGGATATAAAGATTTTGTCCTTATAATGAGTCTAATTAGAAGATGGTGTATAATCCCAAGGTTCATATTTAGTGGTAAGAGGAAGTAGTTGGAACATTCAATTCTTTCACAAAACCTTTAAGGATTTTCCTTTCTTGGTAAGATCATGACCCATCATCTTCAAAATAGATTCTTATCTTTTAGTGTAACTTTTAGCCAATGAGAAGATATTAAAGACTATTAGAGAAAACAAAGGATATATTATTGATGAATGATTAGTTATAATTGAATAAAATATGGTTCAAAATTTAAGAAATGTGATGGAAGTTCAGTAATTATTTTTTGTACGCATGCTTCTTTCTTCTTCTCTTCTCCCTTTATCTATATTACCCATTCTTTCTCATTTGTAAAAGGATCCTCATTTTTGGGAGTATCAGGGGACCTCTAAGATATATTGGCAAGATATGATTGTTTTAATAATGTTAAAACCTATCAAAAATTTATAAGAACTACCTCTTGATGCAATAAAAGACTTTCTTTACCTATCTCTTGCCTTGGATCATTATTTAGTGAGTTGTACATGATGGCCTTGTGAAGGAGATTCTTCCATATCCATTGTCTTCCTTCCTTTCCTCTTCTAAGGTGTTTTAAATGTATTTTTAGGTATAGATTCATGTTCTTTCTCTCATTAATGTAGGCTCAATGTGGGTCTTACATTCCCTCCTCATTTCCATTCATTGGTTCCTGAACCTAGTCTATGAAACACTTATGCAATAATCTAGTCTATGAGGTTGTGTGAGATAACATTATCTTGTGTTAATCTAGTGTAGGTTCAAGCTTATGGGAGTCTTTAATTTTTATTTGGTGCATCACTTGGTTAAGTTTCTTAGGATCCCTTTCCCCCATTCTAACCCTTTCCATAGTGCAAAGATTAGTATATATGATCCATCAAGAGGAATCTGACCTTCTTCAAAGGTTCAACCCTATTATAGGATACCCATAGCCCAAGGTTGTTCCCATATTGTGACTGGGAGTGGAAGATCCTAAATAAATCTTCCACAATGGTGTAATATCATATCATAGCAATTTTTAGCATGTCTATTTGGACAAGTTTTATTATATACTAAGTGAAGAGTTTTGGTGTTCTCTTCATTTAATCAACCTTTGGAGGCATGCATGAAAACATTAATGGAAACTTCGAGTATACATCAATTGGTGTAAGAAACCTAGGTTCCTAATAATCATTATCCAATATGTATAATCAATCATATTTTTATCATTATGTTTACTTCCTACCTCAACATCTTTAATATCAGACTAGAAATGTTTATGGCTTCCCCCCAAGTGGCTTTCAAGATCCAATGCATCAGCCTTATAATAATTTTCCTCTCTCTAGTCAACCAAAAAAAATCCTTAGGGAGATAAGACTTGATTATGAAAAGGAATTGAGAGAGATTGATAGGATGGGAGAGTGTTATAGACAACAAGAGTATCTTGAATACTAAGATTTTGTTTAAGAAAAAGAGTAGAGGTTTTAGGAAGAGTACTTGGTTAGACAAGACCAAGCTAAGAGGGAAAATGACTATCAATTGTTCTTGAGATAGAGATCAGCCAACCTTAGACCCCAACTACCCTCTCCTACTCTTGTTCATGCTCAAACCCAACCCCCTAATCAACTTTATCAAATCTCATCTTTATCAAGAGCTAAACAAGTCATTAAAATTCATTCAATTGAGGAACATGAAGCCATCCCATCTTGGATCTTCTCTTATGACAATGATCCTAACTATGTCATACCATATATTATGAAACCACCCTCTACCAAACTCATTTAGTGAAGGGAGAATATGGCCAATACATATACATTCCCCTCATGGAAATTAGTTTAGGAGAGTATACAAATGAAGGAAGAGTTACTAGTCAAGGAGAATAAGGAAGAAGTATTAGCTTAGCTCAATCATATTTAGATATAAAATTTCCATGACTCTATCTTCCTCCCCAAAGACTCACCTAAAAGAGATTTTAATGTCCCTAGTTAGAAAGACACTCTCTTAAGCTACAAGCAAGGTGAAATTTTTTACCCTCCCACCATCTTCCTCATGGAAGAAGAACCTATTTTACAAAGGGTAGAGGAGGAGCTTGTAGTTATAGGTGGGCTACAAAAATACAATCAAATTATCTATGATGAGAAGATCTTGATAGGTAACCCACTTTATTCAATATATGAAAAGGTAGGTTTAGACCAGCCTTCTTAGCATGGCTTTAATACTAATGAATTAGAGCTTGAAGGCAATACTAATGCATTCATACTTAAAGAGATGAGTGTTAAAATTGTATCTAAGATTAAAAGAGATTTTGATTTATTCCAAAAGATTCCATTTAGCATGAATAAATATGAAGATGAGCAATGTGCAAATGTTGATATGTTTGCAATAGTCAATCACTCAGTTGAATAAGAGAAGGAAATAGAGGAGGAAGGGGATAAAAATGAAATATGGAAGCATCTATACCATGACTTCATGGAATAGGTATAATTTATAAACTATCTTATGGTTCCACCAAAACATGAAGGTGAACTTGTCAATCAGGTTGAAGAATTCGACCAGTCTTAATATGAATTGTCCATTAAAGGTAGTATTGATGTCTTCAAGAATGAAGAAGAATGGTCAGATCAAGAGGCACTAAAATGTGACATTTTGGACCTTGGTTGGGTTGATGAGATACCATTTTGGACATTTTGGACCTAAGCCTAAATAGTCAACCTTAATGTTCAAAGGAGCCATCAAGTGAAGAGATTGAAAGTGATCCTATAGCCCAACATGAAGTAATATTTGAAGTATTACACTAGTATGTCTACATTGGGGACATGTTTGTACCAATTCATCCTTTAGAAATTAGTCCTAAAATATTTGCAATCAAGCAACTTGGTTCACTAGTTTTGGCACCTCAAATTCAAGGTATTTTTCACCCTTGTCCATTAAAAGTGAGTAATGCTAGAAGTTTCCCATTTGATATAGGAGGAAATTAATTATAGGTGATATCCTTGTACATATTAGAGTATATTTTATTTTTTCCTCTAAGTGCCTTAAGTATATTTCCTTTTTGTTCTATGTTCCCTTCAATAAGTGCCTTGGGAATAATTGTTGTTTAGTTTTTGGTCCTTATTTCAAGAGGATGTATCTACAGGGGTAAACTTATATCATTTCATATCATCTAGGAAAAAAGAGAGGAGACTCCATGCCTAATGGATCAGTCAAGATAAATGGTTTGGGTTCTCAAGCATAGCTGGCATGCTTCCCAGTCGAGTCACCAAAGATGTTGGCCAAATTTGGCCCACATAAGAAACTTTTGACTGGATGTGGTTTGAAGCTAAGCAGGGTCTTGGTTAAGAAGTAATCCAATAGGAGGAGGAATAAATAGTATTCATGTAGATCACTTTCCATTTGTAATTTTTTAAAACACTTTAAGTAGGCTTAAAGTGTGAATTTGGTGATCTTAGACATCCAAACCATCACAACATGTCTTACAGGAATGAATGGGTCAATATGGTTATACTTTTGATATATTCACTTAGGAAGTTGTCCAGAGTCAAATGATTACATGGACATAATGTTTTTTATTCCTTTAACATCCTCTACAAATTTTTTATCTTTATGAGTTATCTATCTCAAGATATAAGATTACAAAGTTAAACTTGCAGAGTGGGACATGCATGTAGATGTCAAATTTGGGCCTCATGAAATAGCTGTTTGAATTTAAATTTTCCTAAGGATAAGAACATGGTTGATAAGTGTCAAGATTATGAGAGCTCAAGTTGAGATCTAATAGTTTGTGAGTGATCAATGAACCTAGTAAGTCCTAACAGATCAACAAAGCATGTCCAAGCATACAAAAGTAGATATACGATGAGTAAAAGATCAACAAGTTAGTGAATCTTGAAGATAAATGCATAGTTGCCAATTGTCATGACCACAGTAACTACCATGTAAATTAATGGTATGCATTTAAACTATGCTAAAGAAGATCAATAGTGCATGTAAGGTCAAAGGGTCAATTGAGCTTAGGATGAATGTGAGCCCACCATGTGGTGAAAGCATGGAAACTAGATAGGACTAACTATGGGGCCCATGGAATGAATGAGGAGCTGATAGATGACATAATTTTGAGAAGTCCAGATCAAGATCAATGGCCAATATTAAAAGTTAAACATATGAGACTTCAAAGGGAGGTCAAATATGCTTTAGGTCAAACTAGAGCAATGTTTCAAAAGGCATATGTCACCATTAGATCTCATTCAAGCATCCTTAATAATAATACAAATTAATACAGTTAGTATTATTAATGATAAAGTTTTGATGCGAATAAAGCACATTTTAGATCTGGTTTAAGGGTTTTTAAAACTTACATGCCTTTTTTTTTAGATTACAGTAATGCTTTGTAACTATGTTTGATATTATTTAAATAAGACCTATGAATATTATGAGTTCTCAAATTCCACAAGGTTTAAAGGTAGAATAGGTTTGTTTAAACCTAATATAGTTCAAGACAAGACTATATACCTTATAGGTTTTCATCGATATTATAGCTATATTAAAATCAATAAATGGATTGGTTTTCAATCTATAGTGAACCTATGTTTAGGTTTAGAGTAGGGGTAGATATAAATAAGATATGAAAGAGTGTCTTATCTTCTAAAAATAGCCACTTAAAATAGATATATTCATGGCTTTGTTAGTCCCAAGGACATGAGGATTTTATCCTTATAATGAAGCTAAGTAAAAGATGGCATGTAATCCCAAGGTGAAGATATGGTGGTTAGAGGAAGCAGTTGGAGCATTCAAATCTTTTACAGTGCCTTTAATGATTTTACTTTCTTGGTAAGATCATGACCCATCATCTTCCAAATAGATTCTTATCCTTTAGTGTATTTCTTACCCAATGAGAAGAACTTGAAGGCTATTGGAGAAAATGAAGAATAGATTATTGATGAAGGATTAGTCCTGATTGGATCAAATATGGTTCATAATTCAAGAAATTTGGTGGAAATTCATTGATTGTTTCTATATGAAGGGTTAATATTACCCATTCTTTCTCATTTCTAAAAGGATGCTCATTTTTGGGAGTATCATGGGACTCTCTAAGATATATTGAAAATATATGCTCATTTTGATAAGGCTAAATCCTATGATTTTTTTAAGAACTACCTCTTGATGCAATAAAAGACATTATTTACGTATCTCTTGCCTTGGATCAGTGTTTAGTGAGTTGTGCATGAGGGCCTTGTGAAGGAGATTATTCCATATCCATTATCCTCCTTACTTGCATATTCTAGTGTGTTTTCAAGATTTTTAAAGTCTAGATTCATGTTATTTCTATTATTAATTTAGGCTTGATGTGGGTCTTATAATCCCTCCTTGTTTCCATTCATTACTTTCTGAACCTAGTCTATGAAACACTTATGCAATCAGTTAGTCTATAAGGCTATGTGAGTTAGCATTATCTTGTGCTAATCTAGTGTGGGTTCAAGTTTATGTAAATCTTCCATTTTTAGTTAATGCATCACCTAGTTAACTTTATTAGGAGCTCTTTCCCCATTTATAACTCTTTTATCATTGAAAACATTAGTATAGGTGATCCATCAAGAGGAAGTTATCCTTCTCCATAGGTTTAACCCTATTAAAGGATACCCAAAACCTAGGGTTATTCCCATAATGTGACTAGGAGTGGAGGATCTTGAATAAATCTTCCACAAAGGCATAATATCACATCATAACAATTCGCACTCACAATTTTTTTTAAATCTCTCTTCTTACACTCATCATACTTGGTAGATCTAGACTATAAGATATATGACTATGTTTTTTTCTTCAAAACACCATACCTATAGGTGATATTTTAAATATTAGACCTTGGTTCATTTCTCTTCCATCTCCTCTATCCTTCCATTTAATTATGATATAGTATTTTCATGGCCAAAAAATTCCACCACCCATCTCTTATACCATGATTTCTATGCTTGCATAAGTAGATGCACTAGACTGGGAAATGTACAGATTGGGTACTCCAATATTATGTTCCATGTCAGAATGGTTTGACCTATTTAACACATGAGTGTATAATACTTTACTATGAATGTCTAAATCATCAAGACAAGGTATGAAAACATTTAGGGCACCTTGCATCAACTAATCCTTCTCTTATACTAACATGGATTTAGGTGTTCCTTATAAGAATTAAGGGGTGTGTAGGTTACATTCATACTTGATATAAGTGTATTACAAATCACTTAAGGATAGATAAGTTTTGGAAACCATCATTCCTCCTTTGAAAATAAATTAAGTCCTTAAAACCTGAGAACTACCTTCCATCCATAAGGTCACTCTTCAAACATGCCAAGTGTGGATGTGGATGGTCTTATGGAGATCAGTGTCATGTAGGTGTAGATTAAGATAGGGAAAGTGATCTTTAGTCTTGAGTTAACATATTTTTGAAATCCATTAAGGTCACTAGGACCCTCTTCATGCTTTTTTAAAAAACTCATGGACTTCCTACTCTGCTATCTCACAACTTGCATTGATATATCTTCATGGATGACTGTAGGTGTTTTGGCTTTGACATTGGTGGTGTGAAATAAGTTGATCAAAGATCAACCTAAGAAATATTTAAACTTGGAATTATTTCATTATTTATATAGTGTTCACTTTAAGGTGAAGCTCTTAGTATCATTCTCCCACACTTGACCTTCAAGAAGCTTGGGATTTCACATTGTACAGACTAAGTAGAATACTACATGGTATGAGAAGTACTGATAGCTTTGACAAGGATTCCATGATGTATCTTGAATATGGTTTAGGTTTTATCCATCTTGCTTGTTATGCCCATCCACCTTGATATTGGTTAACAAGAGATGACTTTTCCATACCTTGAGAACATGCTACTATCGTTGTAGGTTGTTTCTTATGTTTAAAACCTATGTAGTCATCTCTTACCTTGCCTTGAGACATGTGATCCAACATTATGTCACTTTTGAAGCTTATTAGAACAAAACACATGAATTCAATCACTTTATGCCTAGATAACATAACTCCATTTCACCAATTTTAGTCCATCTTTCAAAATTTTGAGTATACTATAAGTTGCCATCTAATATAGACCCTTATAGGTCATTTATTGATTCCTAGACTATGAGGTCATCTTTTTCAACTCACTTTTAGATCATACTAGCCATTATATGCATCTATTTCATGTATTAAGACCATGTTTTTCTCTCAATAAACAAACTAATTTATTTTAGGAGTCAATTTATAATTTCTAAGTCTGTTTTGAGCCAAGAGGACCATGTTCAATAGTGGATTTCTAGTCAACATCCTCTTGAACTAAAACACCAATCAATCTCCCTTTATTTTCCACAAAACACATCATCCATATATAATCATGTTACTACTATGTCTCAAGCATATTCACAAGGTGATTTTATTAACCTAGTATCTATAGGCTCATCTTGGCATGGAATTCTATCAAAGCCAAGATCAACTTTGAAGATGTTAAGGTAAAGTTGCCTTGAAGCAACTTTTCTACTTTTCTTGATGTATATATGTTTTTTTGAGAGGTATATGAGTATAAAACTATATCAAAACCTTAATCACAACTTCAAGACTAAATAGAAAATCTTAAAATGTCATCAAACCCATACAAGATGCATCCAACTCTATTTTTGAGCTTTCCATAAAAGAAAACCAACAACCCTCTTTTTCAACATCAAGACCTTTGGTTGAAATGAAATGCATAGGAGTGTAGGATATCAAGAATGGCCTTGGATCAATCAAGAGAAATGTTTTAGGGTAGATTATATATGTTACATGTCATATGAATCTCTTTTAAAATTTACAAACCCTTCAGTCTATGTCTCAAAAATCTGAAACAACTTGATCCAAATCATAGACATGGAAACCAAGTCATAGAGACTCAAAATATCTCTTTCATGGAGGAATTAGACCATCATATTGAGGAATTGATATTACTGGAATATTTTCAACACCTAATAACATTTTGAATAGTGAAATTAAGTTCATCAAATGTATTTGTACCTTATTGAAAAGATCAACTTAGCTTAAACTCTCTAAGAGGAGATATACTCAAAATGGAGGACTATGAACCCTTAATTTGATGATAAATGTGTGTCATGAATTATATAATCCATTTATAATCTCTTAATATGAAAAGAAATTATTGAACAACTTAGCTTTTGCTCCAAAACTAGCCCAAGGGACCATTCTCAAAGATAGTGAAGGAAACATGGTTTTATGCTATAAATAACTTCATAGAAAGAGTTATCAGATGAGAAAAAGATTTAAAAGAGACTCATGACCTATAAAAATATCCCTAAAAATAATTAATCTCCATAGTCTTTTGAGCTTAAGAAATAGGTGCAAGAATAGACCCCTCTTAGATGCATAGGCTACAGTGACTTGCTATAACTCTTATAAATTATTAATAAATAAGAGGACACTAATCCATGAAAAAATGTCACTAATTTAAATATTAATCGTACACCTAAAAATTTAAAAAGTTTTAGATCCTAAATCTCTCTCCTTTTTCCGTACTTAGGATTTGAAAACTACCCTTTTAGAGCTACAATGAAGGTCGATATAGGAGGAACATGGGTTTTTGTAATTTTTTAATTTTAAACTTGATATAAACCACTGATACAACCATATGAGAACCTAATTAATCCTATAATATTATTTTTTCACAAAAATCCTTTAAAAACTAGTATGAATGCCTAAAAAAGACATGTTTTGTCACTGAAAAAGGTCAAATTGCTAAGGATATTTGATTAAAATGTTATTAAATGTGTTATTGAGTCTTTAAAATGTTTTATAAGTTGAATTAATATGTAATTAATATTATTCCTTATTAGATACCATCAAAATCTTACAAAACCTTCTCTAAAGGGCACAAAATGGTTAGAATTGCATGGAAATGAGCATGAAGTTAGTCTAGAATTTGATCAACCTGATTATTCATATGTTAGGAATGTAATGACATTGACACATGATATTACACTCATAATGACACTTAAGACTCTTCTTACCTTTGAAAAAGGCTTGTAAAGGCCAAAAAATGACTAGACAAGCACACGATAAATGAAGGACAAGATCTTAACTCACCTAATCAACCTTAAGACTTGTTATTCATGGTTTATAATTATTAATATAAGGAATTTTCAAGGCTAAAATAATTATTAACAAGACAAAATTTCATCACATGCAAATTTTCAAATTATAGGGTTAATAATTTGACTTGTGAGGTCAAAATTGTCAACATTTTGGTGACTCTAATAAGAAGCATGCCTGTTATGATTGAGAACCAGATCATTTTCATGACTTTTGAAATCATAAAATACTAATAAATATAATTAATTACTTAAATTTCTCTTTTGAATTGAAATAACAACATTGTTTCATCCAAATCAAGGAAGGAAACACACCAAACAAGGGAAGCTAACTAACAAAGAAAATGTGTAAATAAAACACTTATTTGAGACAAAATATAATAAAAATAATGTGCTAGAATAGTAAGTGGAGGGAAACAACAAACTAAATATGTAAAATGATCTTAACTCTCAATATAAATGTTTTAGACGTATCCCATTAACTAGGATTGGGTGCTCCTCACCATCCATCTTTGCAAGTTGGAAGGCATTATGGAATTTACAGTTAGAGATTGTGTATGGGCCACTTCAAAGGGAGTCAAACTTTGAAAGCCTTTCTAGTTTAGCTTTGTATTCATCCCACTTGAAGACCAAATCTCCTTCTTTGAAATTCCATGAATAATATCCTTTGTCAAAGGATCTCTTCACATGTGTTTGGTGAATTTCCATGGCTAGCATGGAATAATTTATAACCTCTTCAAGATCCATAAGCTTAGCATACCTAATATCCATTGGTTCATTCTAAAACAATTGAAGCTAATGCATTAGTTCTAAAGTAGGAAACTCAAGAGAAATGGGTAACCTTGCTTCCTTACCATATACTAAATTGTATAGAGATTTGGCTATTGATCTTTTATACCTGATCTTATCATCCCATAGATCTAACTTCAAATTTAATTGCCATGACCACTGATTATCTTCAATAGTCCTTCTTATGATCTTCAACAATTTCTCATTTGTGGACTCAACAAGGCCATTTCCTTGTGGATATTAGTTTGATGAAGTGTTGAGATAGACACCATGTTGAATGGCCCATTGGCTGATCCTAATTCCCATAAAAGCCATGGAATTATAAAAAATTAGGGTTGAAGGAAATCCAAATATAGTAAGCAAACCTTCATAAAAATCCAGAATATTGGATTTGTTTTCATCTTTCAATGTTATTGCCTTTGTCCATATTTTGAAGTAATTCATATTAGTAAGGATCTACTTATGACCCGAGCTTGAAGGAGGATTGATAAGGCCAATAAAGTCTAATCCCCATTGGACAATGGGTTGGTCTACCATAATTGGTTGGAGAGGTAAGGCTGCAAGTTTCACTTTTCCTACAAACATAGCACATTTTTTTCATTTCTTAATGCATGCATGACAATCATGAAATATGCTTTCCTAATAATACCCACCTCTCATGATCTTAAGGTTGTAGTCCTTGTTAATAAATGACCTCCACCATGTCCATCATAGAACTCTTCAAGCAATATTTGAGTTTGGCTTGGCTCTATACACATTAGCAACATGTCATTGATATATTTATTGAAAATAACACCATTAAAAAGAAGAAATGGAATGGATTACAATCTGAAATATCTTCTTTTTGAAGAATTCAAATGAGATGTATAAAGACCATCTTGGAGATATCTTATCAAGTCATGAAACTAGCTAGAAGGTGAGGTATGATTAGCTACAACATATTCATCATTTGACAATAAAACCACCTCATTAGCCTCTTACAAGTCTAGGGCTAGATGCTCACAATTTACTTTACCTCTAATCAGCTTTGTTATCTTGATTTATACATTATACTCCATTACCTTCATTATCCAGTCAACTCTCTTCTCATTTATATCTTTGTTCAAGAAGAAATCCTTGATACTTAGATGGGAAACTATTAGGTGTATCTTGTTATTAGATAAAAGTATCTAAATTTATTGAGAGATTTGATTACTAAAAGTACATGTTTTTCAAAAAAATAATACCTTGTTTCATATTCCTCCAAGCCTTGACTAAACAAGGCTATTGGCTGATCCAAGGCCTCATGATTATGTTGCATAAGAATACTTGAAATGTTATCCATGTTAGCATAGATGTACAAGATGAATTATTTTATGAAATATATATTTATGAGTGTAGGAGAACAATCTATGGATTTATTTATCTCTTCAAAACTCTTTGTCCCTTCCTTGGACCAGCTGAAGCTCTAATTCTTCTTTAGCATGGTTATAATTGGCTTAGATAAAGTGGAAAAATCTGAAATGTATATTCTTATTGAATTGATTTTTCTTAAAAATATTTACAAGGCATTTTTGTGTTTAGGAAAGGAAATAAAAATAATTGAATCTATTTTTTTAGGATCTATACTTAAACCATACTTTGAAACCACATGCCCAAAAATCTTACCTTCATGAATTGAGAAGACACATTTTTCAAGATTAAGACATACCCCAAATTACCTACACCTTTCAAACACTTGTTTGAGGTGAACCATGTGAAAATTTTAACTCTTTGAAAACATGTTTATGTCATGTAAATAGAAAATTAAAAACCCATTAATAAGATCTTAGAATTCCATATCTATGGCCCTTTGAAATGTTGCTCCAGCATTGGATAAATTAAAAGGCATCTTTGTATATGTAAAGGTCACCCACTTTGTAGTGAATGATGTCTTGAATTGGTCCTCTTAATTAACCAATATTTTCTTGTAGCCACAATATCCATCCAACAAATAGAACCTCTTTGAACCTACAACCAATTTCAATTTTTTTTCCATTGATGGTAATGAATAATGATCTTTAAGGGAAGCCTTGTTCAAATCCTACAAGTCAACACATAGTCTAATCTTAGCATTCTTATTCCATACTGGAACAAGGTTTTCCACCCAATTTTAGTGCTTGATTGGTAATATAATGGCTGATTCTATGAGTTTATGAATTTCAACTCTCATCAAAGGTTCAAGCTTTGGATTGATGGGCCTTTGCCTTTGTCTTACTAGTTCTATTTTAGCCTCTATCTCAATGGTGTGTTGAGCTAGAATTGGGTAAAATCCTTTGAGATAACTATATTACCATGAAAACATATCATCAAAACTTGTATATAATTTAATGAAAGATTCCTTTTGTGAAGGACTGCATACCTTACCCAATTTTAAATTATTACTAGCTGCAATCTCCACATTAGCATAATGCTCTTCTTTAGTTGAAAAAGATGATTTTTATTTCCCAAATTCATAATCACCATTGAATATTTTATAAATTGTGACAAATCCTTTGGAAAACTTATTAATTTTTAGTTGCATAATTTGATCACTATACTAATGCAAGTACTTTGATTCATTCCTAGAGGAGAACTCAACCTCTTCTTACAAGAAACTGACAATATGATTATCATCCTAAAACACTTTTAAATTATCATGTTTATATATAATATAAGGCCTTAAAACCACCTTAATGTGTGACTAAATTTTATCATTTTTATTATCATTTGGGATACTAAATTGAGCCCCTATGGTAGCCAACCTATCTGCATGTTTATTAGCATCTCTTAGTATTGCTTGAATATTAAAAACCTAAAAATCTTCAAGTAAGTCCCACACCCTATGATTATAAGATATAATAATTGTGTTTTTACATACATTAATACCACTTACTTGATGTCTTTCAAGTTCACTATCACCACAAACTTGTAAGGTGTTGATTTTCATCTTCCTAACCCACTGTAAACCATGAACTATTGCCTAATACTCTACAAAATTATTTGAAAAACCAAATTGATACTTAATTGGAGAGAAATAAATTTGATTTTTTTAATAAATAAAAATAATTTCATCCCTGGTACCATGCTTATTCCTTTATCCATCAAAGTACAACTGTCATAGATATTCACTAGATCCATCATCCTTCACCATGTTTGGAATTAGTGCATCATTATCATGGAGGCAATAAAAACCAAGTCCCTAATTCTCAATTAGATTGGAAGGATCATAATTATGAAATTTTGAGGCCCATATAAAATCTATAACTCCATTTAAAGGTGAATTAGTTTCCACTCCACTAGTTTTTAGTACCTCATCCAAGATGACATAGTTAGTGTTTACAACACTTGGCATATATGAATCTAAGTGGAAATGTGAAATGGGTTATAAATTAATTGTTACCTTAGTACCATACCTAGTTATAAATTTTAAATATGTCCAATCAGCTGATAATTATCCCCTAATCTTTGAGGTGAAGTCTCTTGATAGACACATGACAAAGTAGGGAGGCAAGTCCACCACAACTACATCTTATTGAACGGTAACATTTGAAAAAAGTATGTAGTTTAAAATTTAGATATTTAATCATATCTACCACTATTTTTGGTGACCCATACAATTTAAATACTCCTTTATCATTTTGTTCATAAACTACACCAAGCTTATCTACAATTTGTTTGGGCATAACAATACTACTGGCTCCACCATCCACCATGCAATTATGAATTAAAGTGTCACCAAATATAAAAAATGAGGTAGAAAGGAGGATTTTTATTTGATTTTACCTCAGTTTTTTCATCTTTACCATCTTATGTAACTACTACACTTGTTTCTTCATTGGCTAGTCTAAATTAGTGAAGACAACACCTTCTTTCTCATCCGATTTTAGAGTCAATTTGAGACCTGAAAGCTCTTGAATGAGTATGTATTTTTATCTTAGAATAAATAGGTAATACAACATACTTATTCTGATGTTATAATTATTAATTTGATCCAATATACTGAATGAGTCCCACTAACCTTTGGCTGCACTTTTTGAACCACTGGATGCTCATGAACTAAAAGTACTTGATGAACTTTTTTAGCCTCTATATTCTAATTTTTTTGAGTTGTTGGGGTAATAAGTTATTACTTGGAACCTTTGAAAACAATATTAGGAGTAATTTAATCATGACTCACATATTGAGCCTAATCAATGTCCTTTATTTTATATCTAGTAACACTTGCAACTTGGCCATTTGAAGTGCTAGTCTCACCACCCTGATTGAAAGACACAACATCATCTATTTATCAATTTACAATAATGGAATCAAGCTACCCTTGAACTTATTGAGCCTATCCTTGTGGTACTAAACATGTTTTTTGGTATTTACCTCCTTGAAGAGAAAAATCTTCTTGTGTCATTTGTGGCATAATCGTGTTTTGTGACACCAAGGCTTGGTTTTGAACATCATTGAGATTGGAGGGCTGCCAACCTGAGTCTTGTATCAAGTTGTTTTGAGGTGGAGTAGGAATAATATAATTTGAAGTGGAAGGTGTATTAGGATCAAGATATGCATATGATTTATCATTATTTATGGATCCTTGAGTTGGTAGGATGGTATTTTCTCTCTAAATCCTTGATAAGGAGGCCTTTGATCTCTGAAGGGCTGATAGGTATGCTGACTTAGTTGTTGATAAGGTTTATTTTCCTAATATTTCTACCTCTTCAATTATACTCTTTCATTTCCAAAATATTGCAGCAAACCTTTAAGTTATCCAAACTCACTAGCTTGACTAGAAGGGGATGAAACATGAGCTTGAAGAGGTGGAATAATATCTAATGATGAAACTTGAGGAGCTTAAGGCGTTAGTATAGACTAAAATTTTGGGAAGATAGGCATTGGATGCCTATAAGAAAGCTTACCATCTTGTATTAAATTGTTCTCTACTATTATTACAATGTCATAAGCATCTAGCAAGGTATTATCACCCATCGACTATATCATCACACTAATGTCAGAATTGAGGGATCTTATATAGTAGAAGAAGACATATTTTAGGGATGGTCTAATCAACATAGGTATCTTGGTCCATGTCTTTTGGAATTTGAGGTTAATTTTAGTCATGAAATCATGAGGATCCCTTTTTATGGTAGTTAGTTGTTTAACTAAGTATAGGTGATCATATTTGTCCTCAAATTGTCTGAATAAGGATGACCCTAAGTCACCTTAAGAAGCAATGGATTTTAATGGGAGGTTTATATACCACTACAATGCTTTTCATTTGAAGGAAGTAGTAAGCAGTCTAATAGCCACATTTTACTAGACAATATTATGGATTGAATAGAGGTTAGAAACATCTTTGATGTGATAAATATGAGTTGTTTGATTTTATCTTGAGAAGAATGGGTTATTATTAAGAGATGATATATGAATGCCATCAAACTGGGCTAAATTTAGTGGACTGCCTCTATTAAATGAAATAAACACTTCATTTTTAATGGCCATCTAGATAGTGGGGATTACACTATTTAGGGTAATATGATGACCAAGAAACAAATATTTATTCTTTGGATAAGGGTTTATCCTATTAAACCTTGTTAATTTATAATATGTAAAAGGCAAATAATGAAATAAATAGGAATACCTTTACTAGATGACCTTGTGGTAACCTTTGGCATGAAAGTATTACTTGAATACTACTATGAACTCTAAAACTTGAATACATATTTAGAGTATGATGATAATGAATGTTATATAATAATACAATTAATTTTCCTTAGCTCTAAACTTTAGCTATGCCAAGGATAATGAGTCCCATCGGGCATGCCAAAAATTGTTGTCAATCAGGAGTGTGCCCTTGAGACAAAGTGAGCTATTCCTCACTCTTGTTGGAACATGGAATATCTCCAAAGTCTGGGTGAATTTATAAGGGATATAATCTTTATAGAGGGATTGTTCCCTTGATGTTCTCACTAAAACTTACTCTTAACCTACTATCTACTTATTCTAGCAATGAAAAGGGTGCAAAAGTTATTGTTTATAATGGAACTAAAAGATAAAATAAAATGAAGGTGATGCACCACTTATTTTGTGAAAAATTATTATTTTAATTACACTCCTATGAGAAGGGAAAAATTTCACACATTCACTACACTCAGTAAATATTTCTACAAAAGTGTTTGACAAGGACTTGACAAACTCAATTTATACAAGGAAGGACTAAACTCACATCCAATACATGAAATTAAAATAGTTTAGACACTAAAAATGACTTATAGAACATCAAATATCTCTCATGAAGTTATAATAACTAGACAATAACATATGAAAATAAGTGCTTCACTAAATTATATCAATGGCAAACACATACACTTCACTCAAAAAGCCAAAAAATGAAGGAATAAAGCTTCTCGTTTCTCTCAAAAGGCGAGTAAAAAATTTTGGTAGCCTCTAGGCACAACCAAAATAAAAATATTCATTGTTACATTTTTAAAAATTAATTCATATAGTAAAAATAAATGCTTAGAGACAAAGTAACCCCAAAATACGAGACTTCAAACTTGGTTTAAAATCCTCCTTTAGTGCTACGTAGCATTCTTCAACCTTATAAACATTATTAATTTATGGGGTGGAGTGGAAAAGATATTATTATATTTTTTAGGGACTTAGGAACTTTTTCATAATGTTTAGTCAATCCTAGACCACTTGGAGAGTGCCTAGATTCTTGCTACAACCCCTATATATTAAGCTCACATGTTTCCTTTTTGAATGGGTATTCATCCATTAAAGTATCCCTTTAAATAAATTAAATTATTTATTTTAACCATTTTTTATGTTCATGAATGATGTATCAACACTTGGCACAAGTTTTTATGAGACTTCTTCAACCTTTTTTTTGACTTTGTCTTCAAATGGGGCGTAGGAAGGAAGGAGAGTCCTATTTAAGATTGGACACCTTTTGACAACTATTATTATTCATTTAAAATCCTTACATGACATTATAAAATATTAAATATGGCATATAATCTCATTAAATATCTTTATAAGACCTCATTAGGAGTTATGCCTTGATTTAGTCCTTTAGCTCCTCAAATCTCTCATTTCCCACTAGGAGTAGAAGGCAAAAGTTGATTTTTCTTCAAGTTTGATTTATGTATACTTAATTATTTCATGTATGACTTCTCAAGAGAATAAAATACCTGTAAAAATTGAATTTGATGCATCAATCACTCAAACAAACCTAGTTCTAGACCAAAACCATGCATTTCCTATGATTCTTTATAGACTATTTTCAAGAAAATCTCCTTTTTTTGGAGAATTTGGAGATTATATTGGGAAAATTAAAACATTTTTAGACACCATATATCCCCTTATATCTCCTCACAAACTTTGGTGGCCAAAATCCAATTATAGATATGTTTTCTAACCCATTCTTCTAGTCAAATTAGGCCTAATTAGCCCTCCTAGGCCTAAAACGTGAAAATATTTATCCTAATACTCCTAAATTGTGTTAAACTAACCAAAATAATTTTATTCACTTTACCTATGATATTTTAATTATCCACATCAATTTTGGTGTTCTAGAACACTATGGAGGTACAATAACCATGAAATGGTCATTGAAAGGCTTGCCTTTTTGAAGTATTTTCTTACTGGCCCAAAAGGGTTTAATAGTTTGGGAATATATAGATGAATTATTTTGAATTTTTAGATTTAATAGGTAAAAAAAGTCTCAATACACATCTCCCATTGATTGGCATCTTTTTACACTCTCCATAACCCTTGTTTTAGCTCAAACATATGAAAAAGTATAGTTTTTGTACTATTTTATACAAATGAAGGTAAAAAAATGCATGTAGAGTATCCTTAGAGAGTCTAATAAATTTTTTGATAGGTTTCAGATCATTTCATGTCATTATGGGTGGTTTCTAACTCAATCTTTGCAAACTATTCCAAATTGGGGTTTAAGGTAGTTTTCACCCTTAAGGTTTGTTCATAAAGTTATGATATTATAACCCTAAAAATTTTCCACTAGAAAACTATTTGAGACCCTCCATAATTTATCCTATCTCCTTGATCTCCCATGCTAAACCTCCATTCTAGTGTGAGCATCCAAACTTGGCTTATTGAACTCTCCTATGCATTTTATGTACTTTGTTATGCTCTTGAGACAAGAAATGGATTCTTCATGAATTTCTCTATGAACAAAAATCTTTCACACACCTAATGAATTCCCATTTCCATGTTTTTTAACGCTTATTATACATAATAATTGGTTTCATACCCTTATTAGGTAGTATGCCTAATCTAGGCCTACTTGAGCTTGATTGGAAATGGCTAGTCACCACCACCTTTGAGTGGTTTCTCAAGATTTCTGAGCTTCATTCATGTTTTTTCAAGCTCAATTCACCTTAATACACCATATCAAGGTGTCACATAGTGTTTCCAAGACCTATCAACACTCCCTTTGATCATCTTCTCACCATAGCCTACAATTTAGTGTGCTTGAAAGTACCCTACCTCTAAGACAAAATAGAGGCTATTATGTAGATGGCCTTTCTAGAACCTTTAAACACTAGAAACTCCAAGACAGACTTCTATCATGATGATTGTGTACAAAGGTAGAATATAGAATATGTATTTCATAAGAAACCAACTCTATGCTCTATTTTTTAATGATTATCATCAAGTGATGTACACACCTTCATAGTTTATGTGTTCTCAAACATTTTGACACTCACAACTTTTGTTAAATATTTAATCTTGCATTCTTCATACTTGGTAGGTCTAGACTATAGGCTATATGACTGTGTTGTTTGCTTAAAAACACCATACCTATAGGTGATATTTTAAATATTATACCTTGATTTATTGATCTTCCATATCCTTTATCCTTCCATTCAATTATGATGTGGTCTTTCCATGGATAAACATTGCCACCACCCATCTCTTATGCCATGGTTTCCATGCTTGCACAAGTAGATGTTCTAGATTGGGAAATGTATGAACTAAGTACTCCAATCTTAGGCTCCATGTTAGATTGGTTTGAAATCTTTAACATATGAGTGTATAATACTTTCTTATGAACCTCTAAATTACCAAGACAAGGTCATTAACCCATTTAGGTCACCTTGCACCAAATAATCCTTCTCTTGTACTAACATGGTTGTAGGTGTTCATTTTGAGCATTGGGTGGGTTATAAGTTACATTCATACCTGAGATAGGTGTATCTCAACTCATTTAAGGCTCCCTAATTTTTTTAAAACCTCATTACTCCTTTTAAAATAAATTAAGTCCTTAGAACCTAAGAATTACCTTCCATCCATAATGTCACTCTTCAAACTTGCCAAGTGTCATTATGGATGGTCTTATGGAGCTCAGTGTCCTATAGGTTTATATTAAGACATGGAAAATGATCCTTAGTATTTATTTAACCTCTTCTTGAAATCCATTAAGGTCAATAAGACCCTCTTTGCCCTTGCTTCAAAAACTCATGGACTTTCTGCTCTGCCATCTCACAACTTGCATTGTTTTGTCTTCATGGCTGACTGTAAGTGTTTGATCCATAAACAGTAATTATAACTTGATAGTAAATAGTGTTTATTTAAAATTTATTTTTAAAAATAAGTCATTTTTCAAAAATTTATTTAAATCAAAGGAATTGACTTTTATTTTAATCTAAATGTAAAATTAACTAAACAGTTTTGAATGAGTATTTTTGTAAACTCATATAATCTTATTATTTAGTTAAAAAAACTTTCAATTAACCTTTTTTATCCTTTTAAAATATTCTCTTAATTAAATTTTAGTAATTAAATTCCAAATATCAATAATAATTAGAAATTAATATACTGATGGAAAACTGAAATAAAATAATAAAATAGAGACTAGAGATTATTTATGGGATTCACCAATTGGCTACGTTCATGAGTTCATTTTAACCATTCCATTTAAATAATATGGAAATAAAATGATTAAAATTTACATCCTTGAATAACTTTCAATTTGTTGATCAACCTCTAAAAAACTCTGACCACAAATATCTTTTGTTTCCAAAACAATCACCTATAAATATATATCTCTGAAATGTATAATTTATCTCTCTTCAAGGAGGGAAAACTCTAAAAAGGTTTGTAAAATACCTTATGATTTTCAAAAATCACTCTGTAATTAACATAGATTAACAAAATATTCTACAATAGGCAAAATAGCCTCAACTAGGTTATTCCAAAATTCTACCCTTATACAAAAAAATACAATTTGTATTTCCTTTATTCTTTGTTCTCTGTCTCTGGATCATCATCCATAATATAAAATGAAATTAAGTTTTAAATAGCCAATATTGGCTAACAACCTTCATTTTTTTAAGTACAATTAAACTCCAGATAGGCTGCATGAAATTAAGAAGGAATAAAATCCCATAATTTATGGGGTGTTGAAATGTCATGCTTAAATTATCAAAACACTTTACCATAAATGATATGGTCCATGTTACCATTATCTTCAACCAAATCCATGACCATGAAAAATATAAGTGGAAGACCCACATAGGAGGAAGATGAGCATGCCAAGTGTTTAAGATGTGCATACCAAGAACTTAACACCCAACATAATGTAAGGGGATAAAAGAATTAAAATATAGGCCATAAAATATTCCACTATTACCAAACTCATTGACCACTATCAAGTGGATTTCCACGTGGGAAAAGGGAATAATATGTGCATGCCAAACATAAAAAATATGAAGATTAAAAAATTAAACCCATGTAAATCTCCATGCCCCCATCCAAAATATAAATGGAATTCCACATGGGGAAAAGATAAAGTGGAATAAAGTGGTTTTATCAAAATGGGATAAAGGTTTGTTATTATTATTTTTAAATAATTTCCAATGGCTTTTTTAATAAACATGAATAACCTCCATGTGGGGATAATTAAATTTTTGGGATTTAGTTTTAAAATATCCAATGGTTTAATAAAACCATAAAATAGGATAATTAAATTAAATTGGAATTTAATATCTCATGGTATTTTAAAAAACCATTAATAATAGGATATTAGTAATATTTTGAAAATGGAAAAATGGTGGAATTATAGTATAAAAATAATTGGATGATGTGAAATAAATAAATTGGCGGCATTAGTGGAATTATATAGCTGGCAAAGTTGTTAATGGTGTAATGTGGGTAAAGGTCAGTTTGGTCCCACATTTGTAACACAATAGCCATTACAATAAAATAATTCCAATATAAAAAGTAATTGTGTAAACTCTTTATATTTTTACCACATATCAAATTTTCATTATGACACTTTTATTTTCCACATTTTTCTAAACCATATGAAAATCCTTTGGATCAAACCTCTCCAATAAGACCCTTTAGTCCCCAGAAGGTTAAATAATCCAACTGAATCTGCAAACATTTCACTCTACAAAGTATCATGGTAATTATTCAAAAATCAAATTGAATCCTTGAAATGCCAGTGAAATAAATATCTACCCAATATCAAATTATAGATAAAATCAAACTGCTTATACAAATGTCACATCTTCCAAAATGGTCAATCTGCCAATCACTGTAAAATGATCACCAAGTGTAATTACAAACTAGTTTGTTAGTGTAATAATATAGACACTAATTATAACCACATTTGATAGTTACTAATAAATAACCAAAATGAATGATGGACTTATAAATATGCAAATATCTTGCATGGCTACAAAAAGTCTGTAAAATTATTACAATTACAAATGGTGCCTAAAAAAAGGTCTTATAAGCCTCTATTTACACAATATAAATGAAAACATATATACTAAAATGTAATTTTTCCCAAAATAGATATATTGATCATGCCTCATATAATCTACATATCTTGTTGTCAACATTTAAATATGAAGTTTTTCCAAAACCCAACTGTGAAAAAATAATCCAACTATGATAAACTTGTCCTTTGGGTTTTCTCTATAGGTTACTCCAATAAACCAAATTCAAATCTTAAATCATTTGAGAATATCTACAAGTTTAAACATGAATTAATTCATTATTACCAATGCGTCAAAAACTCAAAAACTTATTTAGGATAAAAATATAGAGCTTAACAAAACCAAAAACATGATAAAATAATCAAAGTATGATAAACCTATCACTCAGATTTTCTCACAGTTGGTATCTCAAAAATGCATCTTCAAAATCAATCTATATTCCTTTTAATGGAGTCCCAAAACTACTTTGAACATTTTTATGCTAATAAACTATCATAGCTATGCAAACATGAAACTAAGGGATTGCTTACCAACCAACTTTATCACATTTTCCTATTTAGGAGGTTTAATTTCCTCAGTGAATACCTAAGTAGTTACATGGGTTATATCTAAAACTATTAGATTTGAAACTTCTTGTTTGCTTACAAATGCATCATTATTCATGGATGTCTTCCTACAACACTTAAGACATAGTTTTGGATGCAATACCCAACATTTATCATTTTTGTGACCACTTAGACTAAAATGATTATTACCCATTTGTTTCTCTTTAAAAAACATAAACATCTTAAGAGTTGGTTTTCATTTCCAACATAAGGAAACACAATGATTATTTAATCCACAAAAAATGCATGGATATTTAGACAAAAAATCATGTGAAATAAATAAATTGGCGGCATTAGTGGAATTATATAGCTGGCAAAATTATTAATGGGGTAATGTGGGTAAAGGTCAGTTTGGTCCCACATCTATAACACAATAGCCATTAGCATAAAATAATTCCAATATAAAAAGTAATTGTGTAAGCTCTTTATATTTTTACCACATATCAAATTTTCATTATGACACTTTTATTTTCCACATTTTTCTAAACCATATGACAATCCTTTGGATCAAACCTCTCCAATAAGACCCTTTAGTCCCCAGAAGGTTAAATAATCCAACTGAATCTGCAAACATTTCACTCTACAAAGTATCATGGTAATTATTCAAAAATCAAATTGAATCCTTGAAATGCCAGTGAAATAAATATCTACCCAATATCAAATTATAGATAAAATCAAACTGCTTATACAAATGTCACATCTTCCAAAATGGTCAATCTGCCAATCACTATAAAATGATCACCAAGTGTAATTACATACTAGTTTGTTAGTGTAATAATATAGACACTAATTATAACCACATTTGATAGTTACTAATAAATAACCAAAATGAATGATGGACTTATAAATATGCAAATATCTTGCATGGCTACAAAAAGTCTGTAAAATTATTACAATTACAAATGGTGCCTAAAAAAAGGTCTTATAAGCCTCTATTTACACAATATAAATGAAAACATATATACTAAAATGTAAATTTTCCCAAAATAGACATATTGATCATGCCTCATATAATCTACATATCTTGTTGTCAACAATTAAATATGAAGTTTTTCCAAAACCCAACTGTGAAAAAATAATCCAACTATGATAAACTTGTCCTTTGGGTTTTCTCTATAGGTTACTCCAATAAACCAAATTCAAATCTTAAATCATTTGAGAATATCTACAGGTTTAAACATGAATTAATTCATTATTGCCAATGCATCAAAAACTCAAAAACTTATTTAGGATAAAAATATAGAGCTTAACAAAACCACAAACATGATAAAATAATCAAAGTATGATAAACCTATCATTCAGATTTTCTCACAGTTGGTATCTCAAAAATACATCTTCAAAATCAATCTATATTCCTTTTAATGGAGTCCCAAAACTACTTTGAACATTTTTATGCTAATAAACTAGCATAGCTATGCAAACATGAAACTAAGGGATTGTTTACCAACCCACTTTATCACATTTTCCTATTTAGGAGGTTTAATTTCCTCAGTGAATACCTAAGTAGTTACATGGGTCATATCTAAAACTATTAGATTTGAAACTTCTTGTTTGCTTACAAATGCATCATTATTCATGGATGTCTTCCTACAACACTTAAGACATAGTTTTGGATGCAATACCCAACATTTATCATTTTTGTGACCACTTAGATTAAAATGATTATTACCCATTTGTTTCTCTTTAAAAAACATAAACATCTTAAGAGTTGGTTTTCATTTCCAACATAAGGAAACACAATGATTATTTAATCCACAAAAAATGCATGGATATTTAGACCAAAAATCATGTGATAATAAATCCTTATTTTCATAATTGAAATATACATTGGAATATTTATCAAGTTTTTTAGGATTAGTGTAAGTATGAGAAGGTGGAATCATGTTACCTTTTCTCAAATCATGTTTACACACAACACCATCTTTTTGTGAGGATGGACTTCTTTTTCTCTACATGTTATCACTCTATAGGACTAGTGGCTTGAACACTTTGTTGTTGGAATCTTGTCTTCCTTTAGTAGTTCTAAAAATTTCACCATCTTCCATTTTCACATTAGTATATCCAAAACCTATAAAATGAGGTCTATCCTCTACCTAAATGGGGTTAGCAGTGCCTTGTCTATCATTTCCAAGGCCTTTTCCATTAAATTCCACTTTAACAAGTAAATTTGAACCTACTCCTTTTCTATACTATTCAAATTTACCAAAAGTGACTCACATTGACTTATAGTGCATTTATCTGTCATTATTTCTGAATATAATGTGGAGAGCAATTCCTTTATTCATTCATGATTTCGTAACTTTGACAAGAACTCATCCTTGGTTTGGAAATCATATTTTAACCTTTTGACTTCCTCTTTTGAGGAATAAAATTTTGATCTAAAGAGATAGTTCTCTTCTTGAATATACATATTAAATACTTCAAGATCATCAATTTTCTCCTATTTAGACAATTTTCCCATGGTTTCATGTTCATCCAAACAACCTATACTTCCAACATTGCAAATGGAGTAAATAATTAGTCTATAAATAATCCAACCAAGACTGAAACTAGATTCAAATTTTTATACAATCAAAAGCTAATCCCTACATTCTAACTGATCTAATACCAAATTGATTTGTAAATAGTAATTAGTCCCTGCTGTTCAATGCTATTTATTTAAAATCGAATTTTTAAAAAATAAGTCATTTTTACAAAATTTATTTAAATCAAAGGAATTGACTTTTATTTTAATGTAAATGTAAAATTAACTAAAATTTTGAATGAATATTTTTTTGTAAACTCATATAATTTTATTATTCAATTAAAAAAACATTCAATTCACCTTTTCATCCTCTACAAATAATATCTTAATTAAATTTCAGTTTTTAAATTCCAAATATCAATAATAATTAGAAATTGATATACTGATAAAAAACTAAAATAAAATAATAAAATAGAGACCAGAGATTTTTTTATGAGGTTCACCAATTGGATACATCCCCAATTTCATTTGAACCATTATATTTAAATAAGATGTAAACACAATGATTAAAACATACATCCATGAATAACTTGCAATTGGTTGATCAACCTTTGAAGAACTTTAATCACATATCACAAATATCCTTCATTTCCAAAATGATCACCTACAAATATATATCTTCAAACTGGGAAATTTATCTATTCAAAGAGGCAAACACTCTTAAAAGAAATATAAAATACCTTTTATTTTTCACAAATCCCTCTCTGTAATTTACATATATTAACAAAAGATTATACAATAGGAAAAATAGCCTCAATCAGGCTATTCTAAAATTATGCCCTTGTACAAAAAAATATAAGCTATATTTCTTCTATTCTCTATTCTCTATCTCTAGATCATCATCTACAATATAAAATTAAATAAAGTGTTTAATAGCCAATATTGGCTAACAACCTTCATTTTTCTTAAGTACGATTAAACTCTGGATAGGCTACATGAAAATAAGAAGGAATAAAATCCCATAATATATTGGACATTGAAACACCATGCTTAATTTATTAAAACACTTGCCCATAAATGATATGGTCCACATTACCATTATCTTCAACCAAATCCATGACTATGCAAAACACAAGTGAAAGACCCACATGGGAGGAAGATGTGCATGCCAAGAGTTTAAGATGTTCATTCCAAGATCTTAATGCCAAACATAATGTGAGGGGGAAAAAGAATTAAAATATAGGCCATAACATATTCCACTATTACCAAACTCACCAACCACTATCAAGTGGATTTCCACATGGGAAAAGGGAATAATATGTGCATGCCAAACATAAAAAGTATGAAGATTAAAATATTAAATCCCATGTAAATATCCACACCCCCATCCAAAATGTAAATGGAATTCCATGTGGGGAAAAGATAAAATGGAATAAAGTGGTTGTATTAAAATGGGATAAAGGTTTGTTATTTTTTTAAAAAAAAATCCCATGGCTTTTTTAATAACCATGAATAACCTCCACATGGAGATAATTAAATTTTTGGGATTTAGTTTTAAAATATCTAATGGTTTAATAAAACCATAAAATAGGACAATTAAAGTAAATTTGGATTTAATATCTCATGTTATTTTGAAAACCCATTAATAATAGTATATTAGTAATATTTTGAGAATGGTAAATTGGAATAATATGGTGGGAAAATAATTGGATGATGTGGAATAAATAAATTCATGGCATTAGAAAAATTATATAGCTAGCAAAGTTGATAATGGGGTAATGTGGGTAAAGGTCAGTTTGGTCCCACATCTGTAACACAACACCCATTAACATAAAATAATTATAATATAAAAAATAATTTATAAACTCTATATTTTTACCACGTGCCAACTTTCCATTATGACACTTATCTTTTACACATTTTTCCAAACCATATGAAAATACTCTAGATTAGTGTTTTGGCTTTGAAGTTGGTGGTGTGAAATAAGTTGATCAAAGATCAACCTAAGAACTCCTCTTTACAATTAGAATTATTTCATTCTTTATAGAGTTCTCACTTCAAGGTGAATATTTTAGTTTCATTCTCCCACATTTGATCTTCAATAATCTTGGGCTTTCACATTGTACGGACTGAGAAAAATACCACATGGTGTGAGAAGTATTGATAGCTTTGACAAGGATTCTATGATGTATCTTGAAGAAGGTTTAGGTTTCATCCATCATGGTTTTTCTTCCCATCTACCTTGACTTTGGTTAATAAGAGATCCCTTTACCATACCCTAAGAACATCCTACTATGATGATAGGTTGTTTCTTATGTTTGAAACCTATGTAGTCATCTCTTACCCTACCTTGAGGCATGTGATCCACCATCATGTCACTTTTAAATCTTTTTAGACCACTACACATGAATGCAATCACTTTATTCCTAGAGAACACAACTCCATTTCACCAATTTTATTCCATATTTTAGGCTACTGAGTATACTTTAGGTTGCCATCTAATAGAGACCATTATAGGTCATTTATTTGATGCCTAAACTATGAGGTCATCTCCTTCAACTCACTTTTAGATCATACTAGCCATTATATGAATCTCTTTCATGCATTAAGACCATGTTTTTATCTCAATCACCAAAGTAATCTATGTTAGGAGTTAAAATACAATTTTAAAGTCTCTTTTGAGCCAAAAGGACTATGTTTGATAGTGGATTTATAGTCAACATCCTATTGAACTAAAACACCATTCAATCTCCCTTTATACTCCAAACATTCTAATTGTATTAGCATGTTTCTACTACATCACAAGTTTATTTTCTTAACCTAGTATCTCATAAGCTCTTCTTGGCATGGAATTCTATCAAGGTGAAGATTAACTTTGGAGATGTTAAGGTAAAGTTGTCTTGAAGCAAATTTTCAACTTTACTTGATGTATATATGTTTCCTTGAAAGGTATATGAGTAAAACACTATACCAAAACCTTTATCACACTTCAAGACTAAATAAAAACTCTTCAAATGTCATCAAACCCATATAAGATGCATCCAACTCTGTCTTAGAGCTTTGCATAAAAGAAAACCAATAATCCTCTTTTTCAACATCAAGACCATTGGTTGCAATGAAATGCATATGAGTGTAGGATATCAATAATGGCCTTGGATCACTTAATCCAAATGTATTAGGTTATATTTCAGATGTTACATTTCATATGAATCTCTTTCAAAATGTACATACCCAACATTCCATGTCTCAAAACTATGAAATAATTTGATCCAAATCATGGACATGGAAACCAAGTCCTAGAGAACCAAATCATCTCTCTCATGGAGGAATTAGACCATCATCTTGAGGTCTTGATATCAATGTCATATTTTCATCACATAATAACACTTTGAACATTGAAATCAAGCTCATCAAATGTATTTATACCTTATTGAAAAGATCAACTCGTCTTAAACTCTCTTAGAGGAGATATAATCATAATGGAGACCTATGAACCTTTCCATGGATGATAAAGGTGATTCATGAATTATATATTCAATTGATAATCTCTAAAGATGAAAACATTTATTGAACAACTTAGTTTTTGATCCAAAACTGGCCTAAAGGACCATTCTCAAATATAGTGAAGGAAACATGGTTTTATGCTATAAATACCTTATTAGAAGGAGTTATTAAATGATAAAAATATGTAAAATATAATCATGTATTATAAAAACAACCTTAAAAACCATTCCTCTCCATCATTTTCTAATATTGAGAAATAGGTGCAAGAACAGACCCCTCTCTGATGCATAGGCTATAGTTATCTGCTATCACTCTTAATGACTGTTCATAAAGAAGAGGCCACCGATACACAAAAAAATTAAACTAATTTTAATACTCCTTATACCCCTAAAAAATTCCAAATTTTCATCTCCTAACTCATTCTTCTCTTTCATTATTAAGCATTTAAAAACTACCCTTCTAGAGTTACCATAAAGGTCTATATAGGAGGAAAGTGGGGTTCTATCATTTTTTCACCAAAAAATTCTTCAAAACCACGAATATGACCTTTTTAGGATGTAATAAGTCCTATGAGATAATTTTCTCATAAAAATCCTCTAAAAACTAGTATGAATGCCTCAAAAAGGCTTATTTTTGCACTGAAAAAGGATAAATTGCTAAGGAGCTCTAATTTAAATGTTGTAAAATGTGTTATTAAGTATTTAACATGTTGGATAAGGTGAATAAATATATAATTAATATTATTATTTATTATATACCATCAAAACCTTCTCTGGAGGGCTCAAAATGGTCAAAATTGCATGGAAATGAGTCATGAAGTTACTATAAAATGTGATCAACTTGTTTATTCATATGTTAAGAATGTAATGACCTTGACACATGATATTAATCTTATCATGTCACTTAAGAATATTATTAAAATTGAAAATGGCCCAGAAAGGCCAAAAAATGACTAGACAAACATAAGACAAATGAAGGACAAGAACTTAACTCACCTAATTAACCTTAAGACCTGCTAATCATGGTTTCTAATGTTAAATTTAAGGACTTTTCAAGATTAAACTATGGACCAACAAGAAAAAATGGCATGATATGCAATGTTTTAAATGATAGTGGTGATAACTTGACCTATGAGGTCAAAATTATCAATATTTACACTTAGGTCTTTGAGTTATCATACCCTCTTCCAATTTATACAATTTAAACCATACCCAAGGTTGAGTAATTTTGTGAACACATTCCTTTAATTATGTGGTAATACACCACCTCCTTTTTATTATAGTATCTTTTTTACCTTGTCACTTATTTATAAAAATACCAAAACACATACCTTGCTTAAACATTTTCCAAATCTTAAGCAAGCATAGAGAACAATATTCTAGACATGATGCTAAGGTATACTCATAGTGGGGTATATTATGCCCCTATTTGTGAGGAATATCATTTTTATGGTGGAAATGAGCAATCCATCTTGTTTGAGGATGTCACCCTCTTTAAGACCTTTTAATAAATATCAATCCAATCCATGCTAATTTTTGTGCATCATCCTCATTCTGCCCCTTTGATTTGCATGTCATGATTTAAGGTTACTATTTTAGGATATCCTCCTTTGATTTGCATGTGGTCCTTAAAGTTTACTATTTTATGATATCCTCTTTTGATTTGCATGCTAAACTTTAAGGTTACCATTTTAGGTTATCCCCCTTTGGCTTGTATGAGTGAAGAACCTCCACATCATGTGAAGGTTACTATTTTAGGCTATCCCCCTTTGGTTTGTATGAGTGATCAAGCTCCTCAATGCATGAAGGTTACCATTTTAGGTTTTTCTCCTTTAGCTTGTGAAAGCCAACAAGCTTTGAAATGTGTGAAGGTTACTATTTCAGGACCTCTTTCTTTGATTTGTGCAAGCAATTAAACTACGTAGCATCCAATAATTACCATTCTAGGCCCATTACCTATATTTATTGAACCTATTCTTAAAGAAAATACATTTAATGAACCTAATTTTATTTATCCCTTATTTAATAGTCTCACTTTTTGAGATCCTATTAATTAACCACAAATCATTGTTCATTTTGAGCAAAATTTCCCCCATTTTAGAAATTTTATTTTGATCTTCAAGCCTCAACAACAACCCTTACCTCTTCAAGAGCCATCTTATGAGGACCAAAATGTGTTAAAAGTTTATATTTTTCAACAAGTTTTAAACCAAGATCATAATTTTATTGTTGAAACACTCATTTGTGATGAGTGAACATGTGATGAATCACCTATTCATATGTTACCCATTTTAAGGAGCCCCATCTCCTTAACAAGTTAGTCTTTGAGGAGTTGTCTCTTGATATTTTTACACTCATTAAGGAGTCTCATTTTTACAAGGAAGTTTCTATTGAGATGTCATTCAAATGGTTCCCTCTCTTTGAGGGGTTTTACTTAGATGAGCTAGTCTATATTGAACCCTTCTTAGATGAATCAATTTTTATAGATCCTATTATGCCATCACAGGCCACTACTTATTCGATATCAAGCATTAAACAAAACATTATTATATAAACATCCACATTAAATGAAGAATCAATATTTAAGTTAGGTTATATTCCTAAACTAACATTAGATTTAGCATCAAAAGTAAAATTACTATCAGAACCGATATCAAATTTAGAGTCTATTAACTTGGACTTGACTTGAGAATCAAAATATAGTTTTGGTTGTTACAACATTTATTACACTTGCTTTGAAAATAAATTTGAATACATTTTTGATCCTTTTATGGTTTTTGAGGATGATTACATCAACATCGACATAAGTTCTCCTAGTATCTTCTATGAGGATTATGTTTCCTTTCATCATCCCATTATCTCCCAACATAGCCATTTTATCAAAATTTTACATCTCATAAACATCGATTGGGATTGGAAGACTCACACTTTGTTGAACTACATCCATTTTGACCTATTAGGTGCAAAATATTAGGGGGGAAAGATTGTATTCATTTAGAAGAAGAAAAATTTCCTAGTGAAGCCTTTTTGGAGGCTCTTGGGAATGATCAAAGTTCAAACTCAACATATTTTAGTGAAAATTTTTCAAAGGTGATAGAATAAAATCAAATTCAAATGTTAATATCTCTTCATAAAACCTTATCAAAATCACTAAGGGATAATCAAGATAAATTCATTAGTGACAACCTCATTGAGGCACTAATAGCTGAGCATAAAAGTTCTTCACTGCTTGATGAAGACATTGTCAAAGATCAAATTAGTATAACTTCCAATATATAACATAATCATATGGTATCTACTCTCAAGATTAAACAATATAAAATTTTTGTGGTCTTATTGAGAGCACATGCAAAATTATTTGGCCCTACCACAACTAAAATTATGTCAAATCCATAATCAACAACATTGTGTGTGCCTAAAAGTCCCAATATTCATTTATTACCTATCCATTATACATTAATTTATTAACCATATTTTCATTACCAAATTATACCATTTATCATGTGCCTAACATTATTTATCATCCCTGGGTAAACTTTCCTTTGTAGAGGCTACAAATATCTCTTGTCTCGATGTTTTAAGGAAGCAAAATCAATGACCAACAAATATCAAAAGAACATTATTGAGATCCAAATTTGTATCAAGTTCTTGATAAAGAAACTATTCAAATAAGGTTTTGGGTATTAATTTTAATGATTGATTATTCTAGTTGTCTTATATGTTGACTAGAATATGCATCTCCAGATCATTAGGAATAGCAGAAACATTTTCATTTTCCATTTACCCTTTCATTTTCCTTGCCTCATCTCTTAGGGGTGACCCTATAGACCCTTTCATTTTAGGCATATTATACTATTGTATCCCATTTATCTCATTGTTGTAACTACATTGACTTGAAGTCCTTCGAGACTATGTAGGCAGTGCTAAATTCCTATTGAGGTAAGCTCGGTCACCCTCACCATGCTCTCATTATTTTGTAAATAATTTTTAACTTTGAATGCTCTTTCCATTTAGCAAGAAATCTAAGCCACACTCTCTTCATTTTGTAGGACCACTGTCACTTGGGTGGCCAACATTGTTATGATTATTGCCAAGTGTCAACTTATCATTATATAATTTTATTATACCAGGTCTTTACTATGGATCAACATCTATTTTTATTTTTTCTTCTTATCCCTTTTTGATCTTGGTTGTTTTGGGTCATCCTACACTTTTCATGGGGGGATTTTGATAGAGTTTTAGCAATTTTTAAATTTTTATGTTTAAATGAAAGTCTATGGAAGTAGTGTGACAATTGATCTACCAAGTTATCTTTCATCTATCATCTTATTTGGTATCCCCAATTATAACCACCTATGGGAAAATAAATATTATATTTGGTACCCCTGATTATAACTACCTTTAGGAAAATCAGAGTTATGATGTTGTTTCCTAATTATAACTACCTATGGGAAAAATAAGTACAATGTATTTTTATCATGCATTTTCACATTACTTAGTCATTAATATTATCATTTGCCTTTATTTGTGAACTTGTTGTGACTAGTCAATTTTTCACCACCTTTTGTGTGGGTGTAATCAGTATGACTTAAGGTCCTAATGGGATTGTGTAGGTTGTACTCAATTCATGTTAAGGTCAACTTAGTGCCCTATTTTCATACACTCTCACCATCTTGATATTATTTTAAGTTGGCAGGATCTCATCGTTTCATGAGCATTCTTTGCAATACACTCACCATTTTAAGAGTTGGACAATTCTATGTCTATTAATCCTCAATCGAGTTGAGATACTTACAAAATTTCAAAAACATTAATAAAATTTTAAAAGCTCAAAAACATTTTATTTTTTGTGCATGTTTATTTGATTGTTTTTGTCTTTTGATTTATTTTTTAATCTTTTTGTTTATTATATTTTATAGGTACATCTTGATGGTCCATATGGATCTTGATTATTCATATCTTGATCTCATGTTATTAAGATGTTCTTGTTTTATTTTTAAACTCTTATTCCTTCTTAGATCGTGATTATTCATATATTGATTTTAAGTTAGATTCATTTATGGTTTTTTTTAATCTTTGTCTTTGTTTTTGTTTAAATGTTAATAATTGTAACTCTAGTCTTGGTAATTTTTACCATTATCCTCAGTTATAGGTATTCACATTTGAACCAGCTCAACACAATTTAAATGCCATGTCATTATAAGTTTCTCATACTTATGATGCATAATTTATTTTTTCTATAGAAAGCACTTTGTGATTTGGACTCAAGTCTCAACATTGATGCAACTTCGATGATCAACTCTCAAGAACACTAGTGAAACTAGGTACTAATAGCTTATCATGCACCTTACTCTATGCAAGATGTGAATCTCTTAGCATACATCATGAGTCTAATCAAACAGTGGTCAATATTCTTCATTCCTCATTCCATTCTCTCCCACTTCTAGTGAACTACATTGGCTTGAGGTCCATTTGGACTATGTAGATAGCACTTCGATACATGATGTATCTTATGTTAGTTCATCCACCTTCATTCTTATTTTCATTTCTTTCATCACTTTATGCATTCTCGTATGCCTAATTTTTTTTGGCTTTTATAGCTATTACACCATTACATATATGTTTATGCCTGCTCATCTTTAATCTATATTATAAGTTATATCTTTGAGAAGTTTCTTGCCAATTTGACCTAAAAAGCATAAAATTTGAACCAATCACAAATCTAAATCATCCCTATAGGGGAAAACCATTATTTATCAATGATAAAAATCATCCCTACTAGGGCAAAATTGTTTATCACATGATCAAATTCGCTCTAATGGAGCACATTATTATTTCTTCTATCTATGGATACATTATTTTTATTTTCTTCTAATTCTAAGATCTATGGAATTTTTCCCTCATTCTAACAATATTTTAGTATGAAATTTATCTCAGGATTGATCATTTCATAAGAAAGTAACTTGCACCCTAGCTTTGGGTGTCTTTAAAGTGTGTCGCTTATATTTTTGGATTGTATCCTTCCCTTTTCCCCCATACTTGAGGCCATTTTAATCTAATTATATTTTCATCATTGATGGAATAAATGTGTACAATCATTAGCTTATCTTGATTTAATTTATTTCATGGGTTAATCTCATTTTCCCTCTCTTTTTAAGAGTCCATCCTTCTCTTTCATCCTATTATGTCTTCTTAAGGGGGCATCATAGGTCATTTTAATCTAGTTTCTTCTTGACAACTCTTTTCTTTGAAAATACGTTACTTCACCTGAATGTCTCACTATGCCTTCTCAAATAGGGTCAAAATGTATACATCCAATTCCTAATACCATTGTGTTAAAATTGTCAATCCTACTCAAAATGCACTCAAATGCACAAATTGGGGAAAAATAATTTAAATACACTAAATGGTTTGAGATTTTTGGATATAAGTGATGATTTAGGCTTATGCATCCCTAAATGGGTCAATGCATTTTATGTGATTATTAAATTTGACTAAATCATTTCAAGTAAAAATGATGAAAATGCATTTTGTTGCTCTCGATCACTCTTTTCTTCTAATTCAGAAGCACATGACACATGCATGTGTTATTTTGTGTCAAAAATTTCCTAAATGGGATAACGGTCCATACTCAACTAACATCACCTTATAATTCTTTTCCAGATAAATTATGATCCAGTAATATGATCTTCTAACTAGTTTGATTAATGAAGTGTACCAATTTCTAAGAATTGCACTAAAATTGATTAATCTTACTTAGGAAAATTAAACCAAATTATGAGATTAAGTAAGAATTACATGTAATTTATTGAATATTTATTTATTAGAAATTGATTCCTACTAACTACATCATTAAGTGAGGTCATTTGTGGGGTGGTATCCATAAGCCATAAATGCAACAAATATCTAGGGTATGGCTTCCCATGCCTCTTTAATTCCCATTCCTCCCAAATATTAATGAGGATTTTTATGGATATTATTTACATAATTAGATTAATTCATGGTCACACATCTTGATCTCAAGCTGGATGGTCATGGTTGACCCTAATCAATTTGGAAAATCTATAAATAGGAGGTCAAGACCACTTTGATTTATCTTAATTTATGTAAAGTTATAATGTAGGATTCTCTCTACAAGACATTTGAGTGTAGTTTGATAATTATTTATTTGCAATAAGATAGATTCATTGATAGACATGACATTGATTTCATATCATTAGCCTAGTTTATAGTTAGTGTTATTGAGTTGGTGTCAAAGCTTGGCCTTGTACCATTATTGAAGACTTGAGCACCAAATCAAGGGGGAAAACATGTTTTGAGCCGCATATGGATGGTGGGATGATCTTGGGAAGGTAACTTGTGTTTTCTTTCTTTCATTTATTCTTAATTTTAATTTACACATCCCGTTGAATAGGTTGGCCTAGATTTTTAGTTCTTTATGAAATTTTCTTGGTCTTCCTGACTAATTCTTGATCTAACCATCTTTATAATACATATATACAATACTAACTATAATTTTACTAATGTATATGAAGGATATCAGGTGAAATACCATCCTAATAAAGATAATGTAGGATCAATATAGACATGGGTGCATCGAGCCCCTAATGGAAAGATATAGTATGATAAAAATAATAAGTAAGGACAATGGATATGATTTGATGGTGATTTTAAAGAGGGACATATGATATGCTCCAATATAAAAATATGATACTAAGAGGGAAGATATACAAATTATTAAAACAATAGTATTATAGCCCAATAGATGCATGGAATAAACCTTATAAACATATGAACCACTAATAGTATATCAAAGGTAGTAGTGTGCATGGTGTAGATCATGGAACCAACCATATGATATCATATATATTCAATAAATGTTATGTGGACAATCATGTAACTACCTATAATAAATTTAGACATCAAATGAAGCACATTGACCAAAAATAACAAGTAGTCAATGACATGAATTATAAACAACATGAAAATTAGAGAATATTCTATGAAAACCACAAGATAGGAAATATGACATTCACAAGCACATGAAATCATGATAAATAAGATGTAATAAATTGACAAATCATATGTAACTTAATATAACACATATGTTAATGGCATAAAATGATATGAATAAACAAAATATATCCATATAACTAAGCACATAATATTTAATACAGATCAATATATGTATAAATATTTGTACAAAGATATATATGATAATGAAAACTAGGAATGATGGTACCATAAACCCACTAAGAAATTATGTCATTATAGGCATGCCCCTAGTTATAGTAATTATGAACCTATGAATCAACTATAAATCCATGATCATATGTAGCCTATTTATCCTACATATAATTTAAATAGTATCATGAGAAGACTATGTAACATGTATATATAAACTTCTTTCAATAGCTAGATAAGAAATGATATGTAACCATGTGCAACTATGTAACCACACCCATAAAAAAATATTTTATTTTTATTTTTATGTGTTACCATTATTTGTATTTTACAATTTTATAAAAATATTGGAATCGCATGATACAATCCAAGAGGTGAAATTAAGAGGAATCAGGGAGACAAGGGCTAAAAAATAATATATAAGCCAATAATTGAAATCTAGAATAATTAAGAAGAGAAGGATTCATACTAACTATAAATTCCATCAAAACTTAACTAAAAATAGGGAAAAATGCCTTGATGTGGTGTGTGTGTGTGTGTGTGTGTGTGTGTGTGTGTGTGTGTGTGTGTGTGTGTGTGTGTGTGTGTGTGTGTGTGTGTGTGTGTGTGTGTGTGTGTGTGTGTGTGTGCATGTGCGTGCATGTGTACATACACATGCCTACATGCACATGCATGCACGTGCATGTGCATACATACACATGCACACATAAACATGAATATTTGTGAATGTGTTATCATTAAAAAATAATTGAGTACAACAAGTGCCAAGAGGAAAACTCAAGTAACACAAGCCAAAGAGATATAAGAATCCAAATGAAAACTAGAGAAAGAACATAAATGTCAAACCTAGAAGAATAAAAGAGAAAAGAATAAATCATGAGATAAAATACAAGCTAGAAGGTATTGATGGTGAAATTTTTTACATCAATGAATCAACCTTTTCTCCTATCAGGAAGGTCAATATAGGATCAGACCAATTTAGACATAGGGGGTCTAAGGAACTAGAATCAATCATAGGATGTGTAAAGGGTTTTTTTAATAATTAAGGGGAAAAATAATCAAATCAAACATTGAATTATCATCATTATATTGCATAAATTATATAATTCTTCAATAATAAAATCAGACTCATATTAGAAAGATATGGTCTAACCTATCCAACATAGTAAAACCTATGAAGAGGCAATCTCTAGAAGGAAAGATCTATGATTTGTATAATCTCTTATCAATCACTTAATGCCACAAGACTATAAAAAATAAAATAAAAGAGATGAAAGAAACCAAAATACAAATAAATTAAATGAAAATTAAATCCAAATAAGGAAACAAAAATTAAAACTATCATATTCTACTAACAACTAACACTAAAGCTAAGAAAGTAAAACTATTTCTAACAATAATTAACAAACTTATATTGACCCTAAAATAAGATAATTATAATACACACACACACACACACACACACACACACACACACACACACACACACACACACACACACACACACACACACACACAAAGTAATTTCAAATACTAAATAAGTAAACTATGAGTAAATAATAAATAAACAACAATAAGATAATAAATAATTTAAAACATAAAAACAATAAAAAAAAAAAAAAATACATAAGTAACCTAACTAAACATAAATAAAATCTATTCTATAACATAAATATAAAATAACTTTATTATGAAATAAATTATCTAATTAAGAAAAAAAATTACCTAAAAATATAAATAAATGAAGAAATAACAGAAAAAGAAAAGATATTAATAGCTCTCAACATAAATAAGACAAATAATTTAAGAAATAAAATCTAACTAAATAAAGAAAGAATGAAAATAAGGTAAAGAATCTAAATAAAATGTGTGATACTTGCAACAAGAATCGACTTCAAGTAGATAAAGATGATTTTATTGAGAAACCATGAAATATTATGATTATAAACAATCTAAAAGTGAAAATCAAAGTACAATCAATTGATCAACAATTATTCAATATTAGAGATGATTGCAATGAAGAAAAAGGAAATATGGAAAATTTTCAAACTTAGAAGAACTCTTGATACATATGTGTTTCTCCCTTTTTATGTGTCTTCAATCTCTTTATAAAGTAATTCTTCAATGAGATAGTTTTTAAACAAGTTAAAACTAACTTTTAGTTAGTTGTAATTAAATGTAATTGATTGTAAAGTAATTTAATTAATTTATAAGTATATAAAGTTACAACATATATTTATAATTTGACTTAGTAAATTCCAAGAGATTAAATAATAAAGTAGACCAAATTACAAATTCTAATGGGTGGGCCCTTTGACTCATTTGGACATCCATTATAACAATTATTTAACTATGCAGACTATAAAGAATTAATAAATTATTTCATTAAAATAATTAAAACCTATTTTAATATTAATAATCCATATATAATATTTATCCACTAAAAATATCAAAATAAATCATAATAAACTGCACTATAATGATTTTAATATTTAAAAAAAATAAAGTTTCACCGCTTCTAGGTATATCAAACATATCATTGCCAAAAATGCATGTATTCATAAAATTGGAACTTTAAATTATCCAAAACAATAATGTACTGGAATAACATCAAATGAAAAAAAAAACCAACATACAATAAACATGTTAATCAGAATCACTACCAAAAACCAAGTTAGTGTGTGGAGCCCCCTTATCTATCTGATAATCTGTATACTATCGATGTAGCCACAAACTAAATAAAATTAGTGCCTCCAAAATTATCATCAAATTATTATTATTATTATTATTATTATTATTATTATTATTATTATTATTATTATTATTATTATTATTATTATTTACTTGAGTCAACATGACTTGGATTGTATGAATGCTATCATGTTTCTTATAAAAGGTACATTTATCAAACTCAAGCAAATAATGTCTAGTAATAAATAGCAAAGAAAGAGTTAAATCCACATGGTTAGGATTCAATCTAGGAATTAACTCAAGATGATAAACAAGAGGATAATTTGGAATGGATTAAATGTTAGTGTGTATTCATTGAGAATATTCTCTTAAAGTACCTCATCTTTAAGGATGAGATCTCCATGTGGATCTCCTTAGACCTCTATGAGTATCACCATAGAAAATTATTAAATAAGATGGAATATTATCAAGTAAATTAAAAAATATGGGGTTAGATACATCAAAATGAATTGAAACATGAGTACCACTATGAAAAGGTATATAAATTCTATTAATATCTATATGTCCATGAAAATATATACCACAAGAAGTACCCCATGAATTAGTACCCTCACCTTATTATTCACTATCTCTTCCCCACACATTCCTACCTAAAGTATGGGTATATAGGGTAAACATTGACATACTATATTATAATAATTTCAATATAATAACTCAATATAATAATTATAATATTTTTAAAAATAATAAATTCAACATTTATTTCATCATTTCTCAATAATTCTAAAACTACCAAGATATGAATATTGCCACTAATTTTCCATTTCAATCAAACAACTAAATAAAATAAGAAAACATGGTGATCATTGAATTTTTAAAAAATGTCAATATTAATATATAAATATAATTATAATTATAAATATCATGACATGTTTATATAACATTAAAAACACTTTGAGAACATCAAAACAAGCAACCATATAATCAATGAGTTCAACAAAAAAACACTACATATATTTCTACATGCAATCAAAATAAACTTGTCATTTTATCAAATGAATTATGAATTTAATAGAATTCCAAAACCCTTTGTGCAATTCATATGAATTATTCAAAGTATAATAAGTGAAACCCTTATTCATGTAAATTATAACCAATGATTGCACTTAGAGAAACCATTATATCATAATTTTATTGTCTGAACCTCTACTTTACATCAATAAAACTCTCAATATCATTATACTAAATGGATATAGTATCACTTTAAAATTAATGAAAATACATACCATATAGGTAAAAAATATATGTATTCAATGCCTTCATATCACAAGACCTATTTTATTATAGAAAAATAAAAACAAACCAACCAAATTTATTCTCAAACCATAGGACAATAGACTTGTTTGAGTAAATGCAAAGTAAAATATGCACTACATGTTCTAAAAAAATGCATGCAATATATCATCCAATGAACTTTGGTTTATGAAAAACTTATATTTTCAAACTCAAATGGATTTTCAATACTTCGTACAATTCTTCCATATCATTAAAAAAAACTAAAAAAGAACAAGACAAACCCACACAAACTTTGAAAAATAAAGATATTATTTCAATCATGTAGAGATGAAAAACTCAACTTTATTTCATTATAACTATTATTTTCAATACTTCGTACAATTCTTCCATATCATTAAAAAAAACTAAAAAAGAACAAGACAAACCCACACAAACTTTGAAAAATAAAGATATTATTTCAATCATGTAGAGATGAAAAACTCAACTTTATGTATTTTAATTTTTTTTTGAAACAACCAAAATCCTAAAAAAACAAATGCACCACTTAGATAATGAAACCAAATACATAATTTCAAGAAAATATAGAATGCACGCTGACAACCTTCACATCATCACAGAAAGACATGTAAACCCAACTGAGAAGTGTTGTTTTCAAACCAACTTAGCAATATTTTTATCTATATGAATGAAAAATTAATTATGCATGTAATATTTTCACATATTATTGTCATATCACCATTTTATGCTGGCATCATAGAACTTAATAAATAGAATGAATAAGAAGATATCCAAACATGGTGACTAAATATACCATAAAAAGGCATAAACACATGCATAATTTTCCACTTATATAATTTCTAATAAAAAAATTTATACATGATTTCATCTTCAAAATAATCCACTTAACAAACATGCAGTAACTTTTATACAAACTTTATACAAAAGAGTTCGATAGAGCCATAATGAAGTACATTCTTTAATGTGGAGACATTATTCACTATAGCAAGGTGTCAAAATCAATATTCATATTAAATAGGTGGCATGGGGAGAGATATTATTCCAAGGAACATGTGGGGATTTTATGTTGACTACCATGATGGAAGTGTGACACAATTCCATGTGGGGACCAAGGATAATGGGATTGACCTTTGTTAATAGGAGAATCCACTAAATTTTTGGATGCACATATATGTGGGGGATAAATATTACTATTCTAATTTAACACCCATGTGGAGTGAGACTCCATTTGAGTTTCACATGCTAAAGGGACCCAAGATAATGTGGAATACTTGGAGACAATCTTCATGACGATCCATTAATGCCTCCATGAGAAGGATGACATATTTTTTTAGGGATTATCTTTTATCTTTCCCTCCAAGTGGAGATTATTTTGGATTTGTATTTATTCCCTCCTAATAGATAATGTTTTTGTCTCTTATCTTTATTTATTCCAAGTAGAGAAGGGTGTAATTCTTGGGTTGATGGTTATTATCACATGCTTTGGTTATTTGGTAATTTTTTCTATATAAGAAATTGAGATCCTCTTGTTTGGCCATAGTGGCTTATATGAATTTATATTCAAGAAAGTTTGAAGGAGTGTTATTTAAGTAATATATGAAGTGTGAGTTTTATTTCATATAGTGTTGAAGTTTCCCATGCCTATTGATTCATTATTTAATTAAAAAATCTAGTGAGAGCACATCAATTGGTATCGAAGTAAGTTAGAATCATGTAGAGACTTTGATGTAGGTATAATATATGATAAGAAGACAAGGAAGATGATGATTTTTTTCATAGATGAGAATGGATATGTGTCATTGTAAAGGCAAATGGAACAACTAACTATAATTGTCACCAATCATGTAAGAAGGCAACTAGAAGATGACACTGAAGAAGAAATAATTCGTGAAGAAGAATTACAATAAGAGCCACTATCAATGGAGGAGATAATAATTAGAGGCTTAGATGGAATAAATAGAGGATTTAGAGTTTAAATTCCTAAATATGGGGGAATCTTACAACCATAAGAAATGAAAGATTTGTTGAAAAACATGGAGAAGTTCTTTTAATGAAAACCCATGCTAGAAGAGAAAAAGGTAAAATTTTCATGCACCAAGTTGAAAGGTCATGTAATGATTTGGTGGGATAACCTTTAGAAAAGAATCAAAGAAAGAACAAACAAAAGATAAACACATGGAACAATATGAAAAATAATGTAAGGGAGAAATAATTTCCTGTATATTATGTATAAATCCTCTATAGAAGGTTCCAAAACATAAGATTGAAGGAACATAATGTACAAGAACAAATTGATTAAAATTAAAAGTTGTCCATACAAGTGGAGTATGATGAAACAGTAGAACCAATGGATTTAAAGTATGTGAATGGGCTGATATTTTCCATTCAATATTAATTAAGCATGCATAGGATAATTTTCATGTAAGAATCTTATCAATTAGCCTTGAAAATAGAAGAGAAACAAATTACACAAGATTTTAGAACAATAATTGGTCTAAGAAGATGGAAATCCCCTCCAATACCACTAGAGGTGTATTTAATCCTATAAGTGGAAAATCATCACATGGTGCAAAAAACATAAAATATAATAGTCAAGGCTTCCAATATAAAAAAAGAAGAATATGATTTCAAAGAGGATGAGGTTATGGTGGTTCTAGATGGAGGTTTCTAAATAAACATAGATCTTTTGTTTATTATAGATATGTAGAAGGACATAGAGAAATTGAGTGTCCTAATTATCATGGACAAGAAAGAAGGTAGGATGACTGCCCAAGAATAAACTTGGTTGAAGTTCAGACATAAGATCAAGATACTAAATTTGCATCAATAGATGTTAGATAAAATATTATGGTGAGGAGGGCAATGATTTCCTTGAGAAAAGAACCAGAGTAAAACAAATAAGGTGGTGATGCATGGATGTGAATAAATAATTTTTGAACAAGATGTATTTTAGGAGGAAAGGTATGTAAAGTGATTATTTATGGACATAACTATGATAACATGGTGTCTAAAGATATGGTAGAGAAACTATGATTACAATTTGAAAATAATCCAAACCCCTATAAAATTTCATGATTTAAATATGGAAATGGAGTTATAGTAGACAAGATGTGTTTGACTATATTTTCTATAGGAAAAACTTATAAATATGAGTCATGGTGTAATGTTATACCTATGGATGCATGCCATGTATTTTTAAGAAGACTATGGTAATATGACATGAGATTAATTCATGATGGAGAAAATAACACTTAAACCTTTCTAAAATATGGTACAAAGGTAGTATTATTACCTCTTATGTAAGAAGTACAAGTAGAGAGCATGTTTTACATAAAAATATTTTATCAATGACATGAAGATAACATGTTGTTATGTAATATTTTACCATTAAATTTATTTGATTCTAGGATCATCTCTACCAAATCAAGGCCCATATAGGATGAGTCCAACAAAACATATAGAGCTGAACAAGTAGTTTATTGAGTTGGTGAGGAAGGGTATTGTAAGGGAGAGCATGTGTCCATGTGAAACACCAACATTACTGATTAAAATAAATATGGAGGATGGAGGATGTGCGTAGATAGTAGAACAATCAACAAGATTACCATCAAGTATATATTTCCTATATCCTATTTGGATGATATGATGAATGTTCTTACAGGAGCAAAGTATTTTACTAAGATTGATCTACGGAGTGGCTATTATCATATCTAGATTCATGAAGGATATTAATGGAAGATAGAATTCAAGACTAGAGATGGCTTATATGAGTGGATGGTGATGCCTTTAGGGTTATCTAATGCACCTATCACATTCATGAGGATGATGAACACAATGTTATGAGATTACATTAGTAAGTTTCTAGTAGTTTATTTTGACATTTAGTAAGACTAAATAAGATATTTTAAAGCATTTGGGAATGGTGTTAGAATTATTGAGAAGGGATAACATGTATGTAAATTTGAATAAGTGTAGTTTTATACAAGATAATTTGATATTTTTAGAATTTATAATTTCAATAGATGGTGTTAGAATGGATGAAAAAAAGGAGAAGTCAATTTTTGAGTGGCATATTCCAAATAAAATCATAAAGGTAATAAGTTTCCATGTTTTGGTAACATGTTAAAAATTTTCATTAAGAATTTTATTAGTATTATTTCACCAATAATAACAATGTATAAAATGAAAATAATTTATGTGGATAAATTAAGCAACATCAAGTTTTGAGTTGTTGAAGAAAAAGACTATAGAAATGCCTATTCTAGCATTACCATAATTTAACAAAGTATTTGAAGTGGATTTTAATGCTTCAAATGTTAAAATTGGTGCTGTGTTGAGTCAAGAAGGAAGACCAATAGCATATTTTAGTGATAAGTTGAATGAGGTAATAGATAAATATTCTACATATGATGTTGAGTTTCATGTTATTGTGTAAGAATTGAGACATTGGAGGCATTACTTGGTGCCTACGGATTTTATTCTATATATTGATCATGAGGCTTTAAAGGATGTGAATACTCAAAAAAAATTAATTTGAATTTATTACGCCTTTCTTATAGGGATATAATTTTGTGTTGAAGTATAAATTAATAAAGAAAAATCAAGTAGATTACGCCTTGAGCAAGAGAGTGGGGTTGATAACTACTATGGTGAGTGAATTAGTTAGATTTGAATTTATTAAAGAGTTATATGATATTGATCCAAATTTTGACAAGATAGTTGAGCAGTGTAGGAATCGATTAACAAGTGATGTATGTACTATTCAAGATGAGTACCTTATTCAAGATGGTTATATCTTCAAGGGAAGATAATTATGTATTATAATTGGGTTTTTGAGAAACAACATTATAAGAGAGATATACTATAGTGGTTTGGTTAGACATTTTGGTAAAGCTAATACAACATCTTTACTAGAGGAGAAGTATTGTTGGCCAAATATGGAAAAAAGATGTCTCAATATATGTTTTAATATGTAGGATTTATTAGGTGGCTAAAGCACATGCATAGAACACATGATGTTACATGTTATTATGAGTTCTAAGACAACTATGGATAAATTTGTGTATGGATTTTATGTTGGGATTACCAACCACATAGAGAGGTAATGACTCAATTTTTATTATTATTTAAATGTTTTATAATATGGTTAATTTCATTGTATTTAATAAAAATAATGATGCCACTAGGGTTGAATAATTTTTCTTTAAGGATGTTGTGAGATTGTATGGAATTCTAGAAACCATTACATCAGATAGGGATACCAAGTTTCTAAGTTATTTTTGGAGGACTTTGTGGAAGAATTTGGGTACAAAACTAAAATTTATTAGTACATTTCACCCACAAATATATGGATAAATAAAATTTGTAAACAAAATCTTGGTGAATTTGTTTGAGATGCATAGTTGGAGAGAAGCACAAGCAATGGGACTTGGGTTTACCACAAGCTAAGTTTGCATATAATAGTTCAATGAATAGGTCAATAGTAAAATCACCATTTCATGTGGTTTATGGGAGAAATTTCATGGGAGTTTTAGATATGTTATAGTTACCCATTACAAGGAGAGTTAGTGATGATGTATAGGCATTTACATAGCATATACAATAATTGCAAGAATAATTGAGAATAAGGTTTCAAGAAAGTAAAGAAAAGTAAAAACTTGTAAAAGATGTCAAGAGGAGATAAAAGTTATTTGAAGGAGATTTAGTGATGGTGTGTTTGAAGAAGGAAATATTTCCAATGGAAACATATAACAAGTTGAAGTACAAGAAGATTGGTCCATGTAGAATTATGAAGAAAATCTATGACAATGCTTATGAAGTAAGCTTGCCACAAGATTTTGATATCTATCTAGTATTTAATGTTTCAAATTTATATGATTTACATGGATAAAAAGGTGAAAGTGAATATGATGAAGAATTAAATTGATAGCAATAGGTTTTAATGAAGAAGAAAGAAAATATAGTGCAGATCTTAGATAAAAAGATAGTACACATGAGGTAAGGAAACTATCACATATATTTGGTATAGTGGGAAGGATTATCACAAGAGAACACTTGTATTATAGAATGGGAGATGAAAAACATTAATAAGAAGAAATGGCAAGAGTTAAACCAGATCAACTCGTAGGAGATAAGTTGTTCTCAACCAGATGAGGAGGATACAGAGACACTATTCACTTTATTAATGAGTCAAAATCAATATTCCTTTTGATTAGGTGGAATGTGGCATCATATTATTCTAAGGAACATGTGAGGATTTTATGTTGACTACCATGATGGATGTGGGGCACAATTCCATGTGGGGATCAAGGATAATAGGTCTGAAATTTATCAAAAGGAGAATCCACTAGATGACAAAAATAGATCAAAACATTTAGATGAGACAATCTTGGAGATTTACAATAGGGAGACAAAGAGTCATCCTCCATTGATCTTTCTCTTGGATGATTACCTTAGTTACCTTTAATTCTTTTATTTTCATGTGTATTTTTCTATAGTGCCCATGGTGGTCAAATGGTATTAGCTTGTATGTTCATTTTTATTAATATTAGTTTTTGAATTATGGTTAATATTTATTTATTTTTTCTTTTCTTTCTAATTAATGTCACTTGATTCATGACCCATACTAGCTTGTATCTCCCCCACCTAGTTCTCCATGCATGTGTCATTTATAATAAGAGAGGGTTGTGGTATTAATTATTTTTCTTTATGGAAACTCTTAGAAAATATGGTCCCAACCATGTGAAGAGGGGTGAAATGGTGGTTTTAATGAGATAGTTTGTCTTATGGGGGATAATAAGGAATGGAATATCAAGGATAGTCTATCTTTCCCCTCTCAATTTTTAAAGGAGATTTTAGACCATCAAATAAGTTGTTTAGTGAGGTCCTATGTCAAGAAGAAGTGGTAAAACACATGGGATGTTGAATTTGTTTCTAGTTGTCTCTATGAAGGAGAGCATGGAGAGAAGGAGTGGGATGAAGCCTAAATCAGTAAGCACCCTAGCCTTGACAATTCCTTGAATATTGTTTAGAATTATTTGATGGAAAAAGATTTAAAATAGGAAGAAATCATGTTAAAATATAATGGAGTTTTTTTTGTATGTTTGAACAAGAACTTTCTCCCTTATAGAAACTTCTTTGATAATTGGCTCAATTTAGTTTGGGGTAATAATCTAGATATCTACATTATATTTTTTCAAATGATTTAGAAAGGGTTTTTTATGATTTTATTTAAAAACTCCAATATGTAGAGAAGGGCCATTATTAATCCCTTGTGCAATATAGGTCAATCTTTGTTCAAGGTGGTCCCTTGGATCCCAGATATGGATTGTAATGACCTAGTTTTCAAAACTACACCTAGATGGGTGGATATTGAAAATGTTCCTATCCAACTTTGGAACTTTCTACCACAATCTCTAAATCCCCTTGGGTAATTCATTAAAATTAAGGACACTAGACTGTCATTAGTTCATATGAATGTTAGGGTTATGATATCCTTATAGACCTTATATGTTTTCCTTGAATGCCTTAACTTCAAAATCAAAGGTATTTCCCATTATTGTGATTTCATAAGACCAAGAGGATCAAAAAACTATTTTTTTGGAAAAAATATGGACACATCAAGAAAAATTGTCCATTATTGGTTAACAAGGAGGACCTCTATAGTAAACAAAAAGGCCAGCTAGCACAAAAGGAAGATTTTATATTAGATTATTTAAAAGTATTTAAAAACACTATGTATAGTAGTGAACAACTCAAAGAATTTGTTTTCCAAAAGGAGCCATTGGGGGAAAAGGCTCCAATGATTGTAGATGAGCTAGGAAAATTTGTTACTTGTTACTCTCCCTAGTCCTATAGTTCCCCACCACCATCTATTAACATGGTGCATTTTTTGCTTGATGTGATTAATTATTTGTCAAATAATTTGGATGATGATTTTATTGAATAGAAAACTCAATTTTTATTATGCCACAACTTAAGGATTCCATCTTAGATGAGTATGTGGGTTTGTCAACTGATCCTCCTATTAATTTTTATTTTAACCCTGGTAGCATTCCCTTCTCTAACCTTGATGAAAAAGGAGAGGGTTCCTCTCCCATGGTGATTTATCTAGAGAATGGACAATGTATCAATTTTGGATCTAAAATGGATACAACAGTAATTACACCCTTGTCCCTCAAGGACCTTAATGTTTCTGATAATTAGAAGCCTAAAGGGGGTGGTAAAAGACTTAAAAATAACTTCATTTCCAGCCCACTTGATCATTATTTTGTAAAAGTAGAAAAAAATCTAAGGATATCCCTCTTAGTAGCCCTGACCTAGCTTTTAAGAGGAAGGCCAAAGAAAAAAGTTCTAAATTATTTTAAAAGGTTGTATAATGGTGGGGGCAAACCCCCTAGTTAATCTAATTAACCCCCATACCTCATTTTATATGTTAATTATAAGTTAGAATGTTAGGGGATTGGAATCCCGTGATAGAAAACCCATTTTGAGACAATTTAGACACTCAAAAGACAAATTGGACTTTTGGCCTTCAAGAAGTTAAGGCTATGGGCTCTCAATTGTCCTTAGCCCTTATTTTCATTTGGTGTAATACAACTCAATTTGCCACTAATCACCAAAGAGGAATAGTAGGGGCATCCATATTGGTTGATACTAAATTGAAGTAGTGCATGATTAATCATGGTGTTTCCCCTTGTAATAGATTTGTATGGATATTACTAGAAAATCAAAACCAATGTTTTGTTATGTGTAATATATATGCTCCAAATGATTATAGAGAAAGGTTAGAGTTATGGAATTGGATTAAATCTAACCTAAAAAATGTCCCTTGGGTCTTTGGAGGAGCCTTTAACATGGTAAAGGAAAAATAAGATAAAATTCATGGAAACCATCAGTCTTGGAAAATCAATGAGCTTTTCTTTTGGTCTAAATTTAAGAGGATGCATAGACTCAAAGATCCATCACAAAAAAGTAAAATTCAAAGTAAATGAATTTAGTATACCTAGTGTAACAATCATAATATTAATAAAAAATAATATTCCAAACTTCATAGGTTTTACTTGAATAGAGATTCCTTTCAAGTGACCCCTAATAGTGCTGAAAATGTGGTGAATGTCCTATCCTACACAATCTCCAACCGCCATCCCATTGATTTTAGATTTTATTTGACTTTAGAAATTGATAAAAGCTCCTCTTATTTCAAAGGACTTTATAAGTTCAATGTTTCTCACTTAAATGATTAGGTCTGTATGGATGGTTTTCGCTCCTCTTGGAATGTAGGGAAAATATCTTACAATTCTATGTCCAGTATTGATCAGTGGAACTCATGTATGGAATTATCCAAGATTTTTTCAAGAATGTATGGTCAGATCAAGGCTAAAATGTGAATGAAAGTAGATAGGGTCACCTAGGAAAAACTAATTTTTGATGAAATTTCACTTCAACTTGATCCCTCTAATGGTAGACTTATGGATGAGCTTAACTCACTAAAGCATTAAGTTAGGTAATCCCAATGCTACCTTTTCAGGGGGTATAGACTTGCTCAAGATTAACTTGGCTTAAGTTTGGTGGTAAAGGGTATAAGTTTTTATTTCAATTATTGAGAACCAATATCCAAAGGAGCAAATTTCATCGTATTGAGTTTTAGGGCAACATTATGCATGACACTTGCATGATCAAAGAATCTTTCTTCGAATTCTACTCCATCTTATTTTTGCACGATGATTCCAATATTATTATAGAGAAAACTAGGGATATTTTTGATATATGTATTCTTAATAAAGTGTCACATATGCAAATAACTTCCATTGATAAGGATATCACTCTTGATGAAATCAAAGTGACCATTGATTCGCTCAAGAATGGCAAAACACTTGGTATTGATGGTTTCCCTACTATATTTTACAAAGCCAATAAGGAATGGTTGGCCAAATATTGTCTTAATGTCTATAGAGAATCTGTTATTGTTAGTTCTTTGGGACCTAGAATTAACATAAGTTTTATTAAGCTCATCCCTAAGGAAGGGGACCCATATTCAGTCAAAAAATGGAGGCCAATTACCCTGCTTAATGTCTCCTATAAATTTTTGGCAAAAATCTTGGCCATGAGACTCTCTTCTCTTCTTTCCTCTATTGTTTTTGAAACTTAGACTAGATTTGTTTAAGTAATATACATTTTGGATAATTGAATACTAGTTGGGAAGGGATGTATTGGGCTTGTGATTCTAATAAAGATTTGGGCATGATTCTGTTTGCCTTTGAGAAAGCCTATGATAGAATAGAATGTCCCTTCATTGAAAGAATACTCAGAGCTTTTGGTTTCCAATTTTTTTTTGTAGAATGATAAATGTTCTATTCAAAGATTCCTCTAATGTTATCAAAGTGAATGGGGAATTTAAAGGCTCATTTGAGCTTTAATAATCCATTAGACAAGGATGTCCTATTTCCCTTTATTTATTTATGTTGGTAGCCAAAGCCTTGAATTATCTACTTAGATTATGAAATGTAGGACCTCCTATCAAAATAATCTCTCTTCCCAATGAAGATGTATTATTTGATTTTTTATATGCTGATGACATTACTCTATTTGTCAAACTAGAGCAAACCAAATTAAATCAAGTTGTTTTAAGGCTTGATATATTTTGACCTACTTCTGGATCTAAGGTTGTCATGCATAAATATTGTATGTTGGGGTGGTAGGGTATCCCTCTTGATTGGATTACATAATTTGTCTAGGTGTGGAAAGGGTTAGACTTATTGGGTAGATATTTGGGTATTCCTTTTTCACTTACTCCTTCATTTAATCTCACGTGGGAGTGGAGTTTTGTCAAAATTAACAAGAAAATTGAAAAATGGTAGGGACACTTGATTTATTTACCTAGAAGAATCCAAGTCTATTAAAAAGTTCTTTCACCATACAATATATATTATGCTTCTTGCTATATTTTATGTAAGACTCAAATTGATTTGATACATAAAATTATAAGGGATTTCCTATGGTTTGATGGTAAAGGAGTGAGGAAAGACATGATATTTCATGGCAATTTCATTTGAATCCCAAACATATTGGGCGGCTTGGCCTAAAGGATCTAAGGATCTAGGGTATCACCATCATTATAAAATGGATAATTAGAGCATTCAAAGGGATGAGCCTTAGAAAATCCTAGTCAAAAATAATATCTTATATGGCTCTCTTAGAGTTAAACCAAAATAGAAAGGGCTCAATATTACAAACCTTATTATAGGTCCCTTCTCTATTAAAGTTTCTAGTTAACCAATTTTTACTTCAATTTGGTCTACTTGGGACTTTGTTAAACATTTTATCACTACCAAACATTTATTCAACTAGTTTGGGACATGCTACCAGGGCTATAGATCTATCTAATGGAATCTCTATGTCAACAGAAGGCCATTAGCACTCACCAGGGGATGTTCTACTTTTGATTAGTTTACTAAAGGTTTAAGGGTTTTCAAATATATTTTCTCATAGAATGGGCTACCTAGTTAGAATTAAGAGTTATATTTCAAATCCATGTCACTCAACATAAAATGTATACTCTTATTTAAAAATTACTACATGGGAATAATAATGTCTCCTTTATGGATGAGGAGGGTGAATTTTGGGAGAGTATTAAGTGGTTAAAAGGGCCTCCCATGTTCGAGTTCTCTACTCAGATGCTTTACAATAAACTCTCTCTGTCTAATGTCCCATATGTTACCCTTAATCATATTTGGAATGTCTGTGATCCCTCTATTACTAGTCCTTTAGGTTTGATGTTATTTGGGATTCTTGTATTAAACCTAAAAAGTCTTGTTTTCATTGGCTTTTGATTTACAATAATTTAGCCATTGGTGTTGTTTTGGTTAAAAGTGGGTTTAGGCAACCTTTTTGTTCCTTTTGTAGTGATTATGAAAAACTATTGGACATCTTTTATTCTCTTGTCCTTTTGATTATAATATTTGTAAATGTTGTATCAAGGGCTAGAATATTTTTTTTGATTATGAGATTGGATGGCTGAATATTGATTTTGGGTATATTTGTCCTAAGAAAAAGTCCATCCTTTTTTTCATAAGTTTTGGCTTGTTTTCTCAGCTGAGATTTTGTTGTTCATATGGAAGCAAAGAAACTCAGACGTTTTTTAATCTAAGACTAAGGTGCTTACTGAATTTATAGTTGAATTCATCCTTCGTATTATTTTTTATAGATCTTTCTCCAATTGAAAGTGCCACAAGTATAATTAAAACATTCCCTGAGGTCTAAAATGCTCAAAATCATGTTAGACTACCTAGTTGATTTAGGTGGCTATACTAAATTTATTCCACACCTAGATTGAGGAGTATGCCATGGATTAGCCACTAAGGTGATTTTTTTTTATATGAATGGGAATGCATCAAGGACTCTTATTTTGATAGGCACACAGCCTAGTTTAAGAATGGGTTAACTCTTCAAAATATGATATGAACGGTGTAAAAATTTGGCTAATGGATGACAGTGATATGATGAGGGATGTGTAGAATGATGGTCTTGACATTAGTTGGATTAAAAAATTTGAGGGATCTATTTCTCTTCTTGATATGGATATTGATCAATTCTCAAATGAAAAGGATGCTCTAGTATAGGTTTCTAATGATCAAAGTGAGGTTTGGAAATTAATAGAATAAAATGTTAATGCATTTACTTGGAAATTGGAGAAAGTTATTGAAAGAGGTGGCTTTGATGAAATGGATGAGGTGATAGATTATGTTAGGTCTAATAACATGAAATTCCTATTAAACAAGGTAGACCGATACACTCTACCATCAACTATTGGACTGGATCAGTTGGGACCTAGATCAAAGATGAGCTCTGTTGAGGGACCCATGTATGTGGAATCATATGAAGACATTGAAATGGACTATGCCACTTCTTAGAGGGAACTTCAAGATAATACAATTTAGTTGATGGTAATTGGGGCCATCGCTAGTCTAGGTGACAGGATATGTGTGATAGTATTTTTTACTTGCTTGGCCACCTATATGGGGCCATTTTTTTATATTTTATTATTGATTATTATATGTTGAATTATGGGGGAATGCCTACTTTTATACTATATGGTGTTTTGAATTTTTGAAAACTATTTTGCATATTTGATGCTTATACTTTGTAATTGATAATATATATATATATATATATATATATATATATATATATATATATATATATAAGGAGTATACACTAACATTTTGGATTCACATGAAAGTGGGGGTAAAATATTATTATTATAATTTAACACCCATGTGGAGTGGGACTCCATTTGAGTTGCACATTTTGAAGGTACCCAAGATAAGGCAGAGCACTTGGAGAAAATATTCATCATGATCCATTACCCCCTCCATGAGAAGGATGGCACATTTTTATTAGGGATTATCTTTTGTTTTTCCATCCAAGTGGAGAATTATTTTGGATTTGTATTTATTCCATCCTAGTGGAGAATGATTTTGTCTCTTATTTTTATTGCATCCAAGTGGAGGAGGTCATAATTCTTGGGTTGATGGTTTTTATCACATACACTGGTTATTTGGTTGTTTTTTATTTATAAGAATTTGAGATTATCTTGTTAGGCCATAGTGGATTGTATGAATTTATATTCAATAAAGATTTGAGTGCCATTTAAGTAATATATGAAGTGTGAGTTTGATTTCATTAGTGTTGAAGTTTTCCATGCCTATTGATTAATTATTTACTTAAGCAATATAGTGGGAGCACATCATTTTTTTAACAAGAATTGAGAAATGCATACCTTGATCAATGTTTAAGTTTGAGAGACACCAAATACCTTAAATTCAAATATCCTTGTCCAAAAAACAATTTTGCAAAGCTTATATTTTATCTAAAAATCTTGACAAATGATGTAATAGTTGAAAAATGAAAACCTTTTATGCATAGGTGGTTGTTATAACCACTTCATTTAATGAATATGATTGATGTGTCCACCAATTTAGTGGATATTCAGCATTATATAAAACCAAAAATATGCTAAACCAAATCTTCAAGCTACCAAACACTTAGTGGTATGTTTAGGGTTTCACCAATTTTACTACCATGACCTCTAAATTCAAAGAGAGGATAAGTGAATTAAGTTATGTTAAGTCAAACTTGTAGAAAAATATTATTACCGTGATTCTAAAAAATACCATTAAAAATTGCCCCCATATGTATTAAATCCAAATATTTTTGAAATATACACATTTATTCAAGTATGTCTAAGCTAAATACCAACATTTGAATAATTTCAAACTTTAGAACTTATGAAATTGATTACCACACCATGGACAATGTTAAAAATGGATAATATAGGCTTTATAATTTAAGAAAATGTGATCAAAATCAAAGCATGAATATATAACCTTATAACTATATTGGGTATGTGCATAGAATTGGGGGACAATTCCATGGACACTTCCCTTAAAGCGATCACATAATGTTAATAACATGATCACATTATTGACATAACACAATCATGATATTTAAATTACGGCTAAACAATTACTAGGCCATAAACAATCATGTTATTTAAAACCAATAACGTGATCATGTTAATAATGTTATTTTATTATGGTAAAATTAATAACGTGATCATGTTCCCAATGTCAATTACAAAAAATAAAAAAGTGAACCTAAACACAAACTTTCCTTATTTTGTGTTTGAATTATTTATTCTCCTCACTCTCCACTCCATGATTGAATTTTACTTTAGTGAGTCTAAACCTTTATAAAATTCATCCCAATAAGATTGACACATCAACTAATTGATGATGCCATAGTGTAGAAGAGTTGAGTGCAAAAAATCTAAACCTGTTAAACCTAAGTTTTAGTATATTTTTTGCTATTTTCATTATGTAATTAATAATTTATTTATTTTTAATAGCCTATCCTACCAACCCTCCTCTTCTAATCCAAGAGGATCCACATACAATCTAAGATAAAAGTTATCAAATTATAGATTGATCATTGGCACAATGTAAAGCTCATCAAGAGCTTTCTGGCACAATTTGAAAGGATCAATTTTGAGCCTGTATGCGCAAGATATCATGCATTAAAGTTCTAGATCAATAGGTCAAAAGGTGACATAGGGTGATGTGGCATAATCTTAGCTTGCCAAATGGTCCAATCATGTTGCTACACTTGACAATAAGCTTGTACAAGAAAAAAAATTGGGTTTCAATATTTTGTCTTTGACAGGCATATATAGATGGCATAAAAAAAGTTGGCTATAGGGACCATAGTAGATGGATTCTGCTTCTATCTCAGAAGGAGACCCTACTGCCAATATAGTTATGGATCATCCAACCAGTTGGATGTCAACAAATGTCAAATTGTGAGTGGTCTATGTGGTGGGAGCTCAAGCCACCACATGGCTTGACATCACTTCATTTCTCCATAGTCAATTTTTTTTGTTTAATGCTTAATGTCAACTTTAGCCTAAGTTAGGATGCTGAATTGAGTTGGGGTGATCATACCCTGAGTTAGAGTACTGCGCTGAGTTGCAAACCAATTCACCCTAGACATCAACTTAACCTAGATGGGAGCCCAAATCACTCAAGATGCCAACTTAACCTAGATGGGCTAAATGAGCCCAAGTATGATACAATGGAACATGATTTAGGTTCCATATTTTAACCTGAATGGGTTGAATTAAGCACGATGGTCCAAGATCAATTTAACATGAAAACCATGCTATTGTGAAGATGGTTGAAACCACCAAGACCTAATATAGTCCACCATTATATACCAACCAATTAAAGATTCTATCTCATGATGCCAAGATCGAATTCCAAGTTTGACATGAAGTTTCCATGCCAAGTTTGGGACATCCACTGAAGTCCAACTTGCTACATGGATGATCCATCACCATAGAGTTCCCAAATTACCAATTGTCAAAGTTTCTATCCTACCACATTCAATGCCATGAAGCCACCATGAAGATTGAAAATATGTTAATGCCAATCACTTGGAATTATCTACCATGAAACTCATGGTATTTCAATACCCACATTTACACCCACTTACCAATGTGGGATAAAAAGATACGTATTGACCACAAAAATATTGGCATGAGATTTGAATCATGTTATCCTAGGTAAAAGGATAGAGATATAATCAATGGATATATGGGTTTAAATGATATATAAACCATGAAATTATATTTAAAAACAAGCATTGGTAGACTAAGAATTGGCCAAGATAAAGACTAGTTTTGACATATCACCCTTTTTGAAGCACTTAGAGGCATTTTTAGCTCTTGATGTAAATTAGGGAATTGTCCTAGACTCTGAGACAATTTCAATGGTATGTTTAAAAACCTATTTTGGATTCGTTAAGGCTATTTCATAAGTCAATTTTCAATACTATTGGTGGAAAATCCATGGGATTGTGAGATTGCATTGGTAATAGTAAGGTGGAAGGTATGTCTATAGGTTCCAAGACTTTCTGTAGGTTTGTTGTCAGTTTATATGTAGTCTTAGAGTATCCATTTAATAATTTTGAGGGTTATTTATGTACTCACTTTTTAAGGAAATGGATTGGTTCATACTTTAAGCAAACCCAGAGACGTAGGCATTACTAAACTCCACTATCAAGTGCTTGCCATGAGTTGATTCTATTTGTGCATTCTTTTTCTGCATTTTGATTAATTTTTTTATTAATCATTATTGAATGCATAATTAGTCAAATATGACATATTAATTGAAAATTGAGTACTTCGGAGTTTGAAATAAATATGTATCAAAAGGTCAAATTCTATTTTTTTCATTGAGTGTTTCAAGAAATTGTGTAATTTGACTAAAGGATCTAAGGTAAATAATTTTTGCATAGAAATAAGTTCTAGTTTAATGATCAGGTTTGGTATCAGAGAGGTACTTTCTTATCATTAAAAACTTTTTCACAATGTGTGTGTGGCTATTTGGGACCTACTTACAACCATGGATTTATACCCATGGATTTAGCTGCCCATGATGCTTTTGATACTGGGCATGATGATACAAATGATTGTCATACTGAAGAGAGCAAACATATTGGATGTTAGAACAAAACATGATGGTTGTGAACATGAGTGTACATTAATGCACATAAGATTAGTGGATCATTAAAATTAAACAAAACATTGATTCTCTTTTTGATCAGTTAGCAGAAGAGTTATGATGGAAAAAATACCATCAAGATGATCCCAGTACTTCAACCAGTCCAATCTTTAGTCATTACTTGAGATGTGGACATGTGGTAGAACATTGTTGGTTACAACATCTTGATTATGCACCACAATGGTTCCAATAGAGGAATGTATGTAGAAGAAAGACTCTTGCTATCCCAAGTACCAGTTAGCATTTAGAATCCCTAGTTTGATAGAGGACACCATCTGGACCTCTAGATATTATCTTAAAATTTGTAAGAGCCTCTAGATAGAGTATTCCAATCATGTCAAAAAGATGTGTCATTAGAATTGTTTTTGATGGAGACATCAGAGTAGGTTATGTGACCACTAATTTAGTACATTGATTGGGCTTGCCAACATTTCCACTACCACATGATAAAATAGTTAGCACATGGAATGGCATTATCCAAGGTATGCAAACATATTGTTGCACCTTGTGATTTGTAGTTGGGAAATAGTTCTCAGACATGGTGAATCTCAATATCATTCCATTGGAGATGGATGAGATGGTTCTTGGAAATTTATATATTTTCACTTAGCAAGCATCCTTTAGAGATGATGGCATAGAGCTTCACTAGGATCACACTTGGATCGTGTAGTTTTAGACAGTGTAGGTCTCTAGACCTAGTCATAATGATTCTAGTCAAACATCAGACTTGTGTGTACTAGGTGACCATCAGGTACTTGAAGATGATTTGCATGATGATCTATAGAGTGAATACTAAAGGAGTCAAACCCACATTAAGATTATATAGCTGGTAAGGAATCTTAGGTGTATTTTGGGTTTATCCATTTGTAAATACTTATAAAACCATCATAAATAATGTGCTAGTTAAGATATATGAACAAGACCCATATGGTAAATATTGTGACATACATCATGCATAGTTATTAAAAGACTCAAGGGGAACTATTTGTATCTATATATACATGCATTATATAAATTGATTTTTTTTGTTATGGAGTGACCTGGAGAGAAGTATTGAGTGACAGGTTTATCATACTCAATTTGTCTTCTCACATTTTGGTAGATGTTTTATGTTAATAATAGTATATGTAGATTAGGGTATGCTTGCTTTTGTAAGTGTTATTATGTAGAGAATAGTTTAATCAACCCAAGAAGCACTTGGTCTACATGTACTTCTATGTAAAGGACATTAAGGTTATGCAGTAGAAAGGGACATTGATGGATGTGTTAATATTCATGTAGTAGAAGAGATCACATGGCTTATCTGTGTAGAGGTTCTTATGAAGCCATGCAATAGAGGAAGTCAATACATCCTAGTTTTATGTAGAGGCTATTAATGGTCATGTAGTATTAGAGGATTTTTGAAAAGGTGTGATCAGTTGATTGTTCCAAGCATTGTAGGCATAGTTGTAAAACCTAAGTAGAATGATAAAAGACCCATTGGAATTCTTCAAAATTGACTATAATTTCAATGGATACCAATTTTTAGTGGACCAAAATCCCTCTTAGTAGGGAGGATTGATCTAAGAGGATCCACATACACTCCAAGATAGAGTTTGTCAAATTATAGATTGATCATTATCACGATGTAAAGCTCATCAAGAGATTTTTGGCATAATTTGAATGTGTCAATTTTGAGCCTGTATACACAAGATATCATGTATTGAAGTTTTAGATCAATAGGGCAAAAGGTGACACAAGGTGATGTGGCATAATCCTAGCTTCCCAAATAGTCTAATCATGTTATGACACATGGCAACAAGCTTGTGAAAGAAAAATAATTAGATTTCAATATTTTGTCTTCAATAGGAGTATGTATATGGCATAAAAAAGTTGGCTATAGGGACTATAGCTAATGGAGTCCACTTTTGTCTCAGAAGGAGACCTGTTGCTAATACAACTATGTAGCATCCAACCAATTGGACATCAAAAAGTGTCAAATTATGAGTGGTCCATGTGGTGGGACCTCAAGCCACCACGTGGCTTACCATCACTTCATTTCTTCATAGTCAAATTTTTTTTAATGTTTAATGTCAAATTGAGCTTGATTTAGGATGCTGACCCGAGTTGGGGTGATCTTAGCCCAAGTTGGAGTATTGAGTTGAGTTGGGAACCAATTCAACCCAAATGCCAACTTAACCTAGATGGGAGCCCAATTCATCCTAGATTCCAACTTAACCTAGATGGGTTAAATGAGCCTAAGTATAATAAAATGGAACATGATCTGAGTTCTATATTTTAATTCGAATGGGTCAAATTAAGCATGATAGTCTGAGATAAATTTAACACAAAAACCTATTACGATAGACATGGTTAAAACCACCAAGGCCCAATATAGTCCACTATTACATTATAACCAATCAAATATTCTATCCCATGATGCCAAGATTGAATGTCAAGTTTGACATGAAGGTTCCATGCCAAGTTTAGGACATCCACAGAAGTCCAACTTGCTACATGGATGATCCATCACCATGGAGTTCCCAAATTACCAACCATTAAATTTTCCAACATGTCATGTTTAATGTGATGAAGCCACCGCAAAGATCAAAAATATGTTAATGCCAATTGCTTGGCATTATCTACCATGAAACTCATGGTGTTTCAATACCCAAATTTACACCCTCTTACCAATGTAGGATAAAAATATATGCATGGACCACAAAAATGTTGGCATGGGATTTGAACCGTGTTATCCCAAGTAAAAGGATAGAGATCCAACTAATGGATCCATGGGTTCAAATGCTATATAAACCATGAAATTGTATTGAAAAACAAGCCTTGGTAGACTGAGAATTGGCTAAGATAAAGACTAGTTTACACATATCACCCTTTTTAAAGCATTTAGATGCATTTTAGTTCTAGATGTAAACTAAGAAATTGTATTAGACTTCAAGAATATTTTAATGGTATGTTAAGGAACCTATTTTGGATTTGTTAAGGCCATTTTATAAGTCCTTTTTGAGACTATTGGTATAAAATCTACAAGATTGTGAGATTGCATTGATGGAAGTAATGTGGAAGGTCTATCCATGAGTTTTAAGACTTTTTGAATGTATATTACCAATTTATATGGATTCTTAGAGTATCCATTTGATGATTATGAGGGTTGGATATGTAATCACTTTTCAAGGAAATAGACCGATTCATGATTTAAGCAAACTTAGAGACATAGGTATTGTCGAACTTTGTTATCAAGTGCTTGTCATGAGTTGATTATATTTATGCATTCTTTTTCCATATTTTGATTAATTTTGTTTATTTATTATTATTAAACTCATAATTATTAAAATATAACATATGAATGGAAAATTGAGCACTTTAAAGTTTGAAATAAATATGTATTAAATGGTCAAATTCTATTTCATTTCCTTGAGTGTGCTAGGAAATTATGTAATTTGACTAAAGGATCCAAGGTAAGCAATTTTTACATAGAAATAAGTCCTAGTTTATAGATCAATTTTGGTATTAGAGCAGTTCTTGCCTATCAATAACAACTTTTTTCTAGTGTGTGTGTGGTTATTTGGGACCTACTTGCAATCATGGATTTGTAACCATGGATGCAGTTGCCCATGATGTTTTTAATATTATGCATGATGATAAAAATGATTATTCATACCAAAGATAATAGACATAATGGATGGTAGAACTAAATATGATGGTGGTGAACATGAGTGCATATCAACATACACAGGATTAGTGGATCATTAAACTTTAGTAAAAAGTTGATTCTCTTTTTGATTAGTTAGCAAAAGAGTCAAGATGAAATAAATGTCATCGAGATGATCCTAGTACTTTAGCCAATCCAATATGTAGTAATTTATTGAAACATGGACATGTGGCATAACATTACTAGTTACAACATCCTAATCATGTACCATAGTGGTTCTAATAGAGGAATGTGGGCAGAGGAAAGACTCTTGCTATCCCAAGTACCAGTTAGCATTCAAAATCCCTAGTTTAATAGAAGACACCATCTTGACCTATGGATATTATCTTATGATCCACAAGATCCTCTAGACATATTATTCCAGTCATTTTAGAGGGATGTGTCATTCGACTTATTTTTGATGGAGACATTGAAATAGGTTATATGACCACTAACATAGTACATCAATTGGGATTGCTAACATTACCACTATCACATCCTAAATTAGTTAGCACATGGAATGGCATTATCTGAGGCATGGAAACATATTGTTGTACCTTGTGATTTGTAGTTAGGAGATAGTTCTTAGACATGGTGACTCTTAATATCATTCCATTTGAGATGGATGATATGGTTCTATGAAATCTATATCTTTTCACTCGGCAAGAATCCTTTAGAGATGAAGGCATAAATCTTTGCTTGGATCACAATTAGATCATGTAATTTGAGACAGGGTAGGTCTCTAGACCCAATCATGATGATTCTAGTCAGACATCAGACTCGTATGTACCAGGTGACCATCAAGAACTTGAAGATGAGCCACATGATGATCTATAAAGCAACTATTAAAGGAGTCAGACCCTCACTAGGATTATATAACTGGTAAGGAATATTAGGTGTATTTTGGGTTTGTCCTTTTGTAAATACCTATAAAACTATCATAAATAATATGCTAGTTAAGATGTATAAATAAGACCCAAATGACCAATATTGTGACATACATCATGCACAATTGTTAAAAGACTCAAGGGACACTATTTGTATATGTATATACATGCATTATATAAATTACATTTTGTTTTGTTATGAAGTTACCTATAGAGATGTATTGAGTGACAGGTTTATCATACTTAAGTTGTCTTCTCACATTTTGGTAGATGTTTTCCATTAACAATAGTATATGTAGATTAGGGTATGCCTTTTTATGTAAGTGTTATTATGTAGAGAATATTTTAGCAAACCTAGGAAGCACTTGGTCCACATGTACTTCTATGTAAAGGCCATTAAGGTTATGCAGTAGAAGGGGAGATTGATGGATGTGCTAATATTCATGTAGCATAAGAGATCACTAGGCTTATCTATGTAAAGGTTCTTATGAAGCCATGCAATAGAGGAAGTCAAAGCATCCTAGTTCTATGTAGAGGCTATTGATGGTTGTGTAGTAGTAGAGTATTTTGTATAAGGTGTGATCATTTTATTGTTTGAAGCATTGTAGGCACACTTGTGTAACATAAGTAGACCGATAAAAGACCTATTGAAATTCTTCAAAATTGACTGACATTTCAATGGATACCAACTTTTGGTGGACCAAAAGCCCTCTTAATAAGGAGGATTGATCCAAGAAGATCCACATACACTATAAGATAGAAGTCAAATTATAGATTGATCATTGGCACAATGTAAAGCTCATTGAGAGCTTTTTGGTGTAATTTGAATATGTCAATTTTGAGCCTGTATGTGCAAGATATCATGCATCAAAGTTATAGATCAACAAGACAAAAGGTGACACAAGGTGATGGGGTGTAATCCTAGCTCACCAAATGGTCATAAACATAATTGGGTTTCAATATTTTGTCTTCAATAGATGTATGTAGATGTCATAGAAAAAGGTGGGCTATAGGGACTATAGCCAATGGAGTCCACTTCTATCTTAGAAGGAGACCCTACTATTGATATAACTATGGAGCATCCAACCAGTTGGACATCAAAAAGTGTTGAATTACGAGTGGTCCATGTGGTGGGACATCAAGCCACTAGTGGATTGTCATCACTTCATTTCTCCATAGTCAAAAAAATTTGTTTAATGCTTAATGTTAACTCAACCCTGAGTTGGGATGCTAACCTGAGTTGGGGTGATCATAGCCTGAGTTAGAGTATTGAGTTGAGTTGGGAACCAATTCACCCTAGATGTTAACTTAACCTAGATGGGAGCCTAATTCACCCCTGATGCCAACTTAACCAAGATGGGTTGAAGAAGCCCAAGCAAGATATAATGGAACATGATCTGGGTTCTATATTTTAACCCAAATGGGTCGAATTAACTATGATAGTCTAGGATCAATTTAACACAAAAATTATGCTATCATGGAGATGGTCAAAACCACCAAGGTCCAATATAGTCCACCATTATGTGCTAACCAGCCAAAGATTCTATCCGATGATGCCAAGACTAAATGCCAAGTTTGACATGAAGGTTCCATGCCAAGTTTGGGACATCCACTGAAGTCAAACTTGCTATGTGGATGAGCCATCACCATAGAGTTCCCAAATTACCAACCATCAAAGTTTACAACATGCCACATTCAATTACGTAAAGCCACCACAAATACCAAAAATATGTTAATGCCAATAACTTTGCATTATCTACCATGAAAATCATGGTATTTCAATACCCAATTTTACACCCACTTACCAATGTGGGATAAAAAGATATGTATTGTCCACAAAAACATTGGCATGGGATTTGAACCATGCTATCCTAGGTAAAAAAATAGAGATCCAACTGATGGATTTGTTGGTTCAAATGCTATATAAACCCAAAAATTTTCATTTAAAAACAAGCCTCGACAGATTGAGAATTGGCTAGGATAAAGACCAATTTGCACATATCACCTTTTTTGAAGGACTTAGAAGCATTTTTAGCTCTCAGTGTAAACTAGGGAATTGTCCTAAATGATTTAAATAGTATGTTGAAGAACCTATTTTGGAATTATTAAGGCCATTTTATAAGTCTATTTTTGATACTATTGGTAGAAAATCCATAGAATTATGAGATTGCATTTATGATAGTAAAGTGGAAGGTCTGTCCATGGGTTTCAAGACTTTATAAAGGTCCATTGCTAATTTATATATAGTCTTAGAGTATCCATTTGATAATAGTGCGGTTTGGCCATGTACTCACTTTTCAAGGAAATGGATCAATTTTTACTTTAAGTGAACCTGGAGATGTAGGCATTAAGAAAATCTATTATCAAGTGCTTGTCATGAACTGATTCTATTTGTGCATTCTTTTTCCACAATTTGATTAATTTTATTTATTAATTATTATTAAATGCACAATTAGTCAAATATGACATATTAATGAAAAATTGAGCACTTCAAAATTTGAAATAAATATGTATTAAAAGATCAAATTCCATTTCATTTCCTTGAGTATTTTGGGAAATTGTGTAATTTAACTAAAGGATCCAAGGTAAACAATGTTTGCATGAAAATAAGTGCCAGTTTATAGATCATCTTCCTCAGCCTAACCCTCATGATAACCCTATTATTCCTTATCCTAACCCTCTTAACCCTCCTAACCCTCCACCTAACCCTCCACATAACCCTCCTATAGTTCCAAAAAATTCCCCAAGTAATCAAGAGAGTCTAGTTGACCACATTGTGAAAAATAAAATTGAAACTAAATAATTAATTAAGATAATTAGGGATACAACTTCCATCAATACCCACTACACCTATCTATCCAATTCCCTAGAGTTAGTATTAGGTCAAATTGACTCTGTAAAAAGTCAAATTAATAGATGGGCTTCATATCAAGATAGTTGTAAGGATTATTATGATGATAAATTGTCATCATGTGCCGTCAAGAATAAATACATATCAAAAGCCTTCATTTGTGCCTTATTCATTGACCCAGCCTCTAATGCAACATTTTCAATAACTGTTAAATACTTCCTAATCCATTGTTGTTAACATAATTTAATCATAACCAATTTATGAGACCAATGGTGGATGGTGTTTGATTATCCACTATGTAAAAACCATGAGGTCCCATTGTATTTTTGACTAGATTGTACTATAATCTTGTCCTCAATGAGATTCTAAGCTATTTTGATTATAGTGAGTTTTAGGGCTGAGGGAAAGGCTCTGCATAGAGGTATATATTGAATTGTAAAAATAGACTTGTTTTAATAATTTTACTACATAGTTAGGGAAAATATAACTTATGTGAATGTATTATTTATGTATGGTATTCCAATGACATATGATAGTCCTATTTAGATTATTATTATGGAATATTATCATGCTTCTTCCCTATTTCATATGTATATTCATATAGTTGAGCCTACCACTAACTCATTTGAGCATCAAAAGTAGAATGAGAAAAACTATGAGCTTGCAGTAAGTGCATATTTAAATGATTTTTAATTCTAGTTTAAAATTAATTTATTAAAAAGTGGTTGAATTAATTTTATTTTAATTTTATAATAATACTTTTAATTGAACAGGTTCAGCTATAAGAGAGTTATAAGTGTAGGACCCATAGTTGGACTATGGAGTAATCCAAGGCATTCAAGGGATCTCCATCTACTAACAGGGCATCCCAGTAGGAGAGTATTATTATAGGGAAAAAAAGAGGAGGTTATTTGATGATTATGATGTATTACATGAGATGTGCTTTTTTATATGCCTATATGGGAATGTACAGATTTTTTACATTGTACATGTGTATATGACATTCACCCGACATTAAATACTATATTGGTAGATGCTATAATTTTTTGTATGCCTATTGTGCCAATTTACATATTATTGAAATTTTACATGTGATTACATGATTTTTTTGGAGTTTTCATCTTAATTATGTTAATCTATCTAATTTATATTCAATTTTAATTTAAAATGTTATCATATAATGTTGTTTTGATCTTCCAAACTATTATCTTTTAGATCCAGTATTTAATTTTGTACACAAATGAGGATTAAAAAATTGTTCTTTTCAATGCTATAAATCTATTATCTCACATATTTTTTTAAATTAATGTTTTTATTTGATTGTGAGTAGTGGAAATAACTAATGACACTTTTATCTATTTTGCATTTGTCATCACCCATTTACAACTTTTCAATTGATCATTAGCATAATTTGTTTTCAGTTAAGGCAAATACCCAATCATGTTCATACTTGTATAATGAAAAGACATAAAATCATTCATAAATCTCTATAAATTTCTCACTCTGATACGTATACTTGAAAAATTGATCTTTCACCTTCACCTAACTCTAATGTATTTTTGTCTAGCTTTTATTGAAACTAAGCCTACTACTTGTATGGCCTCTATGATTATTGATACATTATATTTCCCCTCACCTCTTGAATAATCTCTATCAATACCCCTTTTGAACTTGACTCCTTTACTATCCTCCAACTACCTCTTTTGTTAGTCACTCTTCACACTCTCTTACTATACACTCCCTAGGCTTGGTTATGCATGTATGCCTTCCTCTACTTCAATACTTTCAAGAACCCTTCCTCTATCTCTTATATCCACCTAATCCAACCTTCATTCAACCCACTCAATCTACTTTCAAAGGCCTCCACACTCCTTTACACTTTATTTCACTTTTGCCCTTCAAGGGCTATTTGACCTAATAGGACTAATGCATGTTCTTGAGACTAGTTTCTGACCCTTAAACACCTCACTTATTCAAAACCTTCAATACCTCACTCTCAACATACTTAAAATCCCCATTGAGGTCTATAGACCCAACTCAATTCCCATTAATAGTTATATTGCTTTCTAGGCATGTCCCTTAAGGGTGTTAAGCCTCTTACAACTGATCTTTGACAATATATTCTATTATAAAATATTCTAGCCTTTAATTCACCATGAAAACTTAAAATACACTTTCATTCAAAAGTGGGTGGGAAAAGAGGGGGATAGAGAGTTTCATGGTGGGATGTGGTTTAGGAGAGTAGGGGGAAGTAGTATGAGTCAGTAGAGTAGGTATGAGGTTAAAGAAAGAGGGATATATGTAACAAGATGATGTAAAACTATGTTATCCATGAGGACAAGGATATGACAGTGCATCATATTGTAAACATTTATGAATATCAAAAAAAGATGTGTTATCTAATGGAAGAACCTCCTTATCACTGTGTTTTTATGTAGTTGAATAAAACTTGATGTTTTATAGTGTCATTAAAGCCTAGAGATAACATCCCATGCTGAGTTATAGGTGTGTGGAGAATTAAGTGGTTGCAAGAAGATAGAGGGGTAGTTTTACCCTCAAGTAAAGTGGTTTAAGGAATAAAAATAATGGAGATACAATTTACAATAGTCTTATGAAATGATTTTGATTGAGTTTTTGGAGTTCATGAGGGTCCTTGGTAAGTTTTAAATCTTATCTGGGTGTGTTTTATGCCTTTGGAATGTTCAAGATAAGATTTAAAGGTATAAGTTTGATCTAAACCTTGATATTGTGAATATAATCCTATTTAGGAGAATAAAGTAAATTCTTTAAGAGTTATAAATTATAGATTATGCTATTGGATTAGGTGTGTCAGAGGATTCAATTGAGAAGTTGGATTGCTATATAATCCTTAGATAGAGGATAAGAAATTGGAACCATGCATTAGGTCCATAAGATTAGAGAATACTGACAAGTTTTAAAGAGACAATGAGGATGAAGTTATGAAAATTATACTAGAAAAGGATGGTGTTTGTGTGAGAGAAGTGAATGATATATTAGGTGAAGGGTGTTGGACAACAGAGAGGAAGACTGTATGTATGAGAGAGGATTTATACAATTTATATAGGAGAACACACACAAGGCATAAAAAAATTTAAAATTTTTATATATACTTTCAACTAGTAAATTGAATTTTCTACCCATAGATTCCCTACATCATTCAAAAAGAAATAATTAATTTCCATTCAACCATACAAGGATTAACAATAAGTGCAAGAAGAAAATATTAGTTGAAAGTAAAGTGTCAATATGAAAAGACATAATCCTGACCAAAAAATGGCATTTCCAACATGTTTAGGAGGTATATAACATATAGGACTATGTTATTGGCCTCCCATTACACTCGATCGACAATCCCACCACCCAATCCTGCCTCAGGGATGCCCTTCCCAATACAATAAAAATGCATTTTTAAAGCCTAAGTTAAAACACACATAAAATGAAATATGTAAGACATTTTTATGAACTAGTAAATCCCTCCCATACCTATTTAATCCCTCTAATCACACCCTAGATCACTTATGTGTAACCTTTCATATAAATCTATGGCACAAGTTGTAGTGACAGGTCCTAAAATGCAACCTTTTAACATTGAATAAACAACTTCTTGAACTCCAACTGCCATTTCTACCTCCAAGACACACAATTAAGAATATATCAATTTGATCATGTCTAGGTAGGAAAATTACACATTCTCACACTTCCATGACATTCAAATCTACCCAAAAGTACATTTTCACTACACTTTAGGAGCACACAAACACTGACAATAAATGTTATCAAAGTTAAAGTTATGGTTGCATAACTTTGATTCCAATGATTCTTGACCAAAAAATAACACTACTAACATGTCTAATGGGGGAAATAACATCTAATACCATTTTATTGTCCTATCATCATGCTCTATCTACAAACGCTACCACCCATTTTGACATCAAGAACACTCTTCCCAATATTAAAAAAATGAAGTTTTTAGCCTAAGTTCATATATGCATAACACAAAAACTATAAGTTATTTACATGAACCATCAGATCCATCCATTTCCTCTTAAATCCCTCTATTCTCACCCTAGATCACTTAGGTGGAAACATTGAGATCAATATGTGGCATAAGTTGTAGTGACATGTCTTAAAATGTAACTTTTTGGCATTAAATAGACGAATTCTTGAGCTCCAACTATCATTTCTACCTCCAAGACCTCTAATTGAGAATATATTAATTATATGATGTCTAGATAGCAAAATTGCACATTTCCATAGTTTTAAAACATTCAAATCCACCTGAAAATACATTTTTACTACCGTTTGGGAATGAGGAAAAACAAACAACAAATGTTGTCAAAGTTGAAGTTATAGTTACAAAACTCTAATTTTGATGTTTCATAACCAAATAATGGAATTTATAACACATAAAAGGGGTATATAATGTACAATACCACTCCCAACATGTTTAATTGACAAACTCACCACCCATTCTGGCCTCAAAAATGCCTTTCCCAAAATAATAAAAATGCAGTTTTTTAACCTAAGTTCAAACACATGTAAAATGAAACTTGTAAGTCATTCATATAAACCATAAAATTCTTACCCTACCTATGTAATCCCTATATTTTTAACATAGATCACTCAGGTATAACCTTTGAGAGAAAAATGTGGCACAAGTTATAGTGACGGGTCCTAAAATGTAACATTTTGTCATTGAATATATAATTTCTTGAGCTCCAACTCCCATTTCTCCTTCTAGGAACTATATCTAATAATATATAGTTAGATAACATATAAATATGAAAATTTCATGTTATTACACTATCATGACATTCAAATCCACCTAGAAGTATATTTTCATTGCTTTTAAGGAGCATGGAAACACTGAAAACAAATGTTGTCAAAGTTGAAGTTGTGGTTGTAGAGCTCTCATTTTGATGCTTCATAACCAAAAAATGGCACCACCAACATGTCTAATGGGTGTATAACATATAATACTAGGTTATTGGCCTCCCATCACACCTGATCGACAAATCCACCACCCATTCTAGCCTCAATAATGCCCCTTCCTAATATAGGAAAACTTTATTTTTTATCTTAAATTCAAACACACATAAAACAAAATCTATAAGTCATTTTTATGAACCACCAAATCCCTCCCATACCTATTTAATCCCTTTGATTTCTCTCTTGATCACTCAAGTAGAAACTTCAAGAGTAATGCATTGCATAAGTTATAGTGATGGGTCCTAAAATGTAACTTTTTGGCATTGAATGGGTAACTTCTTGAGCTCCAACTATCATTTCTACCTTTGGTACCTCTAGTTGAGAATATATCACTTTGAACACACATATATAGGAAAATTACATGTGCTTCCACCACCATGATGTTCAAATCCACTTGGAAGTGCATTTTTATTACTATTTAGGAGCACAAGAACGCTAAGTACTTAAAACGTTAGCTTCTCTTAGCTTGAATAATATGGAATTTTTTTACTAAAAATGCCAATCATGTGAATGTGAAAGATTATTTGGCACCACTAACCTATGAAAAATTATTAGTAATTAATTAAAAAATAAATTTATATGTACTACCTAGAAAATAAAAAAACATTTGATAAAATTGATTACATCTACATTTGAAAAATCAACATACCTATGTATTTCAATCCAATGAACCAATATGATCTTCTCTAATATCAAGAATAACTTCATGGTCTAAGTCCCAAACTTTTCATAATTTTCTTTTTTAATGGATTCCCATGATATTTTTATTATTGAATATATGTTTCAAGAATCAAATTTGAATAATATAGTATCTTCATGTGCATTTCAAACTCTTAAACAACCATTGATCTATATTTTTATAAGATATCATTGAAACAAAGTTCTAGTGACTACCACTAACTAAGTGGAATATTCAATGTTTTCTCCATCTATAACTAGGGAAATTGATTTTTTCTTTCTCTCTACACATTAACACAAGTAGTAATTTATGACCTCTTCATTGTCCTCATCTACAATAACTATAAAAAAAATCCTTGTATCAAAAAAAAATTAATGACACTATTAATATATATAATGATAATAAATTGAACATAATGAAAAATATTCTCCTTGGCTACAATAGAACAAATTAAGGTCAAAGTCATCTGATAGTGTAATATATTTAAGTTGTAATGTTGTTGGAACCTGATATGTGTTGATTAGAATTAAAGTTTTGGAACTCCATTAATCCACCACTCTTGTGAATGACACTCATTCCAAATAGACTCTATTCATTTAAAACATAAACATGTCAAGTGTCTGATAGGAATAATCCAAGAACATGCATTTGAGATACAAAATGAGTGGAGCTCACTTGAACCCATTAGATTCATACAATCCTCATACTTTTCCAAGTTAAATATCTCCATTAACCAAAAATGTCTAAGAATAGTAGAATTTAGTTGAGCACCATGACATATGTTTTCTTTACATCATTCAACCATAAAATTTACATCTATCAAATCATCAACCTCTTCAAATTTCAACTCCTCCCTTGAAATGGAACTTTTTACACATTCTCCAACACCATCATGATCCCCTTTTCCATGACGAAGCTTAGTTAAACTCCAAATGTGTTATACACCAAAGGAAACATGTATCCTGCTCAACTAATAAAACATCCATGCATTTTTTAATGTAATGTTGATCCTACTCAACCAAATATAATGTTTATATAAATTAACATTCCTCTGAATCAAATGTTCATATACCTTCGAAAAATAACCTTGCACATACTCTAAACAATGTGATCAATCATCACTAATATAGAAATGGTACTCCCTTAATGTTTTTCATTATTTCTCTGTGCATGCATGAATGTTATATACATGGATATGAAAACTTGTGATGAGTTCTAATACTACAATTGAACTTCCATTTGTGGTTTGAATGTGTAATTTTGAGCAAAGTCAACTACTAGAACAATCAAACCAATTGGGAATGTATCCTTATATTAAAATGTTTATCCAAAAATCTATCCGTATGTGTGTTCTTTGCATACTCATAAAACAATTTTCTCACTAAATTTGACCAAAAATTCAAAAACAGGTATCTCTTTTGTAACAAGCTCAAACATTTTAGATTCTTTGCCATATTCTACTTGATAAGTCACTAAATTATATTTTTTTAAACCAACTAATTCCTATCCAATTGCACTTTTAATCTCCTCATGGATATAATTTTTTAATTTTGTCAATCCACCACAAATGCTACAATTTTCATCTAAACATGATTTGTTATAAAACAATTATCCATCTAGTCTTTTGCAAAAAATAGTTGGAATAATTACTTAGCTGATTTTGGTGAAAATTCAATGCCACACTCCTAAAAAATATTATTAGTATGAAAAGTACAATTAATATTATGAAAAACAACATAGTGCATTGAAAATTCAACATGTTGCCTACAAAAAAAAGTGGTTCATGTGTGATTTATTTTTACATAAAAAGGTTTGGCCATATCAAAATATATTTGACAAATATAAATTTGTGGATATTTCTCCAAAAACTTAGAGTATAATTATATTTGATTTATATTCAAGAAATGTTACAGATGTTGTTCATGGTTATGAGAAACAAATCTTTTTCTCACTACATCTCTTGTATTGGAAGAAACTCTTGTATTGTCTTTCCAAAATCGAGTAACTCTTTGAGAGCATCAACTATAACCTTGTACTTTTATGGAAGTCTACCAGGGAATGCCCAGAGCTCATTAGTATTAGGTGCATTAAGTCTTTCATGTATTTTTATTGCTTTCATTAATGTTTTTATGTTTATATTAAGTGTTTAGCTTGTTTTTGAAAGCATTCATTTTCCCCTATTTGGACACTTAATATAGAAGTTGTAAGTATGTGTTAGGTAGCATTAAATCTTGGGTGCATGATTTTGGGCCTACAATATGATATACATCATGTATATTTTAAAAAAATTCATTGTTTTCATCATCAATGTTAGATGTTCTCAGTCCTAATGTGTACATTATAGGTCTCATCTTAATCAATTTTATCAATGAAACAAATAATTAACATCTTTGAATACCATAATCTAATTTTTTTAAGAAACTATCCTAAATTTGTTGAGACAGTCTTCTTGAATGGCAATCAGACATTTTGTTAGGCATTGGTGCTAAAATATTTTCATTGAATTTAATTAAGTACTCATATTTTCTATACACAATTATTATAGGTATTGTTAATGGTGGAATTTATTGAGAGGGTGTTTTAAAATTGTTATTAATTTCATTGTTTGGAGGTGGGATGGCATTTCATTCATTATTTATTTATTCATTATATGTTTTCATGAAATTTTCTTGATTTTTAATTTCATCATTATTAGTTTCCATCAAATTTTCTTCATTCATGGGGGGTAAAGCATCATACACAAACACATCATCAACAAAATAAAAAACATGGAACTTTAAATGTAAACTTCCAACATTACCGAATTCATTATTGTCAATTTCAGTCACTTTCATCATTATTCAATTTATTATCGTCAATTTCATAATTTTTTAATTCATTATTATCAATTGGCTCATTATCTATGGCATTTGGTTCATCAATATTAGGGTTTATACCTTATCTTAAATGAAGTGTTTGCATTTGTATCTTGTGTTTCTATCTCAACTCTTCCAATTCCTTTGGTGTCTTATTTTTCAACTTTTTCCTCTTCTTCAAACATAATTTATTACCCATCAAGGAAAATTTATAGATTTTTAAAGGTGGGGTCAAAATAAGTACACAAGTCTCGCAGCCCATAAAAATATGTAGAGAATGTTTATGGGAACAAAATTCTCAATTTGGGTTAAAACTAGATTTTGACAAGTGAGTTTTGTCTATATCAAGAATAACATGATCACATTATATAATAACATGATCAGAATATTCTTAATATAGATTAGTGATTAGGGATTAGAGATTAAAACATTAAGATAGGGTTTAGGGATTAAGGCATTAGGGTATAAGGCTTATAATTTATGGTTTAGGGTTTAGGGATTAGGGATTATAGTTTAGAATTAAGGGCGTATATAAGGTCTAATTACTCTATACCATGTGAACTTAATTATTACTATGAGATGTTAATTGGGGATAAATTTATTGGTAAATAGGGAAATAATGGTTTACAATTTAGGGTATAGTGTTTAGGGTTTATGTTTTAGGGCTTAAGGTTTAATGTATATATGATTTAGGGTGTACATAGGGTCTAATGTTCCTTTGGGATTAATTAGCCCCCACAACATCATAAATTGAGCTAATTAGTCAATTGTAACAATGAGTAATGTGATTTGGGCCAAATTAAGTAATGTATTCCTAGTTATTACTCTAAATGTTGTTAATTAGTGATAAACCAAATGGTTTAATGTTTAAAATATAGGGTATAGGGTTTATAGTTTAGGGTTTAGGGTTTAAGACCTATAAGGTTTAAGGTACACACGGTCCAATTGTAATTATAATTGAGAATATTTTGAATCACCCAAACCTATTTATGATTATAAAATGTGTTTTTGGGTTTTCATTATACCACATGTCATCAACGAAATTGAGATAATTAGTCACATGAAGCAATCAATTGTGTGATTTAGGTCATATAGAGCCTTTTGAACTTAATTCTTAGTTTAAATGATGTTAATTTGGGATAAAATGATTGATTTAGGGTTTAAAGAGTTTATATTTAAGGTTTAGAGTTTAGGTATTAGGAGATTTAGTGATTAGGGCTTAGGGTATAGGTTTTACGGTATACAAGGCATAATCATGAAAGCAATTAAGGTAAATTTAAGATCCTTAAACATAGATATGTAAGTAAAGAATGTGATTTTAGGATTGTTTATACCCCACATCATCACAAATTGAGCCAATTAGTCATTTGTAGTAATGAGTGATGTGTTTTAAACCAAGCTAATACTTGTAATCCTAAATATTAATGTGATCTAGGAATTTGACTCAAGAGAGGATGGTTAGTATGGTGTTAGTTCCAAAATGAAAACAAGATGAAATAAACACACTAATAGGATAACATCTCTAGGCCTAGACATTAGGGAGAGCTTAGTTAACAAAAGTAAATAACAAACACAACTAAAAAGCAATGAATAAAATACAAGAGTTCCTTCACCTTCCTTGCATGTTTCAAATGCATTTGTAGTGGTGGCTTGCCCGACTTGTGCTCATGAAGTCCTTGGCAATGGAATCCTGGCTATCTCCATCTCTACTTGGCATGTTTGGCTTGTGGCTTGGCTTAGCTTGGAATAAATTTGGCATGGTAGCACTAGTTTCTTAAAGCTTTTGGATTCAATCCTACATTATAACTTTACATAAATTAAGCTTAGAAATGATGGTTGAGGATTAATTCAATTTTTAGAATTAAGTTTGTAGTTATCCTCATCATGGAATTGGAATAAGTGGAAATTAAGAGGCATGGAGGGCATCATGGAAGGCATTGATGAGACATGGAGGGCATCATAGAAGGCATTGATGAGGCATGGAGGGCATGAATCCTGATATTTGTGGCATTTATGGCCTAGGGATGTCTTCCCAAGAAATGAGGTCACTTGATGATGTAGATATTCCATATTCATTTCAAAAAATAAGTATTCAACAAGTTTCCATGGAATTATTTATTAGGCCTTGATTTGGGTTAATTAGCTCTTAAACATGATTAAGCACTTTATGGACAAATTACTCAAATTGATCAGAATGCCTTGTTATTGTTCCTAAATTTGACTAGATTTGAATTGTAGGTCCATGTAAAATGTGTTAGATGTGTATTACCATTTAGAATGTTTCAAAAAACAAATAACAAAGGCATAAGTATTGTGCAAAACATTTGATAGGAAAGAACAGTCTAGAACACACAAGTGCAAATTTAGCATTTTGACTCAAAATAGACTAATAAAAGTTAGCTAGCTCATAAATTGAATTTCACCATTTAGAGACACCCTATCCAAAATTATAACTTGAATATATCATTTTCACATCATTTTACATGTTTTAGTGTTTTTAGACCAAATTGTATATTTTAGATGGAAACTAGCCAGAAGCCTAATTAGAGGTTATCAGTGGCTAGTTTTAGGTGTCTATAGTTTGCCCCCATTTGGGAAGGCATTGAAAGATATAAGGATAATAACGTATTCTCAAAGAATGAAAAGGTCCTATATACCTACAACTACAATGATGATAAACTAACTGTATGATGCCCCCTCGAGAGAATGGTTGGCACAAGTAGGTTGGCAAATGGTCCCTTAAAAAGAAAGAATCAAAATGAGGAGACCAAATAAAGGAAAGATGATGGGGTGAAAACATAATGATAGTGAAAAATTAGTCAAAATAATTTAGAATGCAAGTGGGATGATGCACAATGGTTTTCTCAAAGGTGGTTATAAGCATTGTAACCAGATAGTGTAACGTGGTATGATAACACAATGATTTTCCCAAAGGTGGTTTATAATCATTGAGAAGATGGAGCTACCTTAGTTAGGATAGAAAAACAAGAGAATAACATGTCCTTGTATATGCAAAAAAATTAAAGTGGTGATAACACAATGATTTTCCCAAAGGTGGTTATAATCATTGAAAAATGTAGGTGGGATGGTGTGTAATGATTTTCCCATAGGCAGTTATAATCATTGGACCCCAATTATGGAAAACATGATAAACTTGGCAAAGGATTATTATAACTTAAAACAAAGGGTAATTATGAATTGGACCAACCTACTAGTAGGGAGATGCTCATCTGAACTAATAAAGGTTAAAATTCTTTCATGATTAATTACTCTATTTGGGATATGATTGGGATTGAATCAAGATGTTGGTGTTAAATAGATGCCACCATTATTAGATAAAATTCTTGAATTGAGCTTTTTTTATAGCATGTGATGGTAGGCCTTATGATATAACACCATAAATAATTATCCAAAATATGCATAAGGACTGACTCCCATAATCCAATACTCAATAGAAAACAATGCACCAATGATAGAAACCATGATGATAATGTAAAAATATGAATATGGATGGATTCAAATGTAAGTGTGAACAAGGAATAACCCAATGAACACACATAAACTAAATCAAGGAAATAATGTTAAAAGCAAACAAACATGTAGACAAACAAACAAAATAATAAAAAATAAACAAACAATGCAATAAAAAATCCTATGAACATTGCCCCTAAAAAATAGGTGACAACTTGAAAAATGAAATAAATGGGGGAATATAAGAAAAGGATGGGGGTGGCCAAGTTATTTCCATATGCACTAGGCAAGTGGGCATTGCCTACATATTTCCATGGATGTAATATCCAATAAAAAACTTCAAGGCAAATGTAGTTCTCCCAAGGAATGGAAAGAATGTGATAACTAAGAAAAATAAATAGAATGAATTTGATAGAAGAACAAGAATGGTCTTGAAAAATGGAAAGTGCATGAGATAAAAAGGCCAAAAAGGATAGGGAAAATAAATGATAAGTGATTTGCTTGTAATTTAGTAAGGGTTCCCAAAATCCATAAGGCAAAGAAGTGGTCAATGTTTTTGTTCTTTTCTAACAATTTTTAGAAATGTTTTTGAAAGGTTTTTTGAGTTTCATAACTCAATAAAGAATGATGAGACACTAAATGGTTCAATCTTGCAAAATGGTGAGAGCAGGGCTTAGGTTTCTCACAAAATGGTGAGAGTACTAAAACTTAGGTTTCTCATAAAATGGTGAGAGCGTGGCTTAGGTTGTTCAAAAAAATGATGAGAGAATTAGGAAAAGGGGTGACTGAGCTAACCTCAATAAGTATTGAGCACTACCTACATAGTCCCAAAATAGGACCTCAAGTCACTATAGTTCCACCATTATATTGGAGGAATTTGACTAGTGCAGTAGCTGATTCAAACAAAGTAGGCATAGTGGTAAAAATACACTATATGGCATAAGAAGTGGAAAGTTAGTATGTCAAGGCTTAGTATTGCCCTTAGTTTTCCCATAGGATATTATAACTAGGACACAATGGTATAGATCAATGGTACTAATTTTGATAAAGGTGGTTATAATTAGTAACAGGATTAGTGGTAAGAAAGGACAAACAAATGAAGGATGCAACTACCAAAAATTCTATCACACTATCCCAAAATATAATCTCTATCTAAAGTTCTTGAACTAGTTAATGAACTAATCAGATACCTTGATGCTAAAACTACATAACAAATGATAAAACCAAGGTTAAATAGGCTAGGTTTTAGAACACATTAGGTTGATAGGTCAAAAATGAAAAGTAAATATGGGAAAGAGGATGAATAACGGTGGTATGTGTACAAAGAATAATAGTGACAAAAAGGCATAACTAAAATGGTCCTTACAAAAAATACACCTGAACATTCAAGCATAGTACCACTTGAGATGAATAATATTCATTAGCTCTAGAAGTTCATCACTATCTGGTGTGGCAAGCTTGTATGCTCCTGATCCATAATCTCTAGTGATGATGAAAGGCCCTATCTAGTTTGGTTTGAATTTCCCTTTATGTTTCTTCTTGGTTGTGGTATTCTTTTGGTTTTCTTTGAGAATAAGATCACTAAGTTCAAATGTTCTATACTTCACATGATAATTGTAGTGGCCTTTGAGTCAATTTTGATATGCTTGAAGATTGTTAATGTGGTCGTGCATTTCTCATCTAGGAGGTCTAGTTCTTGTAGGTGAGCTACTCGATAGTCTTGATCATCCAGGACTTACTTGAAAGAGATGCATAGTGAAGGAAATACAACCTCAATGGGAAGGATGGCTTTAATACCATAAACAAATGAGTATGGAGTTGCTCCTATGGGGCTATGATGATTTCTATGGTATGCCCAAAGGGAAGGGAATATCTAGAGGTGCCAATCATGATCGACATCATTGATAATCTTTTTGAGAATGTTGATAATAGTTTTGTTGGATGCCTCAGCCTGGGCATTACATTGAGGGTAATATGTTGTAGAAAAGTGTTATGTGATGTTGTATTCGGTACATAGTTGGTATACATCTTTCTTCTTGAATGATCCTCCATTATAAGATATAATGTTAGAGGAAATACTGTAGCAGCAGATGAGGTGGTTGAAGATGAATTTGGAAATTTTCTTTCCAGTCATGTAAGTGAGGGGTATAGATTCAATGCACTTAGTGAAATATTCAATGGTGGTAAGGATATGTTTATGGCCATCAGATGAAGTGAGGTTAATCCTCCTAATGAGGTCAAGTCTCCATGTATAAAATGGCCATGGTGTCAACATCAATTTCAATACTGGGGAAAAAATTAAATTATCATACCATTGATATTTGTCACATTTATTTACATATGCAATGGCATCTACATCCATTATGGGCCAATAATAAATGGTACACAAGAGATTTTTAGATATGACTACCCCACGAGAATGGGCTCCACATACTCCTTCATGAACTTCTCTTAATGCTAATGTAGACTCTACCAAAGTTAAACAATGAAGCATATTTCCATCAAAACTATGATGGTAAAGAGTGGATCCAAGTAAATTATAATGAGTGGAATGATGAATGAAGGCTCTAGTTTATTTTTGAGATAAGTTAGGTGGAAGACTATGGTCATAAAGGTAGTTGTAAAGGTTTGTGTTCCAAATAGAATTAGGACCAACAATATCATAAATCATGGTAATGATTAAAGGTTCATGAGTTAGTGATGACAAATTATTGATGAGGAACTGATACTCTTTATCTTTATCTATTTGTGAGATGAAAGAGCTAATAGTAGCCATGGCATTTATAGTTCTATTACTAGCCCTCGGTATATGCTCAAACTGAATGTTGGCAATTTGCTTTTTAAGAGTGTCAACCATGGCTTTATATGGAACCAACTTGTCATCTTTGGTCTGAAAATGATTTATAACTTGATTGATAATTAATTGAGAATCACCATAAACTTGAAGATGAGATATATTCCATTGTACTACTTTTTAAAGTCCTACAACAAGTGCTTCATACTCGGCCATGTTGTTTGTACAAGAAAAGTTGATTTTGAATGATTTAGGGATTAGATCCCCATGTGATGTAATAAACAATAGCCCTACTTCTGATCCATGTGTAGTGAATGAACCATCAAAATATAGCTTCCAAGGCTACTCCTCAAGGGGTGTATCAATAAAGGTCATGATGGATTCATTAGGAAATGGAAACTTGAGTGGTTGTGTCTCCATGAGGGGTGCTTTAGCAAGTTGATATGCAAGAACTTGTCCTTTGATTGATTTTTGATTGACATACTCTATGTCAAACTCACTAAGAAGCATGATCCATTTAACGATTCTACCTTTCAAAGATATCTTAGATATTAGATACTTGAGTGGATCTACCTTCGAAATGACCATGGTTTTATTATTCAACATGTAATGATGCAATTTCTAACCTACAAAAACCATGGCTAGATAAGATTTTTCAATAGGTGCATATTTATGTTCATATGTAACCAAGGTACAAATTAGGTAGTAAACAACATGCTCCTTTCCATTGTCATCATGTTGAGCCAAGAGTGACCCTAGGGCATGATCAGTAGCTAATAGGTATAACAATAATGGATTTCCTGACATAGGAGATAATAAAATAGGTGGATTGACAAGATAATCTTTTAGTTATTGAAAAGTTGTTTAGAAGTGATAATCCCAATGAAATGTAAGTCCTTTCTTAAAAAGGTACATAAATGTATGGCACTTTTTTGCTAACTGATAGATGAAGTGTTAGATGGACTGGATCTTACCTTGAAAACTATGAATTTACTTCAAATTAGTTGGTGTTGGAATCTCAGTTATAACATGGAATTTAGTTAGATTGACTTCAATACTTCTATGAGACATGATGAAGCCCAATAATTTTCTTGAAGTTACACAAAACACACATTTTTTTGGATTTAGTTTGACTTTGTACTCTCATATTATTTCAAATATCTTATGTAACACTATTGTATGGTTGACTCTAGTCTTGGATTGTCCTAATATGTCATCGGCATAGTCTTCAATAATATCATGCATCATATCATGGAATATGATAGTCATGTCTCTTTGATATGTAGCCCTACCACTCTTAAGGCCAAATGGCATCACTTGATAGCAAAATTTTCCTATAAAGTGGTGAACACTATTTTATGTTGATCTTCTGGTGTTATTCTGATCTGATTATATCCTAAAAAGCCATCCATGAGTGAAATCATTTCATAACCTAATGTGAAGTCGATGATCATGTTGATATTAGGTAATATAAAATCATCTTTAGGATAAGCTTTGTTGATGTCTCAAAAATTAGTAAAAATTCTAATTCCTTCAATATTTTTGCTAATAGGTACTACATTAGAGATCTATTTTGAGTAGTCAATGGATCAGATACATCTTAGTTCTAAGAGTTTTTCCAAATATTTCTTTATCAATATAAAAATGTGAGGATGCATCTTAAAAAGCTTTTATTTTACTAGTTTGGCATTAGGATTAATCATAATGTGGTGTAGAACCAATGTGGGGTCTAATCCTAGCATGTCAGAATAGGCCCATGCAAATATAGCCACAAACTCTTTCAATAGAGCTGCAAATATGTTGCATTCCTCCTTAGTGAGAGACACTCCTAATTTTATCCATTTTAGGTATGATGGAGTCTTGATATTTATCTCCATTGTATCTTCGACTAAAAGGGTTGAACTATCTTCTAGGATAGTAGGTAGTGACTTGAACTATTGGACTATATTAGGGTCCTCTATTAATATTTGCTTTTCAAATTCTCCTATGCATGATGAATCTGAGTCTCCTAATGAGAGATTTGGACATGTAATAAAAATGATCAAAAATTCTTGGAGAATTTGATCAAATACTTGTTGTTGCTCAAAATTGAACTCAGATTTGTAGGCAAGTTCATCATTATTGTTCTCCTAATCTAAAATTGAATAAGAATAAACACCCTTGTCTAATGGCACCTGAAATAGGTTTTCACCACTAGACTAGACTTTATCTTTACTTTTTCCCTAGTCAAAAAGTGCCTAAAAGAGGTTTTTACTTTGGAGCCTCAATGTTTTATTTATTTGTTTTTGGCTAAAGGTGTTCACTCGCTCTCCAAAATAGGCTACAGGATACAATGTGATTAAGAATCTTGATTTGTGATCTCCCAATAGAACATTATCTCTAAGGCCTAAGAAATCATATAATGCCTCATAATTCTAGAACTCATCAATCAACAAACTAGATTCTCATTGGTCCCAATGTATCAGTTAGGGATAATATAATGGCAATGGATTATGATGAATGATTGGGGTAAGGGTAAAAATGACATTGTTATCAAATAGGTTGGTTTCAACTAGGTTATCAAAGGTAAGGCTGTGATTAAACTCTACTTCACTGTCGACATCATCATCACTAGACACTGATGATGGAGTTTGAATAAAATATTTGGGGTCACCCCTAGGTGGTTTAAATCCAAGTCTATAAGGTCTTTCATACTTAGTCATGGAAATTGGATCGATAGTTCCTTGTTGAGTTAGTATGAGGCCTTCTCTTTCATAATTATGACACTCCATGATCCTATTAAGAATAGGATACTTTACATTTTTATAACAATCAACTTGGTCATCTTTGTATAACCATGATTCATTCCCTTCAAGAGGGTTATGTCCTAGGCTATATGTTGGTACAAATATGATAGGTCCCTTGTCTTTGTTCTTTCATTGCCAATGCATATACGAGATGGCCTTCAGTTGCCTAAAGGTTTTTAGATTCTAAGGAAGATTGGTGATATGAAATGTATCATGGGTCACATATTCCCCTAGTCCATTATCTAAAATGGTGAAATGTTTGGAAGCTTTAGGAGGCAGCATGTGGGAAAGGGAATCTAAGGTATTAGGATCTATGCAATTATCTGATAAAGGATCAATAAGTATAGCCTTTATTTTATCCTACTTGAAACTTGGATTCATACCATACTAATAATTATATCTTTAAAACTCATCCTCAAGATGCTTATAGTGTTCATACAAGTGTAAATCTCTTGAAATACTCACTTCCATCCCTAAGTGGGAAAACTTGACACATTGATGTAGTGTTGATGGTACTACATGAATCTCATGTAACCAAGGCCTACCTAGAAGCATGTTGTATGATAACTCAAGATCTAACACATGAAAAAGTGTATCATGGTTTAAAATCCCAATAATAATTGGTAAACTAATGGTTCCCTGTGATTCTCTTTCCTAATTATCATAAGATTTGATAGTTATTGTTTCTAGTTAGAGATCTATCATCGTGTACCCAAGAATCTTGATGAGCTTGAGAGACACTATGTTAAGGCCAGATCCATTATCTATAAGGACACATTTCACTTTAGGCCATTGATACAAACTTCTATGTACAATGGGTTATTATGAAATGGGCCAATGGAAGACATATTGCTTTGGTTGAATGTGACTTGTTAGGCTGAAGCTAGGTGTCCAACCAAAGCTTGAAAGTTATCAAGGGATATGTCACTAGCAACAATAGATTGGGTCAAAAAATCATTTAGGATGTTTTTTTGGATTATTGACATCTTTAGCAAATCTAAAATAGAAATTTATGCTGGTGTCTTTAGCAATTGTTCCACAATATCAAACTTCTTATCTTGGTTAGTAGTGAATGGTTTATTCTAAGGCTAAATGGTTGGTTGGATGATTAGCAAAGTGGTGGATGGTTGTGGGCTTGGGATAGTAATATTTAACCTCCAAGTTGTGATTGCACAATAAATATTAAATACTGAACCATTGTTTCTAATTGATGTTAGAAATGGTGTGGGACTAGATAGGGTAAGTCTCGATTATCAGTGCACTAGCATGTGGTCACATGGCAAGAATGAGTTGTCACTATAAGATCCAAAAGTGGAAGTCCTAGTTTTTTGGTTTGCCTATGTGCACTCCTAGGTCAAAGAAGGATTATCCATGTTATTTGGTTGAATATTGTTGTTTAGCAATGGTCTAGTCTGATTAGTACTTAGTCTAAGATTAATGGAGATGGTATTAATGCTACCCTTTACAATATGACCTACAACCCTATTATGGTCATGTGAAACTACATGTTATGTTTATTGGTTATTACCATTCTAACCTTGGTTTTGTCCATTATTTTGTCATTATAAATTCTACTACTAATTTTGTTGGTTCAGCCTTTGATTCTAATACTATTGATTTTGCTACTACACTAGCCATTGTTTTTGTTGCTAATTTTTCTACTATTTTAAAATGTTATGTCAAGGAAAGGTGTTCTGATAAATCCCAAGAGTTTTATTGGAATTAAAAGAACCATTATATAATATATCTCCCCATTTTACAACATATTCTTGATTAAATGCTTGATTTAGACACATCTTCATAGATTATGCCCATTAACACGATGATAGTCACAAAATTGATTTTCATGGTACCAATCATGGTAATGAATGCCTTACAGATAATGCTTTGTTATAGGCCAACTAATTAGATTAACAGTGGCAATCTTGAAAAATATAGACTCAATAGGTTCTCCTAGGTCACTTAAGACATGATGTGTAGACATGGTTCTCTTAGGAGGAGGTGTTTTCAATGGTAAAGATTGTTGTAGTTATTGTTCATGTCTTGGTTATTGCACTTGAACCATTTGCCAGAGAGGTTACTAGGTAGGATTAAGTTGAAAAGGTGGTGTAGATGATGTCTACATGGTTTGGACATGATGAGATTTAGTTACTCCATTTCCCACAACATTCTTATTTCAGTTGAATTGCTTCAATCTTCATGATTATTGGCCTATGCTAGTTACGATGCTTGCATTTGGATGGGATGTTAGTCATTTCCATGATTGGTACCTTGATTTTGATTAGTTGAATTAAGCTTGATGACCCCTTTATTGATGAGTGCTCACTCGATCAATAAAACTTTATCAATGATCTCCTTGAACATATGTACACATTGCAGTTCTAGATGAACTATGGGTGAAATAGCTTGCAAGGGCTCTCCATCATTGTAAATAACTCACAAAACTCTCCTTATATTTTTTATTTGCTTGTGTCAGGTCCATTAATGAAATCTCATGCTCAAGATTATAAGAAAAGTGCTACACAAATTTATCAAAAAGATCATCAAAGTTTGTTACTAAATTTTTGGGCAACTTTAAAAACCATTGCAAGGTTTGTCCAACTAGGCTCCTTGGAAATAATAGTAAAAGGTATATGTCACTATATGCCACTAGTTGACATGTAACAAAAAAATTGGTCAAATGAGCCTTAGGATCACCCTTCCCTTTGTACTTATCAAATTTGGGTGGTTCATATCCTAGAGGAAATGGTATCTATAAATACTCCATATTGAATGGATAGGAACACACATCATCCAATTTGAACTTTTTAGTCTACTTCCCTACTTAAATGGTAGCAATTATATCCTTCATCTGTTACAATTCTTGGGATAGGAAACTAGAAGGGATATTGGTTTGAGGGAGAATGTTGGTTTGGGTAAATAGTTGGGAGGTCACAAGTGGGACACTTTGACTAGGATATGATAGAGACACATGTTGGGGTACATTGGCTTGGTTGGGGAATAGACCAAGAATATTCATACGTGGATTGGGATGTACTTGAAATTGCACATTTGATTGTGTAATATTCTAGTTTGGGTTGATGATAAAGGTTCAACTTGGAGGATTTTGTGGTTGGGATGAAGGGATATAACTATACTATGCTTTTTGTGCTTGAAAAGGGATAGGTTGTTGACTAATCAAACCTTGTTGTTGAGTAGGAACTTGTGGACCAAGACCCTGTCTCTAAATTTATGGCATATATTGAACCAACAGTTGTCTAGTAGATACTTGAGAAACATGGGGACCTCCTTGTTGCATGAATCCCTATGAAGAAGTAAAAGCATGTTAAAAATTCAACATCTATCACTGACCAATATTTGCATGTTTTTGATTAGTCATTGCATGGTTGCAAATTGGCATATTAGTCTACAACTGAAGAGGTATGTTTTTTGTTACCTAGTGAGGTGGAATATTTGTTGCCCTTGATTGAGGTGGCAATGTATTCATCCTCTATTGTGTTGATACACTAGACTATGTTTGGTATTTTGGAATACCACTCACTACTTATTGAGGAGGAGTAAGATTCATCACATTCTATCATTGAGGCATAACATTAGCCATTGTTTGATTATCTAACCCTGTAGGTTTCACACTTGAAGAAGTGGCTAGTTGAGGCTAGGGTACAAAAAATCCTATACCTTGGTATGATGATCTACTCATGTGATTAACTATAGGCATGCATTATTGGCTAGTTGTTTGTGTATTAGTACCTCTTTGATCAAGATTAGATGTTGTTTGCACATTGTCTACTATGTTTAGTTCACTATTTAGTGTAGAATTTGAAGACACTTCTTTAATAACTAGCATAGGTATTAAGTTATCTATCGAAGCATTTCATACAAATCGGTCAAAACTTGGATTCTCTTGTCTAGTTAATTCCATCAACACTCCTGTTAAAGGTACTAGGTCAATGAGGGGCTTACTTACCATGTTCATCTAATTGAAATTATGTGTTAAATTTAGGTAGGTTTGTTATGTTATTTTCATTTGGTTAAAGTGATCTTCTATGATTTTTTTGCCTCGATTGGATATACTGGTGTCTTGGTATGTCATTTAGACTAGAGCCATAGGATTGCTAAAAGAATCTTGTTGATCATAAATGATATTATGGGGCACTCTTAATAAACTTGGGATATTTTCATGAGGGAAGTCTACTAGAAAATTAGCCCTTACCTCTATGGCCCTAACCAAAATCTCATCTTTATTCTCTAAAAAATGTCACTTAAATAAAAATGGATCATACGTGGAAGCCGAATTGGTAGAGTATGACTATTGGATTCCTGGCTCATCCACTGTTGGTATTATAGCTAAGTATTGCATGGTTTTTTCTTAGTCCTTCTCTATGTAAGGTGGTGTGTTAATCAAATATTTAGCTAATGGATCTTGGATTTGTGCCCCTAATTTAGTATTATAAAAGGGATAAGAATCCATCTCATAAGCAATGTTATCTACATAGGGGTCTTGTACCATTTTTTCTTGCATAACTACAGTACTAATCCATGGATTGTACATGAGTCCACTATGAGTGTAGGAATACATGTTGGGATTCACAGTCAATGCTTAGCGATAAAATGTCAAAGAGTTCTACAAACTCTAAAAAGGACAAAATCTAAAAAAAATGATGCCTTCAATTGGTTCTAGACTTTGTCAAAAGGATCAAAAGGTTTATGTAAATATTTATGAGGAAACAAGTTAGCATGAAGCATCTAACATTTCACTATTCACACAAAGGTAAGAAAGTAAATGGACTGAAAAATCAAAATGCCAAACTCTAAGGTTGAAGTGTTTCAAATCAGTCTAATCTAGGAAATTAAAATTTGCTAGGTCTTTTGGCCAAACACAGCGTCAAAATCTAGGCTCAAATAAATCATGTGCTAGGACTCTTGGCCAAATGACGTCAAAATCTAGACTTTGAAAAAAGATGAAAGTTTTAATCTAACAAATTTTAAACACTTCTAACAAACACTAGGCATTTGATTCTTGGAAATGAACTTGGTCAACTAGGTATAAGGTATGAAACAAAAGGCACTCTAGCAATAGTTTTTTTTCTCATAAATAATGGTATAAAACTTGGTTCTTTTTTACAAACAAGATAGACAAAGGTGAACAGTATAAATGTGCTCTATATAAAATATCAAAATTACACTTGGATTAGTTTGAATATGTAGGAACAAATTTGGAAATCTATGTAAGAGGGTTTATGAAATAACATTTGAAATGATTTGGGCATCATAATGATGTTATAATACCCAAAAGGTGTGATAAAAAAGTTTTTTTCAAAGACTCTCTAAGGCAAAGACATTTTTCCATAATTTTGACATCATAACACTACCTTTCTTAACTCAAAATGTTGTGGTGTAGACTTAAAGTGTAAGTATTTAGCACAAAATGGCTTAAGTCTATCAAGTAATAATAATGATTATGAGTCTAAAATGGCCTTCAACCTAAATTAGAAATCAAACCTAATTTCCCTCAAGTTTAGTGAAAATAGTGAACCCACTTAACACATCAAGTCTATGAACTTGTAAAGGTGTAATTTCAAATTTAAATTACAAATGGAGGACTTAAACAACTTTGGTCAAGGTCTAGACTCAATTGGGTAGCATAACTATGCCAAAGTGGATGATATGACTCTCAAAATTTTGATGAAATTTTGAACAAGGCAAATTGATGATCTCACACAGGCAACATAACGCCTCTTTGTTCAAAATAAAATTTGGACTATGTGTTGGGTTTGGATTATTTGTTTACACCAAGTTTTGACTTCAAACAAGACTTTAAACTAGGACAAGACCAACTAATTAATCACCCTTAGATTCTAAACTGACAAGTTTTCTTGGTACTATTAGAATCCATCAATATACATCATTTAAAAGGATTTAAAGTGTTCATATAAAAGTAAATGTGCATTATATAGTATGGGTTTTACACCCCCTTCTCTTAAATGACAGTACTACAACATGGACCTTGAGGTGCACCTTGCACCAATAATACTTCCATAATAAGTGGGGATTTGTCCAAATTCTAACAAGTTTCTGAATGATATAGGGGAATCAATTTCACAATGACTTTCATGCTAAAAAATACAAAAAAAAGCATGGATTTTAGGTCCATATCACTCGGCTTGTTACAAAAAGGTTTAGTCCTTTTTGCAACCACTACATCTTATTATTTGCTCAGTGTAGTGCGATATCCAAAGTGCCACTACGTCTTGTGTGTAACTCTAAAAGAATCAAATGAAGTCAATGCTGGGAGATGAAATCCCAGGTCAAAGCTTCCCTAAATAACTTGTAGGAGGTGATGAAGTTCCCCTTGCAAGCCAAGATGCATAAATAAATAAAGCATGAAAATAGAAAGACTTTAGGGTTGTTTTCCAGGTCAACCAAACTTTGATGAGTTTTTGAGGAGTAATTTAGATGACTTTCTTTCTAAGCCTTGGACTAGTCTACTTACAATAGGAATGGTGATTTTGATTCGAAGGGTTCCCTATAGGGGACAAATGGAAGAGCATACATGAAACATACCTCTTTTTGACAAACAAGATTAATCTAAACAACTATTACAATCAAAAATTGATAAGTGTGTTCAATTTTAAACCCAAATGAAATGTTTGGTGATGTTTTTTTTACCCCTTGGTCTTAGTTTCAAACTTTGAAAAAAATTCACCAAAAACATCTAAAAATTCCTTGTTAAGCACCAAAACAAAGTTTTTAATCCAAATTTAAGCATGCAAAAGTGATTTAAACATGTTTTGAGTAAATATCCCACTTGGTCGTATAACAAAATTGTTAACATGTCTTTTCAGCTTTGAATCTCTTTTGAGTTTGAAACAAGAAACTTTGGAAAAGTAGGTCTCAGGTCTATGTTTTTGGAAAAACACAGTGACTGATGTCAGTCAATACCACTGACGTCAGTTATGGGAAACTAAGATCTGACTGATGTCTATTCTATTGATTGATGTTGATTAAAATAAGTAATTGATGTCATTATTTTTGTCGATGTCGGTTATTGTGTAAAAACTATGGCAACCAAAAATGGCAAACAAAGGTTAAAAACCTAATTTGCAAGAGTTTTAAAATATTAAATAAGTTTTTTAAGGTTTTAAAAGGATTTCCTTTAGGTGTAGGATGTATCTACTCCCATTGGGCATGCCATTATTTGATCTAAGAATTTGACTCAAGAGAGGATGGTTAGTATGGTGTTAGTTCCAAAGTGAAAATAAGATGAAATAAACACACTAATAGCATAACATATATAGGCTTAGACACTAGGGAGAGATTAGTTAACAAAAGCAAATAACAAACACAACTAAAAAGTAAGGAATCAAATACAAGAGTTCCTTCACCTTCCTTGGATGTTCTAAATGCCTCTGTAGTGGTGGCTTGCTTGGCTTGTGCTCATGAAGTCTTTGGCAATGGAATTTTGGTTACCTCCATCTCTACTTGGCACCTTTTGTTTGTGGCTTGGCTTGGCTTGGAATCAATTTGGCATGGTAACACTAGTTTCTTGAAGCTTTTGGAACCAATCCTACATTATAACTTTACACAAATTAATCTTAGAAATGATGTTATAAGGCCTCTTATATATTTTTGGATTTGATTAGAATCAGCCTCAACCGTCCATCTCAAGATTGAGATGTGTGGTTGAGGATTAATTCAATTTTTAGAATTAATTTTTTAATTATCCTTATCATGGAATTGGAAGAACGGGTAATTAAGAGGCATGGAGGGCATCATGGAAGGCATTGATGAGGAATGAAGGGCATGAAATCTTGATATTTGTGACATTTATGGTCTAGGGATGTCTTTCCAAGAAATGAGGCCACTTGATGATGCATATATTCCATATTCATTTTTAAAAATAAGTATTCAACAAGTTTACATGGAATTATTGATTAGGCCTTGATTTGGGTTATTTAGCTCTTAAAAATGATTAATCACTTTATCTACAAATTCCTCAAATTGATCAGAATTCCTTGTTATTGGTCCTAAATTTGATTGTATTTTAATTGGAAATCCACGTCAAATGCATTGGATATGTATTCCCATTTAGAATGTTTTCAACAAAAAATAATAAAGGCACAAGTCTTGTGCAAAAGATTTGATATGAAAGAGCAGTCTAAAGCATGTAGGTGCAAATTTATCATTTTGACTCAAAATGGACTGATCAAAGTTAGTTGGCCCATAAATTGCATTGCCCAATTTAGGGATACCCTGGCCAAAATCGGCATTTGAATATATCATTTTCACATCATTTTGTGTGTTTCATTAATTTTAGACCAAATTGTGCATTTTAGATGGAAATTAGCCAAAACCATGATTACATGTTATCAACGACTAGTTTTAGGTGTCTACAAATACTATAAAAGATGTTAACTGGAGATAAATTTAATGGTTTAGGGTTTAATGTCTATAATTTAAAATATTTAGGGTTTAGGGTTTATGGCTTAGGGTTTAAGGTAAATGGTATAGGGTTTAGGGTTTAAGGTATAGGATGTAGGGTCTAATTACTAAGGTAATTGAAGAAAATTTGAGTTGCTTCAACCTAATTATGACAATTTCTTTCATGCTTGCATTTCTAATAAAGTGGGGTCAGTTAAGCCATACATATTTCATACATTATATAATTTATTGAGCCATAAATTTGTTTTAGGGGATCAATTTTTTTGAAATCATGTCCCTAATTGCACAAATTGACTAATTGGATCAACTCATGATAGAATCAAACTTAATTATTCCCTATATCTTATTATTGAAGGGGTTAAAATTGGCCTCAAATGCATCCTAAAATAAATAAATCAACTCTTTGTTTTAGTTATATATTACATGGCATTAGGATTAATTTCACTCCAAATCACATCATATATAATTTAAAATAGGTTCATGTGGCTCATTTTGACCCTAACTACCTCCATAATTGAACTAATCGACATTTGCATTCATTATTTGATGACATTCAAGTTTATTGATCTTAAAACCACATTCTATACATGTAAAACTTGAATAAATAAATAATGTTTCTTTGCTTCAATTGAGCTAATGAAATTGGCACTGATCAATCCCCAAATAACATTTTATAATCATGTAATTGGGTTAAAGGGGCTCAAAGTAGCCCCAATTTACTTTAGATGAATAGCTAGATTGATACCCCAAATGCTAAGTTTTGGCCATAGGTTTAAAAAATGCATTTTATGACATATAATGATGAAATTAGTTATATTGTAAACTATATAATGAGTTATAGTTTAAAAGCAAGTAATAATAAGTATTTAAGTCAATATATTAAAATGTCTATAAATTTTTTGAAGTCTAATGTGATATCATGACACCTTAATTCACTATCCAAGGTTAGGGACATTTCCCATACCACATGAAAGAACACTACTATTAGGGAACTCAAGAACATATATAAAATTTGATCTCAAGAGAATATTTATGTTTTTGGGTGTTATGAAGATATAATGTGATCATGTTATTAACACCATTGTGATATTTAAATTTGAATTCAAACACCAAGCCTTTTGGCTCATGAATGGATTGGATTCCAGAGCCAAAGGCTTAGACCTATCAATCTAAAGCCAACTCTGAGAGTTTTCATAGAAAACAAAAATATTCAACTTTGATTGCCAAATACACTATGAATTTCAATGGTATAATTCAAAAACTTAATATCATCATGATGAACATGCTCTCTTCTTTTGAAAAATATGTTTTTTTTATAAATTTTGGACTAATTTAAGGTTTCAAACTATGTTGATTTCTAACTATATCTTTTTCAAGCCACTACATACCACAAATATATATGCTTATACATGTTCATGTAATTTTTTTAGTGTTTCCAAGTGCAAAACAAGTTATATGGTCACAAACTAGGCTTAATTATACACACATTAAAAAAATAAAATAAAAAAATAGGTAGTTAATGGGATCACATGGTTGGCTATCCATTTTTTGTCAGCTTTTAAGATATATATATATATATATATATATATATATATATATATATATATGAATTTTTTAATGAATTTTACTTAAGAAAATAGAGTATATAGATGATCATGTGGCCCACCATTTTTTGAGTATAGTTTAATATTGTTTAAAACCCTTTGGTGAACATTTAGATAGGATCTTCTAGGTTTTGACATATGTCACAACCTAGATGATCCTATCTAAATGTTGACCAAAGGGTTTGTCACAACTTAGAAGATCCTATCTAAATGTTCACCAAAGGGTTTTAAACAATATTAAACTATACTCAAAAAATGGTGGGCCACATGATCATCTATATACTCTGTTTTCTTAAAAAAAATATGAGTTCTTATTCAAATTTTAGATGTTTGACCTATTTATAATTATCCATTAAAAAAAAAAAGTTTTTGAAAACTATACTCAAAATGCAAGATTTCATGTTCTTCACCATCTTCAAATTTAGACTATAGATATCTCAAATTATCTACATAAGTTCACATTTCTAAAATTTTATGAAAATCATGTCTATGGGTAGGCCCATTTTTGTGTCACAACTTTTTATAATTACCCTATTAGAAAAAGGTGTTACCTTGATCATGTCCAAGTATCATTCAAATAGTGTAAAGAAACATTGTGACAAATTTGTAAAAGAAGGCATGAAATCACATAACTATGCATTCTAGCTAGAGAAACTAAATAATAAAACAAAACATTTGTATCTTATCTCAAGTCATTTATCATTTTCAATGTAATAAATCAACAAAGACATAACCCTGTGATTAGTAACTAAATTCAATTATTGCAGAATTCAAACATAGAAAGTGTTGTGCAATCATATATCACCTTGTGACATATTAAATAAATGTTCTAATATATCAAAATATGTCACAATTACAATGTCAACTATTACTGAACAAGATTGATTTCATCAATTACAATAAACAAAAGTGCATAGTATTGACTATAAGAATGAGATACAAGTATGTAAATATACTCATTTTATGAATAAAATAGATATTTAATTGATCCATCTTATGTTATGAAGTATCTCAAATTGATATTACAAGTAAATCATTCTAATATAGAAATATTTAATAGACACATACACACATAGAAAAAAAAATTTAAACAAATGCAAACAAGTTGGATCCTACCAATAGATTTAAATGTTATGAAAAAATTCATCATATGGTAGCATTGATCATGTCAATACTTTCAAAAAAAATATGGTACTCAAAATAGTCATAACATTGATGAAATTGCTATCTAGTTTCACTTTGTGTATTTAAGTTGTAAATTAACATGCATATTCAACAAACTTAGGATTGCAATCCAGGTAAATCATTTCCTAATTAGCTATGCATGAACCTATTTAAATTAAAATATTCAATGATGGAATTTTTAAATAGCATGGCATGAAAAATAAGAAAAATCAATGCATATCCTAAAATACAAATTTTGAAAAATAAAGTAATGTTCAAAACACAAAATATTTAGTAATTGTCATCATAAAATATTAGTCTAGAAATGATCAAGTAATAATAATTTAATAATGAGATACTTACAGTGATATAACATATCATTTTCTCATTTCCTCTTAATGGTGAAATTTTAAAAGATTTGACAAAATTTAATCAAAATTGAAAGAATAAAAATAGAAAAATAAAAGAAAACAAGGCAAAAAAAGGAACAACGAACTAGGAGGAGCAAACTAACTAAAAAGAGTTTCAAATGATGATCATTGATTGAATGACACAACCAATTACTATCAATATCCTACGAGTGAAAAACATTATTTCCAATAAAAATAATTATTTTATAAGGACCAAGCCAAAGTGAATCAAATTTATGATATTTATCTAGCTCTTCATGAGCTTTATACCAATATAATACCAAATCACCAAATTTAAAACACTTTTTTAAAAGAAAATTATCAAATATTTTTATAAAAATTCTTTAGTCTTTCCTAATTTATGTAAAGAAGTGACTTTCGCCTCATCAAGGGATATGAGATCATTAAATATTTTCTCAAAAATGTTACTATATTTGGTTAAATATTAAAGATCAGTTTTAACATAAGAAATTTGAAGTTCTATTGGCAAAGTAGATTCAAATATATAAGCTAGAATGAATAGAGAATAATCTATTGCAACCTTCACCATTATGTAATCAACCCTTAATGCTTTAAATTATAATCAAATTTATTATCACACACCATTTTTTCATAATTTAAATCAAATTCTTATTAGTGGACTCATTTTATCCAGTCCTTTGACAATAGTATTTTGAAGAATGACTACAAGTAATATAATAGTGGCCCAAAAATTCTAAGTAATCATTTGAAATAAATTGAGGACTATTTTATAATATTATTTCATAAGGAACATAAAATATATAAAAAAATTATTCTCAAAAAATGAAATAACTTTAGCTATAATAAAACTTTTCAAAGTTATTGATTCAGGCCACTTAGTGAAATAATTAGTAGCTATCAAAATATTATTGTGAATAGTCAAAGGAGGGGGAATATTAGAAATAAAATTAATAATCCATTTAGTAAAATGTTTCTTATGAATAAATTTTTTTAAAGGCATTGTAGGTAGTCTATCTCTACTAGTAAAGAGTTGATAAGTCATACTAGCACAAAATGATTTATACAAATATTGAAAAAGAGTAGGCCAATAAGAGCCTAGATTCAAGATATTATATGCAGTAGTTTTTGTTGTATAATGAACACTATAATTAAATTCATGACATCCTTTAAGGACCTGTTGTGTTTGATCACAAGTTAAACAACATAAAAGAACACTATATTTGTTTCTATAAAATATAAAATACATTAATAAAACCAATTTCAAAGATTGAAAACAAAGTGATCTTCTTTGATTTTTATCTAAGTTGTAAAGATAAGATTGATTTTGGAAGTAGTAAGTTAAATCATAATACCAATCATCTTGATAAAATAAACAATTACATTCACTCATTTCATAACCAAAATTAAATTGTTTAAAAAAATTATCAGCGTTCATAGTTTTAAAATGATGTTTAACATTAAGAGAGTCATCAATTAAAATAACTAAAATATTTACTAGAGGTTACATTTTCAGCTAAATATTTTTCTAAGTCATTTCTTTTGATAGTCTTAGATGTTTCAAATATAAGATCAAACTCTTGAATCTTGAAAATACACTTGGTTAATCTTCCTTGAATAATTGATTGTTTCAAAAGATAAAAAAAATTTCAGAACATTTGATTGAATAATAAATTATTTATCATTTAAAAGTAGTAAAATTTGGTCAAAGAATAAATTAAAGATAAAAAAATTTAATCAAATGATACCTAGTCTCATTATCTTTTAAAATTGGGCTAATGTAATTGAGAGGCATATCTTCGTGATTTTTGTCATTTTGATTAACAAAAACACCTATGGCCTTTTCATTAGCATTAACATGTAGAATAAAGGGTTTATTTAGATCCAGTTTAGAAAGTATATGGAATGTTTAATATTATTAGATGATGAATCATAAATTGCATCCCAAACATGAGATTATTTTTTATATAAATTAACTTGTAAATGGTTATATTTATTAATGAAATTAGTAATAAATTTATGTACAAGTTATTTTTATTGAAAATGATCTAAGACAAGATTGGTATTTAGGAGGTAGTAAATATAAATAATAGATTTAGTATATTCATAATTGATATAAATGACATTTTTAGAGATGATATGACATTTTTAGTATATTAATAAGGTCATTAGAAAAAAAATGCAAACCATATATAGTTACTAGATCTTGATGAGGAGGGATAATTATTTTAGAATCTGAGGGAATAATATAGACATGGATAAAGAGGTTATACATTAGGGTTGTTAAAGTATATCTGATCAAGTGGAATAATTTGTAAAGTGAGGATATGACATGGTTACATGAATCATTCTTTTAGAGGCATCCAAAAATCATCAAAATTTTATAATAACATTGGTTTAAAGGGGAGGGGCATGTTATGCCATTAACCACCAACAAGTATTGAGATATGTGTGGTTGACTTGTGGATATCATAGAATTTTACATAGTCATAATATAATTTATGTGTCTACATGTTGGTAAAAGTTTCAACTTATAGTGTATACATAGTCTTAGCAAAAATTTCATATATATGAGGTAGTGGTTAGTAGTAGATCAAGTCATATATTTTTAGTATTATATTCCACTATAAATATTTGGTGTGGATATAATCAATTATTTTCTTATTATTGTGATATATTGTTGTTTATTTGCTCTTGATATTTATATCTCCATTCGTTACTAATAATTGGCTTTGTCTATCTAAGTAATTTTATTTAAATGGATATGTGTTGAACATGGTGTTATCTTTGATATGCTTAAGTAGACTTTGAGAAAAAAATAATTTTTAAGTCATTATTAGGTAGTTGGTGAGACATATTCATAAGTATATTTTTAAATTTATTTACATAATTATTAATACACTCATAAGGTCCTTGTTCAAGTTACACAAGTTGTGTAAATGTGACCTTTTAGATATTATGGATGAAAAAAAGAGCTAAGAAACTATCAATAAAAGAATTGAAATATTGCATGGATCTTGATGGTAGGGCATGAAAACAATCCAAGGCATAGTTATTGATACTTATATAAAACATCTTAGTCAACAATAGATCATTTTTCACAAAGTCAAAAAATAAAGAATAAAAAGATCAAATATGATGTGAAGGATCACCCTTATTGTTAATTATTTCAATCTTAGTCACAATGAATCCAATAGCAAAATCATAAATAAGGATCTCATGAGCCAACACACTATGTAATATGTCATGAGAAGTGAACGTATGGCTAGGTATTTTAGATCCTTGAGAGAGTTGTTGAATTTTCACTTGATATTGCTAAGAGGTTATTAAACTCAAATTTTTAAAGTAGTGGAAGAAACACGAGTCAGATTAAATAATCTAGTGTTTTGGGAAATATTATGACCAAGAGATGTAGATTGAGAAGCAGGTCAAAAAGACCTAAAAATAGCAGGAGGAAAAAAATAAGTAGTATATCATGAAGGAGTAGTCATAATAACTCAATTATAAGTAGTATATGGAATCATAAAAGTAGGGACACTAAGATCACTAGTCTCATTAAATAATGTAGAAGGAGAACCTCTTATAGGAAGATTATAACTATTCAAAGGTTCATTTGTTATAATTTATTCTCATGTGTGTGTGTGTGTGTGTGTGTGTGTGTGTGTGTGTGTGTGTGTGTGTGTGTGTGTGTGTGTGTGTATTTATATGTACATGTATATGTATATCTATATATGTGTACATACATGCACACACACACACACACACACACACACACACACACACACACACACACACACACACACACACACACACACACACACACACACACACACACACACACACACACACACACACACATATGTACGTGTGTGTGTGTGTGTGTGTGTGTGTGTGTGTGTGTGTGTGTGTGTGTGTGTGTGTGTGTGTGTGTGTGTGTGTGTGTGTGTGTGTGTGTGTGTGTGTGTGTGTGTATGTACACACACACACACACACACACACACACACACACACACACACATACACACACACACACACACACACACACACACACACACACAAATACATGTGTGTGTGTGTGTGTATACACACACACACACACACACACACATCAGATAAATTGTTGAGGGTGTCCCTTAACCATTTCTCTAAAGTAAGCAATTATTTTCACTCTATTTGGATGTACTTCATAATTATTTGTGTCATGAGATCCATTATCATCGTTATCATTCATGTCCTTGTCATAAATAGTATCATCAAAAGAATTTCCATCATAATCATGTTTGGCATATGTTTTTAATCATTCACATTTTTACCATATGCATTATCATCAATAGAAATAGTTTGAATAGTATCAATGTACACCATTTTGTTTTTCAAACAAGCATGAGTACCAAGAAAACGAATAAATCAAATCAATATTTGTATCATGTAATCTAATTCTTCATCTAGTAGGTATTTCAAGTATAGTTTTCTTAATTAGCATAAGATGTAAACATATAAAATGTGAAAAATCTAGGGCTAATAATATTATAATATTAACGATAACCCATAGATAAATTAGATCTAAAACACTCACACTAGTAAATCTTAAAGGGAAAGAGAGGATGAAACCATAAGGCTTATTTATTAAAAAATTGATGGGTTCAAAAAAATGTATCACAAAGTGGTGCACAATTGTTTAAAACACTATTCCAATATTATAAAACAATGACATGAAGAAAAGTAAGTAAAATACAATAAACTATAGTAATCAAACATTTTTAATGTTGAGGCGAATGGGAGAAATTGGATAATTGGTAAATTGAAATGTAAAATAGTAAAGATATAAAAATTTATACTCTATTTCTAACTTACCCTAACCTTGACAATGACTGATGATGTTGGAAAATAAGATCTAGAGAAATCTATAAGATCTCCAATAAAGAATACTATGTTTACTTGTGATGACTAGCATTAGACTGGTTTGAAAGTGACCATGAGCATTTTCATAGACTAATTATGATAGTCAAAGTTGGATGTGGTCAGGAAGGTCCAAAAAAGGATTTGATGATCCTCACATTCTGAAAATTATTGGAACACTTCGTTAACAATAAACACATAAACCTTGATGCAATCGACCTAGTAATGGTTTTAGATGTCAGAATGTCTTCACCTTTATTTTAACCATAATTTGACATTTAAAATATCCAATACTATAGGAAATGTGTAAGGTTAGTGGCATATAGACCTTATTGAAGGTTATGGTTACATGTTATCTATGATTACAATTGGAGATCATGTAGTTCTAGTGTATGAGAGTGAAACAACCTAAGTGAGAGAAGATTGCACCTTCATTCATTAAGATAATCAAGGAAATGCTAAATTCTCCTCAATAAAACATTTTTTGGGTATAAGTATGCAACTCCAAGACTTTAGTCGATAGAGAGTGGATTAACAATATTTTTTTTAGGCTCTTTGAGAAGTGTGAAATGGATATGATCAATGTGCACGCTCAATAGCTTGATTAGGAGATGATAACTTGATCATAAATTTATTAGGGTGCATGTGTATTACAGGCAACAATTAGAGAATATTCACATATAGGTCGACTATAGATATGGGAGAAAGTCAACAATCGAGGCACAATAATTTAGGGCATGGTGGCACAAAATATCCATAGGAAAGTTGATAAATTTTAGACCAAATTTGAAAGAGTTCAACTGACTTTCAGGATGATTAAAAATGGTCAAGGAAGAGACATAACAAAAAAAAACATCGAGATGATTTATAATATGTCTAGGTGGATCTTGAGGCAAGAAACTATTAGATTTGAAGGTGTTCATGTGCAAATGTGGATGATACAAGACTACATAGGGGATAATGTGAAGGAAACGTGTATAGAAAAGAACCAAATACCTCACAAATGAGCCAAATGCACAAAATTATGACAAAGACATTGAAACTACATGTATTATACCAAAATTATATGTTTACAACAATATAGAGAATTAAGTATTTGTTGCATGTTCCTCAAATGCTATATATTTTCAGACTATGTTAATTTATGATACATTATCTATGTATAAAATAAGCTTCTAATTTAATTTTAGATATAAGCTTTACAGGTTCACCCCAAATATTAAAAGGAAGGAATATAAAACTCATTAGATTGTATTTCCATGTTTTCTTTGATAGTATGATGAACCCATAGGACTTCTACTGTGTATAAACATAAAGGGTCATGGGACCCATTATACGAGCAATTGTTATTTGACTTAAATTTATTTTTGGATGTGGGGAGTCTTCACATGATGACACAATGGTTTCAATACCAATCGACCTTTTGTCTCCTTCAATGATATGATGGACCCATGGGGCTTCTACTACATGTCAAGGACATAAACAATGTTTTGTTAATAATTTATTTTGCAGCTAGCATGTACTTTTTCTACTCACCCATGGTTTTGCAAGAAAAATAAGTATGATTTTTTAGGTTCCAAGGATCGACATTTAAGTACTAAAAAAACCATATTCGCAATAGAAAATATGTATGTTTTTTATAGGTTCTACTTTAAAGTGCAAGCCCACATGACCTCCTTTGTGATTAAGCACCTACCTCAATATGGGAAATATATAAACATTCAAAAAGATATTCCCTTAACATTTCATTTGTATTATTTTATACATGTTATGCACATTTATCTACGTATAAGTAAATGGTCCAAAATTTGCATCATTAAACTAATATGGTGACATCCATGGCCTAAAACATTTTTCATTTGTCTTTATGCAACCATCACATCCACCTTGTACTTGTCTTGATATGTGAAAAGAATAATGTGCATATTATTCTAGCACAATTGCTTTTGTTTTGGAAAAACTGTCTATATTACATTTAAAATCAGAACAACCTATCAATTTTTTTTGGTTTTCTTATTTCTAAACATTTAATTTTGTTCAAATACACTAATATCACCAAAATTTAAATTTATTCATCTAAAAATAAATAAATAATTAAATTTATTTTCTCAATAAAACCCTATCAAACATTCTATTAAGTATTAAAAACACTCTTAAATGACTTTGTTATGACTGTTATTGTTATGCGATTTTTTTAACAACTTCCAATTTCTGTGTATGCTTTAACTGATCTGACAAATCAGAAGGGCGAATAGCAACCCTACCTGTACAACCCCAAAACAATCCGTTACCAACTCCAAACTTCCAATGTTTTCTGATTTTGTATAGTCCGAAGTCGAAGCATGTGAATTCAAGAGAAAAATCAATGAGTTCTCGATTCCTGGTTAGACAGGATCGGCAACTCACATTGCCATCAGGGCCGTTTGTAGTGATATAGCAAGCAAGCATGATGTAGAAACTAGTATACACTAAGTAGTGATGGGACCGTAATTTATTTGCTTTAGATTCCACTGTGTAACTATTCTAAACATCATTACCAAGTGTTTCCTTGGACTGTCTTATTGTTTATATTTCACAATTTGCTAACTATATCTACATGCATAATGTTTAATTGTTAGTCCTGCAGCGTTAAAAAAAAAAATTGTTGGTACTCAGATTTCAACTGTCGAAGGGATTAGAGTGCTGCTTGAACCGCAGATCATCAATTGTGTTGGAATAACATTCTGCAATCTGGATTAGCTTAATTGTAGAGGAGTGTATAATCTAGATTAGGTCAATGGTACTGTGGTACAGCAACCTATCAGGAAATTAAGACTAAAAACATATCTGTCTAAAATCTTTTATACGTTGCATTAGTCATCCCGTTTTGTATTTTCAGTTCTAAAATTCAGTATGCGTATTAGTGACTTTCATTGAGAATTTTTAAGCTATCTGTTTTTTCTTCAGTCCCATTAGCCTTTCTTGCCTACTTGTGGTCATTAAGTCCTAAATCTTACCTGGATAGGTATCAGGCAGAGATATATCAAAAAAACTGGTTAAGAGTTCAGAAGAGTAATGATAAAAGAAAACAAAGAAATAAGCATCCTGGGCATTCAAAATTAGGGTTATTTTCTTCAAAACTAGTTTTCAAAGTTTTCAAATAAATTTGGGTTTTTAGACATCTCACAAACACAAGTTTTTCAGGTACAAAAGAACAATTTTTTGACATTTTGGATCTACCACTGAAACAATTAAACGTGATTGTAAAAACTTTCAGCTAGCAGGAATGTAAACTACTTGTCAAGTTCCTTGTCTCTACTGCCAAGTTTAAAAATTGAATCCCAGATGCTTTAATGGCAATAAAAGTAATGTATTGAAAAATATACAGAATGCAAATATAAGTAACAACAAAATTATATGCCTTGGTTCGGATGAACAATCATGAAATTTGAACCACACCGAATGTACAAACATTCTTTTCATATTTTTAACAATAAAAAGATAGCATAGCTAAGGAAATTTAATAAATGTTATGTTCCAGTGATCGTATCATTGTTTGATATAAAGATGATAAAGCAGAGCTTACTGTCTTACAATCTGTTTTGGGATTTCACACAGTCCTCGCTAAAACATATTCCCCAGAAACTCGATGCATCGACCGTTTCGACTTCAGCTGAAAATACAACAAAGACGTTATCACGTGTATAATTCGATATCATCATATACGATTCGAAATGAAATAAATTATATAGAGATTGCAGAGAGGAAAATAATTTTACCCGAGTTGGAGGGCCGTTAGGTCGTGACTCGAAAAGTTGTGAGCACGATTCATAATGAAATTTCGACAGTCAAAGGCTGGCAATATTGCATCGTATTCAGGATGGGGTAACGGTAGCATGTTTGTGTTCTGGTTATATTGGCTTTCAATTATCTACCCAACAGATAAATAGTATACTATAATTATTTTAACATTTCAGTTCAGAGCTTCAGTTAAAAGTGTTCTTTCGGTTCATAGTTCCGATTCAAAAATGTTTATCAGTAATTAAAGATAATTAAAATTGTTCGACTCAAAAAACTGATCAAGAATTCATACCCTTTCACGAATATGTTCATTCTCCTGCCATAGATAGGCTTCCTGAACAATGCAACCATTCCACTCCAGATTATAGACTAAAGTCTAAGTAATATATAAATCATGGAGGTTAATCCTACAAATTTAAGTGGTGTTTAGATCATAATATTACATACCCTTCTCCTTGCAGCGTCCATTTCCTCAAACAATGCCTCTTCCTAATGAAGGAGGAATTAATTAAAGGAGTATTTTCAGAGGCAAATAAAGTAAAAGAGAGAGAGAAAGTCCAGTACTCAAAAGAAACAACAGTTTGACCAACCTTTCTCTTTCGCACTTTGCCTTGTGCCTTGTAAAGCTTTTGTTCAAGTTGCGCCAGCTCCCTCTGGTTCTTATTTGTTATTCCATCACCAAGCAGTTGTCTAACACAAAACACAAAGCCATGAGTGTCTCAGTCATTTGTCTTGAAGAAATGGTTGAACAACAAATACACAGCAAATAAAACATATCGAATAAAAGCAACCGATCGCACCTGTTTGTGTTGTTCAAAATTTCAATTTGTTGTCTCAGATTTGCTGCCTGGTGTTTCCAGTACTGCAAGATTTAAAGCAAATTGATAATTACTAAGAGCAAATCTAACCTAAATAAGGGTAAAAGTATTTAAGGTTTTTCAAAAAAATCTCTGATCTGTCTTTAATCCTTGCCAAAGTATAGTTTCATGGCGAATCCACTTGTTCTAAGACAGAAGAGTCGACTTTATTTTTATTAATTGGACAATTTGTCTGGTATATACTTATTTGCGGTTAATTGGAAACCCAACTGTTAATGGAAAACGAAATATTTTGAACATCTGAATCTGGATTGCAAAGATGTATTTAAGCAATAAGAAAAATAAAAGCGCGTGATTTAAAATTATTGATAAGAATACTTAAGGTTTTGTCAGAAGCATGATTTATATCATATGAATTTTGGAATCAGTTGAAGGAGGATATTATCTCGTCAGTCTGCTGAAGCGATCAGAGTTAAAGTATTTGGATATTTAACAGTTTCTTAGTATTTGTCTATGTTATTTTATTCCCACACTTCACACTTCCCATTATGTAAATAATCTGTTTTTTAAAGAAAGTTTTTAAAGATGTGTAACATTTTTGCCATAAAATGGTGTTGGTATGATAAAAAAATTGTTTTCTGTTGGGATTATATGTGAGGTGTGTTTCCTCACCCCAATTTTTGACGGTTAAGATTTAATTTATAATACATAGATGTAAAAAGGTATTATTATTATTATTATTATTATTATTATTATTATTATTATTATTATTATTATTATTATTATTATTATTATTATTATTATTATTATTATTATTATTATTGGATTAAAACTTGATGTTGAATGCTGTGTATATTTGATGTTGCTTTTAAAAATAAATTAAAATAAAATCAATAATAAATAAATTATGGTATTAAATAAAAGGTAAACTGTAAAATAACAAATTGAAAATAATAAGTTTTATAATATATTTGATGTAAAATACTCATTCCCATGTAATTTAAGATAAGCATTGTTTTGTTTTTAGTATTCGTATGCCTTTTTATATGTATGTTTTTGACTTTAAAAATGTTCATAATTAAGAAGCAAAACTTTCATCTTCTATTTTATATGTAAAATGATTCACTATGCTTAATTTTTATTGTTTTTCATTTGATATTAAGAATATAAATAAGTTTATATTAAATTACCAATTAAGAATTCTTAATATATTGAAATGACATCAAATAATAAAAAAACTACAATCTAATTCATAACTACAATTTCTCTATTAATACATACAAACCTTATACCAGTTAAAATTTATATTAAATTTCTTCAAATTTTTAATGCAGAAATTGCCCCTCCAAACCCTTCAAGAATAATTTTTTAATACACAATAATAAAAAATAAAAATAAAACTATATTAAAAAAAAATATAATAAAATCTTTTATAATTATAAATATTTTTTTGGAAAAAAGAAAGGACTTTAATCGTCCTAACATATCCCTCTCGAACTTTTTCCTCCATCCGCTTACATTACACTATTACAATATTATGGACATTTTGTAAAAAAATATTTTTATCTTTTTCATACCTTTTTTTCATACCTTTTTCCCCTTTTAGTATGTTTTATTTCATGCAAAAAAAAATATATATTTTCTTCTTTTATTATGTTTCCTTTCATGCAAAATAAATATATAATTTATCTTTTTCATACCTTTTTCCCCTTTTAGTATGTTTTATTTCATGCAAAAAAAATATATTTTCTTTTTTTATTATGTTTCCTTTCATGTAAAATAAATATATAATAGTTAAGTTGGGAATCTTGAAAAAAGGAGAAAGTTTGTCATTAAAATATTAGTATAAATAATTGTTTTATATTATTATTTTATTTGAGATTTAAGGATTTAAAAAATTAAATTAAAGGATTAAAAAATGTTTAAATAGTTGATTTGGGAGTAAAAGTTCAAATTCTTTACTCTATAATATTTTAAAAAAATATAGAAATATATATATTATTATTAGAAAAGGAAGTCTTATATTTTTTTTTCTTTTTTAAAATGATATATGAATATATTATATATTAAATAATTTTTATATTTTAAAAAAAAGATGACATTATGATGTAATAAAATAATTATAAAAAATAAGAATTAAAAAGGTAAATCTTTTTAAAAAGTTAATAGTCATCTAAAGATTTGGTACAAAATAAGGTAACATAGAAGATTTAATAAGGTTTAAGTGATAAAATGAGATTCTACTAATATAAGATTAATTTCTAAAATTATCACTAGAATTATTACTAAAATTGAATACTTCTACTTTCAAAAAAATATATTTATACACATAAAATATTATTTTTCAATTTACGCTGAACTCTCTTCCCCTATCAATTGAAATATAGAGAGATAAATAGAAACTAATGTCTATGTTTATTTTTTAAGTAAAGAAAAGTAGACAATAAGAAACATATAATACTACAATGTCTTATATATGAAAAAATATACATAAACACTCATTATTACATTATTACATGCATATTTAATTAATCTTCATAATTTTTTGAATCTACCAAATAAATAATTAGATAATTATTTAGAAAATGTCTAAAACATCATAAACAAATTTTGAATAAGATATATTTAATATGCAATAACAAAGTTAAAATATAGAAATGAAATCTAAACTTCAAAAATAAATTGAATAACTTTATTATGACTTTGTATTTTGTTTCATATATCAAATACATCTATCATAAACTTAAATAATTTTTTTAATTATATTTAAATAATTAATATATAATTTTAATTTTAAGATAAAAATTCAAATTCAAATTCAAATTAAAAACATTTAAATAAATTTATTGTAACTTTTTACTTTATTTCATATATAAAGTAGTTCTTTATTTTTATATTTTATTTATAAAAAAATAAATATTAATACAATGCTTCTTTAAAATTTGTATTTTTTAACGTCAAAAATAAAAATAAAAATAAAAATAAAAATAAAAATAAAAATAAAAATAAAAGTGAAAATGAAAATGCATTGAAAATGAAATTAAGATCAGACTTAACCTGTGAATTGGCCTGTGAGATGACACTTCCCTGATGGTTATCAACGATGGTCTTCGTATACCGTTCAATAGTTCTCTTTATGCTGCATATGTAAAAATAAAACACACAATTTTCACTGAACTTTTAATGAAAATGTAAAGATAAAGAATGGGTATAAACTTGAAATGAAATGCTTTTTTATTATTATTATTATTATTATTATTATTATTATTATTATTATTATTATTATTATTATTATTATTATTATTATTATTATTATTATTATTATTATTATTATTATAATAATATGAGGTTATAAATTTATTTGTTATTATGTTTAAAGATATTTGACAATGATAGTTAGAGGATGGCAGGTTATAATATTTTATTTTTAATATTAAATTTGACATTCATTTAATTTATTTTTTTATTTTTCTTATAAAATTAATTAAAAAATTGTAATATCTTGACATACAAATTTTTAAGAGTTAATGAAAAAAAACATAATAAAATTATTAATAATTATAATTTATAAAAAAATCTAAAATAATTTTTATGATATATTATTTATATATATAAATAAAGTAGGTACTAAAATATAATTATGATATGAAGATTATTAATTAATATTTAAAGGAAATAAATAACATATTGAAGAAAATAAAAAATATATATTTCTAAAAAAATATTTAAATTAAATTATTTAATTTTTTTATTATAATTTTTTTATTATAATTTTTATATTAAAATTATTAAATATATTATGAGATTTTTCATAATATTAAATATCATAATATATATTTTTTGAGATTATTGAAGTTTTTCTTTTAAAAATAATACCTTTTTCAATTTGAATTTAAAATAATTCAAAAAATAAATTAAAAATATATATTAACTAATATTTTATTATTATTGATTTAAAATTGTATATATTACATTTCAGTAAATTGAATTTAATAAAATAATTTTTTTCTTTGATTCTATAATTTTAAAATATAAGATATATAATTATCTACTTCTACATCTACTTATGTCATTTTCCTTATAATGTTAACATTTTAGGAATATTTTATGTATTTTTTAAATTATTTTACTATATAATCTTTACAAATAAAAATATTAATTATATTATATAAATTTAAAAATATAAAAAATATAATTATTAATTATATATATAAAAAATAAATTTTTATTATTTAATATATTTCTGTAGAAGAAATAATATTCCACTAAAATATTTAGTTAAAGTAAAAATAAATAATTAAAAAGATATACCGGGTCCTCCTGATTTTAATAAGTTAATACTTAAATGGATACAATTATACATGGCTACGGCAGATTCAAAGATTGCTCACGTTATAAGATAAATTTATTAATAAATATGAATAAATTTCAACAAAAGGCTGTAAACACACATTTTAAATATAAAGTTATTCGAACATATATTTTTGAAGGGAAAACATTATATTTAACTTAAAAAATATTATATAATAAAAAAAATTGATTTAATGAATTTAAAAAATCTAAAAATGTATTATATAATTAAAAATATTTGATCTAAAAAATTTAAAAAGTAGTGTAATTTTGTACCATTTAAAAATTAATTTTTTAATATATTAATACATTTTTTTTTTTTCTATTCTGTTAATATTAATGTAATGAGCTAGTTTTTCATCTATATTTATAAATATAAAAGTGTATTTACAATTTGTATAATTTATACTTATAATATATTGTAAGAAAATTTTAGCTTTGCATTCAATATATATATATATATATATATATAGACACACACACACACACACACACATATACATATACATATACATATACATATACATATACATATACATATACATATACATACATACACATACATACACATACACTTACATACATATACATACATACACATACACACACACACACACACACACACACACACACACACACACACATATTCAAACTAGTAAAAGAATATTAATTTTTAACAATTCAATAATATTTAAATATCAATAAGATATAGAAAAGTTTATAATTTAATTGTTGAGGATGATGTTCATATTCATTCACCGAAGTATGAATTTCTTGATATAAAAAGATAATATGGAAAAATAAATGTCAACATTATATATTTATAAAACACTCTTTCTTGATATGATAATTAATCAACATTATATTTTTAAACTATTAATATAATAAATTTGTTGTTCAAAACATTTAAATAATTAATTTTTAAATTATCAATATAATAAATTGTTTATTCAAAATATTTAAATGATAAATATAATTTTAATATAAAAACATGAATAAAATATAATTAAATTAATTTCACATTAATAAAAATTGATTTAATTTGATAATAATTGTGAAATCAATCTAATTTATAAAATATTATATTTATTAAAAAAATTGTCATATAAATTTATGAAAGCCTTAAATATCCCACATCGTTAAGAATTTTCAAAAAACTATACCCTATAAAACTTACACTTACCAAAATAATCATTATATAAATTCTATACAATTGTTCAAATACGTAATAAAACATATGATTGGATTGTAATTGGTTAATCCCCGGCCACAAACGACTTACATTGTAATTGATTAATCCCACAAACAAATATGACTTACAGTATAAAGAATGGTAAATAAATTATTATTGTTGGTGCAAGGGTTTTCTTTTCGGTTAAGGAAAGTTCATGGAAATCTGACTGTCCTAGAATTAATATGATTATGGAAATTTGACATTCTCGACTTGAAGATATATTCAGTAAGTCCACAAACGTAGTTAAACATTCGAAAATCAATGTGGAGTCTCCCCTAACTGAACGTCACTAAGCAATTTACGACATTTGTGTGTGGTGTGGGACATTGAAGATATGTTCAACAAAAAATAATTCAGTAACTAACTCACAGCAAAAATAAGGCTTGTATAAATTGCGTATGTAGACGCATTTAGGATCTCGTTTTTAAGGTTTACAAACTTATGATTTGAGATTTGTCGTTGATTAGTTTATACAGGACTGATGAATGATCCAGTGATATAAGAGAGAATTGTCAAGGTCTCCTAATCCAAGTGCTTAAATATTTTATCAGAAATTCGCTTATACTGGTTTTAATGACTAGGGAATATTAAAAGAAGTCACGCAAACCGCCATAATCAGATGACTTGAGAAGCGGATAATGTTTTAAAGATAGGAAAAAGTTGTGGTGTTCGCTTGCCGGAAGATTCGAACTCTTGATACCCTACTCCCAGTGACGATTTAATCTCTCTTTCCTGTTGACATGTACTAAATTGTGTAATGAACTTGTCAACGCAACACTTCGAAGACGATGTGACAGGTAGTTACAGCCTCCAAAAATAATTTTTAAGGACGTTTAAGGCTAAACAAAAACTTACTAATAAGGTAGATCAAAAACTTAATATCATAAAAACAATAAAAAATAATAGAAATAGACCTTTTTTTATTTTTCTTAACGTGAGATCCTCCTGGATCTATGCAGAGACAAAGTATAATGTTATTATAAAATGAGTAAAATGGTTTTCTTTCCCGCCTCAAGATTACTACATAAATATCAAGGGTATGTTTGATTATGACGTTCAAGGACAGATTAAAGATAGATGGAGTTCCGCAATAGGGAAAAAAAAGATGGCAGTAACTCAAGCGCTGCATAAAGAGTGTTCGAATGATGACAACTTAACTGCGAAAGCGAGACGACACCTAAATCTTCAGTAAAATACGCTCTTTATCACAGAAAGGAGAGCAACAGCGCCAATTGCAGTGAGACAAATCAAAAGTATCAGTTTGAATGAAACGAGATTTTCTCCTAGACAGAATAATGATGAGGATCTGACATCTACATTAAAATCGTATTAGGGTTGCATAATTAACGCCTTACTAAAACGTTGACCTTGCATTAGGAGCTTAAATGCATCGATCATAAACACGCCAAGAATCAAATCTCTGGAAATTTCTGATCAATTCAAGTGTTTCATTACAAAACTCAAAATCGAGGTCTAGACAAGAATCACGCACCTGAATGAACTCTCCGTTAAATATTATAATTTCTTCGATAAAAGGCTGTTAAACAGTGGGATAGAGAAAGAAAAGGGTTACCCGTGATTGGCAAACTCGTAAACCCTTCCTCCGCTGGAGAAGATGATGACAGCAACTTCTGCATCGCACAGAACTGACAGTTCATATGCCTTCTTCAGTAAACCCTTTCTGCGCTTACAAAAAGTCACCTGCCTGTTTGTGGTGTTCTCTATCCTCTTTATCTCAATCTTTCCACGGCCCATGATTTTGTTTTAACTAATTATACAGGTAGACCCACACAATTCCCTGAAAAATTAAAAACTAGGTCAGGTTTAAAAACTTTAGATACAAATAAGAAAAATAATGTAATCAAAAGTTGTTCTGATGATCTGCTAAATCGGTTAAGGTGGAGACTACTGTCCTTTATAAGTACCTAAAAATCTAAGCAAATCGGCTAAGGCGAGCTGAACGACAGGAGAGATTTTTTAAACGGGATTAGCACCAGAAAGGCTTTGGGTGTTGGTGGTTATCAGCCATGAACAGACAAACGAATGATATAAGTTTTTCAGAAATGAAGGGATGAATGATATGGAAGCTAAGTATTTGAATGCTCTCTTTTTATGAAACGAATGAATGCGAGGTGTAGAGGAAATTAGTTTACATAATTTGTGGGTTTGGAGACGAATGGGTATGGCGATAGTGTACCGGAAGGACGAAGATGACACGATTCCCATGTGAAGGCGGACCCCGCTTATCCAAATTTAGTAACATTAGGGAACATCACCCTTAACATTTATGTCATTCTCTCGATTAAATGCCTTTCTTTCGAAATGCCATTCTCCTTTCCTTACATTGCTCTTTCTCACCATCCCATCACCATTTTTATTTCGCCCCCATGGCCCATGCCGAAGTACCTTCTCTTACGTCGTTAACAGGCGTGCTTGAGAATAACTCAAAATCTTTTCACATATTGTTAATCTCTATAATTAACGTTTTATAGTTTACTTGGAACGGCTTAGGCGTAAGTCTAAACCTATATTAGAGTTTTGCTTGTTGAATTTAGGCATACAATCTTTTACACTTTTCATGTTTTTAGAAGTTGGAAGCGGACATATGTGTTAATACGGTGGAATTTGAAATCAAATCCACTTTAATATAAATTTTTAGTATATTTTAGTTGATTAGTAATTATATATTTATTATTAAATGTATTGTTTATACAAGTTTATATGGATGGTGTAGTTGAAAAGTGAATAAGTTGCACAAAGGTCATAACTCACAATTAACTTTGTAACATTTCATAAGAAATTTATCTATGAATGAAACCCATGCAATTGTTACACAAGACCCTCTTTATTGGATGGTTTTGCATTGCTCTTTTGAATAGGATATAACAATATTCACAAGGTGAATTGTGCATTAAAACTTTTAAATGAATTCAATAATTGCATCATTATCTCTATGCAAAACTTATGAACTTGCACTAAACCAAAACAAAGATATTAACAAATATTTTCACACAACGTCACAAGCAACTATGAATTGACTTGAAATGTGTGCATTAACAAAGTTGCATGGAATGACAAAAAAACACGTGTGCAAAAAATGTTGTGTTAAACATTACAAAGGATTCACACATAAAAAAGTGTTAGGAATAAAATAACATGAAAGACCCTTATACATAATCTAGTAATTTTTTACAATTAAAAAGTAATTTATTATAACATTAGGTGTTTTGATTAATTCACAATTACAAATGAACCCAAATACTCTTATATCATACACCTAGGGTAACAAATAAACATGAAATCCTACACATACGACTTCTAAGATCTCCTCTAGCACTACTCCATACTTAAAATTTTATTTTTTACTCATCAAAGTTGCATATTCAATTGATATGCCCTTCCAAATTACCAAATATTCATTATAATCCTTTTTGTGCATCATCTTTTTGACTCTTATGTCAATCACCTTCTCCACCACTTTGTGCTCATATTCATACATCTGCACTCTCCAATCAAATTTTGAATCTACATTTTCATTTCCATGGCTACTTTACCGTTCATTAAAAGGATACAAATTTGCCACAATCAAAATAGAGGATATGTTTATTCCTTCAAGTAACTTAATTTTAATTGGATTTTTTGAAAACATACAAAACATTTTACATGTTCCAATCTTATTCCACTTCAATTTGTAAAAAAAATTCCTTACCAAAATACTTCACTCCTAAAAATGTGATAATACCATGTCTCCCACTTGATATCACACTTCTCTTCTCTTGACTTTTTTCCAACTATTATCACACTTGTTAATGTATGTCATGCATATACACACTAATATATCATGCTTCAACACTATTCTTTATCTCATCTCTATTGTCACACAATATGAAACCCCTCTTAGACTACTCCCATACACAATATGAAATGGTGTCCTTATATTAATCATATGAGCTAGGTTTTCATAAGAAAACTCAACTTGCACCAAAATTGAGTCCCATGTTATTGGCTTACCTAAAAATAAACATCACAACACATTACTAATATTTATATTGAATATGTCTATCCATCCCTCTAAGGATGATATTTAGATCTAAATTATAGCTTGATATTGATATTCTTCCATATTTTCCTCTAAAAATTTTCACCAAATTTCACATTCATGTTTAATACTATGATTTGCATAAATCCATGTAGCCTTATAGTTTAAAAAAATAATAATTTAGTAATGTGTGTCCCATCACTAGTCTTATTGCATGTAAAAACATGTGCTGATTTTGAAAATATATCCATGATAAATAACCATGTAATCATGTCCTCACTATGTTTCATAAAATGGGTAAGTACAAAAAGCTAGGTGACAAAAAGGGGCCTATTCATGGACATGTTTTTCCTAGATTTTGATAAATCATAAATTTTATAGATTATTTGAGATGGATATACTCAAAATTTGAAGATGGTATAAGAACATGAATTGTAGCATTTCAAGTCAAGTTTCCAAAACACTATTTTTTTAAATGGTTAAGTATTAATAGGTCAAACTCTAATTTTGAATAGAAAATCATTTTTTTAGGAAAATAGAGTAGATAACCAACTATGTGACCCCTCATTTTTTAGCATTATTTACTAATGTTAGAAACCCTTTGGTGAAAATTTAGATAAGATCATCTAGTTTTTGACCTATATTTTGAAAAAAAATCAATGAATATATATATATTTAATTAATTTTACAAGTAAATAGATCCTAAAAATTAACAAAAAATTGGATAGCTGATTGTGAAGCCCCTTAACTACCTCAAGAAAAAAGTTTTTTTTATGTGTGTCGAATTAAGCCTAGTTTGTGACCATATAAGTTTTTTTGCATTTGGATTAATGAAGAAAATACATAAACGTATATAGGCATATATATTTTTGACATGTAGTGACCTAAAAAGGCTATAGTTAGAATTATATATAGATGTTAACTTTAAAATAGTCAAATAATTAAAAAAATCATATGTTTGGAAATAAGAGAGCATACTCTTCATCATAGTATAATTTTTATGAATTGTCTTATTGAAATTCATAATGTTTTTGGTGATGGAAGTTGAATTTACTTATTTTATGGATAAGTTTGTTTATTCATGACTGACAAATCTCAGATATGGTTGTGTGTCTACAGGTTCAAGACTTTGGCTTAGGAATCCAATCCATTTCCAAGACAAAAAGCATGGTTTTTTAATTCAAATATACCCTAGCACTTATGCATAATAATGTGTACATGAAATAATGTATACACATTATAGTGTGTATGTATTACATTGACATAGCACCCAAAAAAAGGAGTCTATGTATATATTTTTATATTTATCTATCTAATCACATTTATAAATTTTATTTTTTAATTTTAAAGTGGAGTGTGTCAATATATACACAACCAAAAAAATGACATAATGGATATAGTGATGCAATTTTTATGAGTTTATACATGCAATCATAATTTTAACTATATAAAATATGCTTTAGGGTTCATCCAAGCCCAATTTCATTGTAAAATGAATGAAATAGTTAATTGTTTCAATGGGGGAGGAAATTAAGGCCAATTTGAACCAGTTGAATGTAATCACATGTATAGGATGTGATTTGAGGCTAAATTAGACTAGTTATTGAGAAAATGAGTGAATTGGTGCAATTAGTGATGTAATTTGAGTGAAATTGAGTTGTGTGAACCTAAATCTGAATATAAAGGATGTAATTTTGGGTTGTCAACCATAATGTCATAATAAAATAAACCAAATAGTCCATTGGTTGAGTCTGAAGGCAATTGGGTCTAATTTGAGAACATCTAACCTAATTGTGACTATAAAATTGATTTGGGGCTTAATTGGCTCTAATTAAATAAATAAAAAATTGGTTCAATGAAAGATTCAAGTTTGAAATGTATATGATGTGGTTTTAGGCTTAATAAACTCTAATGTCATCATATAATGAATGAAATAGTTGATTGGTTCAATTGTGGAAGAAATTAAGGTCAATATGAGTCCCTTAAATGTAATTACAAACTATATAATGTGATTTTAAGCTAAATTAGATTTCATTTCATCATAAATTGAACCAATTAGTCAGATGATGCAACTAGTGACACTATTTTATAAAAATTGAGCTACATGAACTATTTTCAACTGTATATGATGTGATTTAGAGTGAAAATGATCTTAATTTCATCATATAATAAACCAAATAGTTGATCCATTCAATCAAGAAGGCATTTGAGGCCAATTTGAACCCCTTCAACTTAAATATAAGAGCATGACATGATTTGTGGATAAATTAACTCTAAATCCATCATGAATTTATCCATTTAGTCAATTGGTGTAATTAAAGATGTGATTTGGGCTAAAGTGTGCCCCATGAACCTAATTTATGGCTTAATAAATTGTATAGGATGCAAAATATGGCTTAATCGACCCTAATTTTATCACAAATGTAAACATGAAGGTAATTGGGGTCAATCTAAACTCAATGAACCTAAATTCAAGTATAGGATGTGATTTGGGGCTAAATTAGCTCAATTTACTAACATATTGACCCAATTAGTTGATCGTTACAACCCTAAACCCTAAACATTAAACCCTATTTTTATCATAAATGGAAACATGAAGGTAATCAAGACCAATTTGAAGCCATTGAACCTAATTATGAGTTTAGGATGTGATTTGGGATAGAAATTAGCTCATATTTCTTTTACATATTAAGCTAATTAGTTGATTATTATAATCAATGATGCAAGTTGGACAAAATAAAACCACATGAACATAATTTTGACTAAAAATGATGTAATTTACGGGTCAATCAACCATAATATATATATATATATATATATATATATATATATATATATATATATATATATATATATATATATATATATATAATCATGAAGGAAATTGGGGCCAAATTGAGCCCGTTTAACCTAACTACAAAAATAAGACATGATTTTGGGCTAAATTACCTCTCATTCCATCATTAATTGATCTAATTAGTCAATTGGTGAAATTAGGGACATGATTTGGGCTAAATTGAACCTCATAAACCTAATTTATGGATCAATTGATTATGTATAATGTAAAATATGGATTAATCAACCCTAATTTTATCATAAATGAAAATAGAAAGGTAAATGGGGCTAATCTAAACCCCTTAAACCTAATTGTGAGTATAAGATGTGATTTTGGGCTATATTATCTCATTTTTCCTGAGATATTGACCTAATTAGTTGAATTTTACAATTAGTGATTCATGTTGGATGAAGTTTAATGTCATGAACCTAATTTTGACTATATATGATGTAATTTGTAAGTCAATCAAACCCATTGTCATAATACCCTAAATTAATCAGTCCATCAATTCAATAATGAAGAAATTGGGGTCAATTTGAGCCCTTTAAACCTAAATAATAGAGCACAATGTGATGTAGGACTAAATTATTTATGATTTTATCACATGAATTGATCTAATCAGTCAATTAGTGCAATTAGGGACTTGATTTAGGTGAAATTGGGCCATGTGAAAGTAATTTTGACTATATATGATGTAATTTAGGGGTCAATCAAGCCCCCTATCATAAAACCCCAAATTAAATAGTCCACCAATTCAATCATGAAGGAAAATTGGGATAATTTGAGCCCTTTGAACCTAATTACAACTATAGAATGTGATTTATGGCTTAATTTTCCCCAATTTTATCACAAATGTAACCATAGAGGAAATTAGGGTAATTTGAACCCCTTAAGCCTAAATATAAGCATAGGATGTTATTTGGAGCTAATTGAACCTAATTTCAATCACATAAGATGTGTTTTAGGCATCAATCAAGAGGCAATTACACTATATCATATTAGAATGGCATTGTTATATGATATATAACTATGTAAAAATAATGTGTAGGTGATATAACAAGTAAACGTTATAGTGCATATACTTTATGTTCACAATAGACAAAAAATATTATTTTAATGACCAATTTTAATCTTGATCAAGAATTGTGTCCCCACTTACATTCTCTATATCATTATGTGGCCTGCAAGTTAATGACAAAAGTTATCAAGCTATTTTTTTGGACCCCTAATGAACCAAATGTCATAGATAATGATTAAATTGATGATGTTGAATTGAATAATGATGATGAACATCTACCTAGAATTCCAAATTATGTTTCAAGTCCACATTCAAAGTATGAAGTTTTTTAATTTTGTTGATGATGAATCTATCCATGATGATTTACCCCCTGAAAATGAATAAAATTACATAGAGACACATAATTATGAAATTAAAAATGGGTCAGGGGGTGTAGTCGGTTGGATGGGCACTTCCATTGCGGCTTTGCCCACCAGTGTTCGAGTCCCCCCTAGCCCCGTGGTACTAGTATTAGTCGTGTGTAGCCAGTGGCTCCGGTCACGTTAAAAAGTTTACCAAGCTTTAAATTTTTTTTTATGAAATTAACAATGAATAAAATCCCATGGAAACATTAAAAAATTAAAGTGATAATGAATAAACTATTAGTGAACATAATGATATCAAAACACTCTCTCAATAAATTCCACCATTAATAATGTCTCCAAGGATTGTGTGTAGAAAGGGAAAGTACTTAATTGAAGTTTTTGATTTTTTTTTAAACTAATGCATAACAAAATGTCTAACTGCCATTTAAGAAGACTATCAAAAATAATTTGGAATAATTTATTTGAAAAAATAAAATTGGATGGTAAAAAATGTCAATTATTTATTTCATTATGGAAACTGATTAAGATGAGACCTGCAATGTACACCTAGGATTAAGAACATCTAACATGGGTGGTGAAGATAAGGAATTTTTTAAAAATCTACATGATGCATATCATACTTTAGGTGTGAAACAATGCAATAAAGATTAAAATCCTGCCCGATGTATAATTACAAATTGTGTAGTAAGTGGTCAAATAGGGATAAAATGTTTGATTTCAAAAAATAGACAAGCACTAAACATAAATATAAAAACATTAATCAAATTAATTGGAATACTAAAATACTTAATGATGACAATACCAATGAGTTATGGAGCTTTTCTAGTAGACTTCCATGAAAGTACAAGGCTTTAGCTGATGATCTCAAATATTTACTTGTATAATTTTGGAAAGACAATACATGAGTTTTACCCAATAAAAGAGATGTAGTGAAAATAAGATTTGGTTCTTATAACTGTGAACCACATCTGAAACATTTATTAGATATGACCTAAACATAATTGTACTCTATTTTTTAATAAAAACATCTAATTTTTTTTATTAATCGAATATATTCTGAGATGACTAAGCCTTTTTATGTAAAAATAAATCACACATGAACCACTTGTTGTTGTAGGCAACATGTTGAATTTTCAATGCACTATGATTTTTTCACCATATACATTTTACTTTGCATACTAACAACATTTTTTAGAAGTGTGTCATGGATTTTTTTCCAAAATCAACATGAGAATTTATATAAACCATTTTTTGTGAAATACCAAATGGATAGTATTTATGACAAAAATATGTTTGGATGGAAATTGTAGCATTTATGGTGGATTTGCAAAATTAAAAAATTGTATCTAATTGGAGAGTACAAGTGAAATTGGTCAACAATGATTTGGTTTGAGAAAATATAAAATTTTGACATATCAAGTAAAATATGGTGAAGAATATAAAAGGTGTGAGCTTGTTACAAAATAAATGCTTGTTTTAGAATTGATGATTGAATTTAAGGAGGAAAATATTTATGAGTATGCAAAGTACACGCACATGGCTATATGTTTGGATGAACATTTTGAGTTAATAAAGGACACATTACCACTTGGTTCTATTCTTTTAGTAGTTGAATTTGTTGAGAATTACATATTCAAACCACAAATGGAAGTTCAGTCATTATATTAAATCTTGGTGCAGGTTTCCATATTCATGCATATAACATTAATGCATGCACTTTATAGTATATATCATGAATGAAATATATTAAGTGAGTACCATTTATATGTCATCAATGATCGATTACATTGTACAAAGTATATGCAAGGTTGTTTTGAGATGTTCTATTCAAAGTTGACTAAGAGGAACATTACTTTCAATCAACATTATATTTCGTTAAATAATTATACATTGCAATTCAATAAAGCACAATTTTTTTGTTGTTTGAGCAAGATGCATGTTACCACTGGGTTAGAATATATTTAGAGTTTCACTAAGGTTGGCCATGGAAAATGGGAATATGGTGGTGTTGGAGTGTGTGTAAAAGGAGTTGTTACAAGAGAAGAGTTAAAGTTTGAATATGATGTTATGTTGACAAATGGAAAAATTGTTGTTAAATTGTGTAATGAGAAAATGGGTGATAGTGATCAAGAAAATTCTACTATTCATATATATTTATAGTTGATGAAGGAAGAACAATTGGCAAAGTATGAGGATTATATGATCATAAGGGGATAAAGTGAGCTCCACTCATTTCATATCTCAAATGTATGTTCTTCGATTATTCATAAAAGACACTTATCATGTTTTTATTTTCCATGTATGGAATTTATTTGGAATGAGTGTGAGCACAAGAGTGGTTGGATGATTAGAGATACAAACCTATAATTCCTATTGACACATATCAAGTTCCACCAATATTACAAGTTACATATATGATATCATCTTATGACTTTGACCATGTATATTATCTAGTGAAGCTAAGTAGAATATTAATCATTATGTACTATTTATTCTCATTATTTATCTTGACAATGCCATTAAAAGTTGTTTTCATGATATAAGCCATGTTTTTCATTTATTGTTGATGAGAACAATGAATAGGCAACATATTACTACTTATGTTAGTATGTAGAGGGAAAAAATAAGTTGAATTCCTTATCCATAGATGGGGAAAACATTAATTATCCCACTAGGTATATGGTAGTCATTAAAACTTGGCTTCAATGATATCCTATCAAAAATTTAGATGTATGGTTGTTTGAATACTTTGAAACACATAGGAAGATATTGCACTATTAAAATTTGGTTCTTTCAAAAAATATTCAATCACTCAAATAATATGGGAGGCCACCAAATAATAGTCTATGGAAAGTTCTTCAATCAGACCATGAATATATTTTTGCTACTATCACGATTATAGTAGATATTAGTGGTTTGTTTGGTTAAAATTCCAAGGTATGTTGAGTTCTCAAATGTAGATGTATTTAATTTTACCAAATTTTATTCAATTTGTAGTAGTACATATAAATTTCATCTTTAATTACTTATGATCAATTTTTTTATAGGTTAGTTATGCCAAATAAGATTCTACCTTCACACAGTTGGCACTATTAGTAATAATTTCATATTCTTGAAGCTAAGAGAAGCTTAATAAAAGTACTTCATTATTATAGAAAGAGAATTCTAGAGGATAGAATGGGTACTATGTATATCAATTAGACATGATTAGAGGCCATGAACTTAGTATTGGACATTATCCACCACCCCTAATGAGTTGGTAATGTCAGTTTCCTTTTATGAAGCACCTGAGGTGGAGATATTCAACTACCACTTCAACATTGATACCCTTTATTGTAAATTTTTCCAAGATCCTAAAAATTTGTGAAAACACACATCTGAATGGACTTAGAGGTTGTGATCATAGAAGTATATGTCATTTTCATATACATATGTGTTCAAAGTGACGGACTTGCATCTAGAGGTTCTGTAGGTGAACATGTTAGTTGGATAACAATAAATTATCTCTTCACTACAAAAAAATTAAATTTGAGGATTGATTAATATAGTTTGTGCCATGGATATTTATCTAAGGTTCCATTAATGTGATCTTGGATAGAAAAAGAGGGCTTCAACTTAAATTTGATGGTTTTTTTGGTTCATGAAAATGACATTCAATTTTTTTTATGTGCATATGAAGTTGGCCTTAAAAAAAACAATTTTATCATATTGGTAAGGGTGATCTTGAGGTCAAAATGGGTAGTGGGTAACTCTACCAAGCATGATCAAATGCCAAGAACCTAGTTCTAAATGTTAGTCATCACCTCTATTTGTTGGTAGTGTTAGTTACCTTCCACAAATCACTAGAATTAGAGATATCCAACCACCACTTCAATGCTTCAATATATATTTAAATTTTTCTAATATCCTAAATAATTTAGAAATAACTAGGTCATAAGAACAAAGTATTGAGGTAAATAAGGATGGATACCTATTCATCACAATGAGTACTAGTCCAGTTGGCATACTATCTACTTGTGGTATGGATAATCAAACCATAATAACAATATCTACTACCCAAATCATGGTTACTACTTCCTCTACCTTAGATATTATTCCAATTATCACAACTCATGTTATTACTCTAGAGGTTGTATTCAAATTAGATTCTATGAGTACTTTTATTCATTTACATAGTACTTTTATTACTTCTATAGTCACAAGTCATGTTATTCCATTTGATTCACTAGTTAGCACCATTGTTGTTCCCATAAGCACTAATATTATCCCTAGAACATATGCACTAATACATAATTCAATTTAAACTTTGACACAAGCAACCATAGTACAATGTGAAGATGTAATTGACTAGCAAGTACCTATTCTTATTATCTCCCAACCAACAGATTTTGAGGACATAGTTTCCCATTCATTGTTCCATTCTTTCCATGGCCATTCATACACTTATTTATATTTCCCATTCCCTCAATCACCCATAAATATTATTCCATTATTAAAAATATTCAAGAGTACCCTAATGTATTCAAATGCATTATTTAGACTCTATCAGTGAATAATATATCTTGTGAGAATATGGTTGATCCTCCATTCCATACACCTCCTTCATCTACCCTTTTATCACTCATGGGATCACCATCAAACACTTAATACATTCCCATCTCATCTCAAGAGCCTATCTCTAATGCTCAGTTAGTCCTAGCCACACCAAGGATGTAATAGTTACAAGAAGAAAAGTAAGCTAGACAACACTTGGTGCTTATTTAGCCCCCTGATCTGAGTCTAGAATTTGATGAAAATGCCAACATGTTGAAAAGGATCAGAAAGAGAAAAATGAAAAGTGATGGTAAAGAAAATAAATTCATAAGAGAACAAAAAATGTTCAGTTTGACAAAGAAGATAAAGACTTAGCCCAGCAAGCATGATGAATCTAAAGAATACCCCATATCTATGGTAGATGTCAAAGGGGAGTGTTAAATAAAATGTTTTATGGTCTCCAATAATAAAATAAGAGGCTAGAGTCATAACTCAAGATTAAATCCCTATAATATATTATATAACAAATGTAAATATTTTCTTTGTTAGTGTATGATTTAGTATGGTCTCTCTCTAGGGAACGAACAAAATTACGACCTCAATGGTGTAAAGTAGTAGATTTACATGAATCCATAAAATATGTTAAATGTCAAATTATATAGAATGATAAAGATACTTAGGGAGAAGTCATACCCAAATTAGAATCTATTGACACTCCTAAATATTAATTTCTCTTAGAATTACTTTAAACATAAAAAGAGATTATCTTATAGAGTGACATATAATAATGAAATAGTTAGTTAAACAACTAACTAGTCAATAAAATCAAGCCACCTAATTGATTTCAGACATCCACATCTCTTATATATAATCCACAGGGCATATACTCAATAGGTAATTTTTTGACACCTTACTTTAGACCTTTGTTAATAATTTTAGAGAAAAGGTCAAGAATATAGTTTATGCAACCAGTGATCAAGTTATCCAATTAATCACATTAACTAAGTAAATGATAGATCATGCACAGGCATTAAATAAATCATTTGATACTCCAATGATCACATATATAAAACATCTCCCAAGACCTTCCTATTTACTCTAGTATTATCTACGATTGAAGAAATCTGATTGAGGACAAAAGTATCTTCCACTAGAAAATTTTTAAGGTTCACCTTTTGGGGTTGACATTCTTCATTTGCTTGCATGTAATTTTCATCTTCTACTAACAACTGAGGAGATACTCCTCCTTAAGAAACCAAATCTTGACTCCTACCTTTATTTTTATCCATGAAATGTCCTTGCTACCATTCTTCTCTTTGGACTAGATTACTATGTATCGGTATCATGGTTCTTGTGTTGGAGGTGGAAGTTTGATTATATGCATAAGCTAGCCTATTGAAGTTGGGATAGTCTTGGCCTCTACATTGACTATATTTCTGAGGTGAGAACCTATTTCCTTGCTGGGGATAAGGCTATGGGTTTTGGTTTAATCTATACTATATATATTGTTTCCTAGTCTCAACTTGCAAGGCTTGGATCCTTTCATCTAAACCAATTGTATATTCTACCTTCTTAAGGGCAGATCTAGACTTGGTATTTACACTTGGGAATTGAGAAACACTTGGATTAGCAATAGACATATTAGGAAACAAAGGCATGGATACTTTTGGAGGTAATTTTCCATATTGTATTAGGCCATTCTTGGCTCTAATGGCAAGGTAATATGCTTCAAGTAAGGTGTAACCACCAATGGACTAAAATATAATGGCTATATCAGTACCAATAGTCCTTAGATATGTAGTAAACACAAATATTTTAGGTAGTCTCATGGGGGGAGGTAACCTATGCCAAGTTCTTTAGAATCTCTCATTAAAGTCATGCATAATATCTTTGGGGGATCTTTGGATCACATTTAGCTGGTGAATAAGTGATGTGTGATCACATTTATCTTTAAACCTTGATCTCAAAAACTCACCAAGATTATCCCAAGTTATGATACACTCTCTAGGAAATGTCATATACTAGTCAAATGCTTTCCCTCTAAGGGACATGGTAATTAGTCTAATAGTATTGTTGACCTCAGTAAAATTATGAAAGATATAAAAGTTTGAGATATCCTTAATATGCTCACTAGGAGTGACATGACCTTCACCATTGAATGTGGGAATACTTTTGGTATCATTAAGGTGGATATCATCATATGCTTTGAGGTGGATAGGATTTTTAGTGATAAAGGATAAGAAAGCATGCTACCTAACCATATATCCTTAAATTCGTCTTCATTCTCTTTATATTTTTATCTTGAAAAGTATTCTTATTGTTCAAAGTTCAATATAGGCTGAGGATATTGAACTTCAAGAGGAAGTTTAGGTTAAAAGAGTGGGTTTATATGATTGATACCTCTATTAGTAGATGACCTAGTCATTACCATGAAGTATGAACACAAGAACTGATAGAATGATGGTCTAAAACCATATATTAACTTGAATGGAGTTGCCAAATGTTGATTATAACACCATATGCAACTGTGATGTTGTCAAGACCAGCATTCACCTTGACAAGATGTTTTTAAGATATTGGTCCCACTGGGCATGCCAAAACTATCATCACCAAATATTTTACCCTAGAGTTGGTTATTCAAGCCTAATCTAATATTTGGGCAACATTGGAATACCTCTAGGCCTATGGGTTGCCTATAGAAGAGGTAGACCTCTAGGTTTAAGGGCTAGCTCCCTAGATATGATTTTACTTGCTTATCACCTATACTAACTATTTTCTTGGATGAAAAGGGGTAGAAATAACATGGAAAGTAAAATAATCTACTAACGTGTTACACAAAAAATATCTCCACTAGACTACTATACCATCTAACTATGCAACATGGCATACAACACTAGTCTAAAAATCCTGAATTGCTTTAACATTAGTATTTCAAACATGGAGGTGATATGCATTGGATTACTTAAGGCGATTGAACCTAGGGATAGATTGTAGATACAAAGGCTACTTGTAAACTTGAATATAGTCAAACACACTAGATATAATTTATGTGACCTATTAGAGTGAGAACTACTTACACCAAACATGAAAGGATAAAGAGAAGGTAATGATAGATACTTATCACTAGACACTTCACTATGCATCACTTCACACACTTAGACAAGAAAGTCATAAAATCAAAACCATGTTTCAATTTCATTTTAAAAATCCACAATGGCTTGTAGAGAAAAAAAGTGGAGATCAAGGGTCACAAGAATAAGTGTCAAGTGATGGGTACTAGTTACATTGCATAAGAATGAAGTGTGAAATAGACCATGAAGGTCTTCTTGGATAAGTGTCCATATAAAACATGACAAACTCTCCAAAATTGGCATAGAGGTCTTCAACTACGTTCTTAAAACTGCCTTCATGATGAGGCATATTTTGAGCTCCTAAAACTAGACACTTGTACTCATCATATGTAGTCATTCATTAGCCCTTTTGGCCTTATCATTCATATTTGTCATCAAAATGGCCTTAAATTTCTCAACCAAATTCATGGAAGAGGTGTTAATACACCTATCTATAGTATCTTAGCCTTCCACTCCATTAGGTAGACCTTAAAAGGTCCCAAAAATAGACTTCTCATTCTCTCACTTGGCAATTGCTTTATCTTTTCATTACCTTTCTAAGACTGCTTGTTATGAATGGTATAATAAAGGCATCTTCATGCCTATCTATTGTGAGAAATCAATATAGAGACTAGGAATGAGTTTCTACAGATCTCCCCCACTAATTCTCGCTCTTTAGTTCTCTTCTACACCTTCAAAACACAACAAAACCTACAAAAAACCCTATTTTTAGTTTGTCCATACAAGTAGGGTACAAACCAATTGGGTGTCTAGGATACTGAGAGATTATTCAACAATTAAAAATAAATTTCATGCCATAATACCCCTCTTGAATTAAGTGATATTTCTTTCATCAAGTCTTAACCTCTATGAAAATGACATATACTTCTATGATCACAACCTCTAAGTCCATTCAGATGTGTGTTTTCACAAATTTTTAGGATCTTGGAAAAATTTACAATAAAGGGTATCAATGTTGAAGTGGTAGTTGAATATCTCCACCTCAGGTGCTTCATAAAAGGAAACTGACATTACCAACTCATTAGGGGTGGTGGATAATGTCCAATACTAAGTTCATGGCCTCTAATCATGTCTAATTGATATACATAGTACCCATTCTATCCTCTAGTGTCATATCTAATTAAAATGGAGTCACCTTATATTTAGGTCATGTTTCCATGTGTCATATTACATTGAAAGATCATTTGAGCCTAAAACATTGTAGCTTATTGAAGGTTTTCAATGTGAATTGGATTGGGTTGAAACCACTTCAACTTTCACCCTATTTTGATCAAATAAATTTTCATTGTGCTCAGATGTCATCTCTAAGGCCTAGGATAAAATAAAGAGAACATTTATACTAACATATAACTCAAACTCCTCATCATAGGTGGCACTGGTTATGGGAAAAACCTTGATTCAGAGAAATTAAGTTAATATGTCTCTCTTATAGATTTCTTAACTTGTAAACCTTAAAATCAGACTTGACTATAAAAAATTACCTCACATATGTAAAAATGACCTTATAAATATTCTTATATGTTAATGATGGTCTAAAATGAGTTCAACACCTTCATTCAACCCTCTCAAACCTTTGTGGAGCTTCTTATAGGTGGACATTAGATTTATGACTGTATGCATATTGAATTGGTTGTCATAACCAATCTCATAACCTTGTGAAGGGCTCAATCTCACTATTTCCAATTTAGAATCCTTATCAAAATCCTTTAAATCTCCTTATCTCACTAATATAACTAGTTAGAGCTCCTTTACACTTGATTACAAGGGATAGTTGTAGGAAGATTGAGTATGCAATGTTTCCAACTATGATTTAATCCATCAATGTCACTCTTGGGACTCAAAATCTAAAATATAAATAAGTAACCATTATTGAGAGAGGTTGGAGGCACCAAATATCCTTTATCTTGAAGACTAAATCAAGAAAACAAGTATTGCAACTGTTAAAACCTTGTTTATAAGTTGGTAATGGTGTCTCTCACTAGAAAAAGAGATGTGTATGCCAACTCCTTCATACCACATGTGTAAAATAAGTTTAATCTAGAATGAAAAGGGAGAAAATGTCCTAAAAGGCATCATTCAACACTTTATATGTATAGACTAATCCAAAAAGAAGAGAAAACTATAAGCCATAGGGATGTGCAGGCAGAAAATAATCACTAACACTCTTAACAATGGTTCATAAAGGATAATACACCAATCATCTGACTATTTCCATGAAATTAGAGTAGACAAAGAGTGATATCATCCCTAAAAATCATTTTCCCAACTCACCTCCTCTTGTCTGTACCATGCAAAGACCGATTGACTTTTTCTACTTGTCTAGGAGAGTGATAGGGGAGATAAGTCAGTTTTACTCAATTTTAGGCCTATCAAATCTTCTCAAGTGTGGAACTGAATTGAGGGTATATCAAGTGAGACTCTAGGAGTATCAACACATGACATCACTACTACAAAAGTTTTACAACTACCCAAAATCACATGAAACTATTAGTTTTCCCGTTGATATTTTTTTTTGATGTTGTACCTACATTTTGTCAGTTTTAAAATAGTTCTTCTAATATATTCTAAAAGGATATTGATAATGTTTTGGAAACACTTTTACTCTATGGGAAACCCATAAAAGTTCATTTAATGACTCAAAAATGACCTTATATGACATAAAATGACACTAATGACTAATGACAAATATGATAACAGTTAAAAACAAATTAAATGACCTCACTAAATACCATGGGACACCATACACAACCTAGAATACCCTTATAATAAGTTTGACTATATAGGGGGTTGACCTAATTTGACTTATGGTTAAATTAGTGAATATTTTGTATACAGATAATATTTTCAAACTTTATCAATTATTGATGCTTTCTATTTTATAAGAACCCATCAAATCTCAATCTCTATAAGTTCATGCTATAAGGGGTATAGTAGGAAAGGGGTGGGTAGACCATTGGTGCTTTATAGGATTGTTGACCCTTATCACCACTTACTATCTACACACATGTCTCCTGAAAACATTTCCCTAAGATTTGTCTCTTATTTTTTACCCTCCTCTAGTCATTTCCCACATTCATTAGCCCTTCCCTAATCTAAAACCCTTTTTGATGCTTTACATTACATATTCATCCTCATCAACCTTGTACTCTTATTGATAAAACTTATTAGGGTCTAAGTCAGCCCTTGGATGACCTATTTTATGACCTAATTTGTTTTTATAAGTAATGATACTAGGTTGATTGGGTCAACCTTGTTGGCCTAAACTTATAAAAAGGATTAGGGTTATATCTACTTATATAAACACATTCATTTCACCATTTCTAAAACAAGAGAAAATGAATAATTAAGATATATTGTGCATCTACTTATCCACCAATCTACTTGAGGAGAAAACTTATGGTTTCATACTATCTTTGGAGAAATGGATCTTGTCTTGTGGAGAAGTCTTTTGGATGCATTGATAGGTTGTGTAGCCTAGAGCTGATTTATACTTGTCATCCTTACATTCCACAATAACCTCTTGTGAATCACCTTGGACAAGAGAGAGATTGAGGCTTAGTAGGTTCATCTTCAGAGGTAAGTCTTCTTAACTTTCTTCCTCCTTTGTAAGAGTAGATAGATATGCATTTGCACTCATCTTCCATGCATTACGATTACACATACATTGACTTGAGTAGATGTCTTCTATGCATGCTTAATTTTCATGTTCATTACCACACTTTGTGCCACAAGATTTGGTGAGCACTAGATTATATGTTTACTTATTATTTTAGTGAATATGAAAACATAGGACCTACTTAGGGTTATTGTGTAGTTTTACTTGATTGGAGGCTTTGGAACCCTGTCTAGTGATATTATTTATGGTAAGAGATCTGTTGTCTAGGTCTAACAGATCCATCTTTGTCATGAACCTAATTATCTAATGTATCCTCAATTGGAATTGTAATTAGGATTTATCTTCTCTGAGCTAGGATTGATTTATAAATTTACTACATTTCCCATTGCATACATAGTCTTCTCTATTATAGTACTTTTACCCAGAATTTTGGTAATATCTAGTTGTAGAGAGTCTAAATGAGGACTAGGGATACCTTTGAGAATTTACTTTTTTATTTGGGGGTTCTCATCCCTTTGAATACTAAACTCTCCCTCCTATAGATTAGTTTATTCTCCTATAGGGGAGGAAGGGAGGTCTTGTCCTTTTAGGTCTTTTGGTTGTGTTGAATGCCACTAATGACTCTAGGCTTATTTAACCTACTTTACCATTTCACTTACGTATTCATTGGTAATGTCTAGGTTATAATAAATATTTTATGCAACTATCATGGACATTTTATTACTCTTCATAGTTCATACGTATCCACAACTTTGAATCATCTGATGTATTCATGAAGATAACATCATGGTCATACTCTTGGTGACCATAAGTAATGGTCAACCCATTCTTATCCTTAATAAATTGAAGATAATTTATGACTCTTTATTTAGGGTCTCATTCCCTAAATTGGGCCACCTTTAAGTTGTAATGGGATATAATCTTCCTATGTTAGTTTAAATGTGACCTCACCACAAATTGTAGCTGCCCAATGCTCATAAGGGTTTTGTAGTAATATGCCTTATATTTAAAGCTAAGTTCTTTGTCTATATTATTATATAACTAATGGGCCACCTCCTAATCTTCAATATTTTCTATAACATGGCATGGTAAAGATAAAGGAGGTGATCTTGTTCTTATAATTTAGATTATGGTATAGTCTGGATAGTACCATTAATCCCCTATTTTTTCAATGTTTCTCTTCAAATTCTTAGATATTCTAGGAATCTGAGTGCCATGAATGACATGATAAAATTGAGGATATATTTCCTCATACATCCTTGTTATTTCATTCTTGTATCTGTAGACAAACATAAAATAATAATCTTCACAAATTATGTTATCAACATATTTTGATGATGGCTGCCATACTTCACCATGAGTTATGTGGACCATCCCAATGACTAGTTCTAATAGGTATTAAATCATATAAAATTTTCCATTTGTAGGCCTTTTTTAGTGCTTATACATTTGGGTCTTTTGTCTAACACTGATTATCTCTCATAAGGCCACAATATTATTATAAGTCAGGAGAATATGTAGTAATGGGACCCATTCCACTTGTACATAGGTGATGCTATCTAATCCAAATAGTCTGTTCAATAGGGTCATGGCTATTTAATGATACTAGGCATGAATTTAATGATTTTATCTCTAGCCTTTCACTAGCCATTTTTTTAGTTTTCCCTCTATAATTTTATGTTTGAGCCATACATTGCTTGAGACTTGATTATAGGTGACCTTAGGTGTTGGGATCCTAGGGTATCTCTCAAATTCCTTTCTTAAAACATATTCAATTGAATTCTTCCCTTTCCTAAGGTGTAAATAGTACCTATAACAATACCCATTGAAAAAAATGTTGATCAAATTGACATAAGGCATTACCTCTAATTTGGTCACTACTTGATGAAGTCCCATGGCCTTGATTAGTAATAGGTCGTCAATGTATTGATTATTCTCTTGAGATAATTTATCTTGTGAAGATTATGGTGCTATAGACTCTACTTTGTTTTAGAGGGCCGAATAGTATGGGAACTTAAAATCTAGGTCACTCTTGTTAAATATTATGTCAATATACTTAATATGTCTAACACTGGAGTAGATAGGAGTCTAGACTCACGGTGCTTTTAGATAATCCATTATAATGATTTTAACTAGGAAATTTTCTATAAAACTATATGAACGCTCTTCACAAATTATATAGGAAAACTATGGATTTTAGTTGTTGGATATCTCAAAATTGTAATGTTTACTCATATATTAATGGTAAAGTGACATTCTTTTGCTTAGAATTTCCATATATCTCCCAAATTCTACATGTTGAATACTCTATTCGTGAAAATTCAATATGAATATCATCTTTAATTTTAGTTCTCATTATAAATTTTAATGTGTTAATCATCTTTGGCATGTTTTTTCCATATTGAATTTTTTTGTTAACTTTGTATGTCCAGTCACTTCATTTAAGATAGGTGTCAATTTATCTCTCACTAGCTCATGCTTCACTATCGAACTAATTTATTCATACTTTGGCCATGCGTACCTTTAATCATGATTTTTTTTTTATTCTCGCTTGCCCAATTCTTTAGAATTTTGATTTTACTTTATACACTTCATGGTCATGAATAAATGAAATTAAGACACATAGAGTGATCTTGAGATAATGAAAACTTGGAGACTCAGTGACTTGCTTGTTTTAACATTTAAAATATATACATCCTTTATAAGGATCTAAGTAACATGATCCACATGGAATGATCTTGGCATTATGAAGACTCAAGACCTTGAAATTGTTGAACCATTAAGCTATTAACTTGATTTTAGACTTCCATGGTTCTAGGCTAATAATATTATGAAATTATCAACCTCTCAAAGCTTAGAACCTCAAGACCATTAGACTACGGGACCTTAGGGCCATTAGACTCTATTTAATCCCTCTGAGATTCAAGGTCAAGGAAATTATTCCACTTGTCAAGATCTCAGAATTGTGGAATATATGGACCATTAGATGACTAACTTTGTTGTGAACTCTTGTGATACCAAATAACATAGCTACATGACATGGTATGTATTCAAGCATTAGAAACTTTGAATACTTATAATTTTCTTTGAATTAAAACTCATCCTAGCTAAATTTGTTTCTTACATGTTAATGTTTTGAAGTGATCTAGCTATTGATAAAGTACAAAACTTTACTAAACTATGATCAATTCTGAGTAACTTAATAACACCATCTATCAATATTTCAAAGCTCAAATTATTTAGAACACTTATAAATTTTTTAAAGGCTAAAGGGATTTGGGTAACATGACCTTGACACTCATTCCATGCTTGGATAATAAATTTAGGTCCTAATCATGAATGATTTTCAAGTCCTTGTTAATAGTCCCGTGAACATACAAAAACCATAAGAATATTAGAATAAAACATATTAATTCTGTTAGTACAAACAAATAATAAATTTAATTATGAAATCACAAGTTTTAAGATAAATCAAAATCAATAATCAAGTTTTTATTTTCATAATTTTAGAACTCTATAACTTTAGACTTTGAAGATAACCTTAGACTTATGTAAAATGAAATTAGTTTCATGGGTGCCTAAGGATTATAGGACCTTGAATAAAGGTATTCAAATTCTATTGGGTCTCTATTTGAATTTTAAAATGGGGCATTTTTGCCAAGGCAAAATAAATATATATTTAGTGGGGGAGAACTCTTGAGTATTTGAGAACCCAAAATCTCAGTAATGCATCATAACAGAACTTCAACTCCAACAAGAAAATAATAAGTAAATCATTCCCTAAAAAATTACTCCTACTTCCCCATGCAACATACTAATTGTTTACATTCATTAGATCTACAAATGATTTTTCGAAATTCATTTTCCCTTGGTTATAATAGTTTTGACAAAACCATGGATAAACAATGTAGGTTTTGTTTTGAATTTAGATTTTATAATGAAATAGTAAGGAAAGTATAGGCATATCTCTATTTCCATCTAAGTGTCCATTGCCTTGATAGAGATACCTCTGATTCTAATCTAAGCCTTGCTCTACTACCAACTAGGAGTCTATAGCCTCAATAGATATTAATTAAATCACCCATATTAAGTTTACATGATTTTTTTGAAACACAAATAGAATAAGGGTTGGGAACCACCATTGACTAGGTGCATATTTAAGAAAACTTATTTTAATCAATATGTCCCTACCAATGTGCATCCATTTCTATGTTTATTATCTCTCATCCTAGTTTTAACATGTAATATAATAGTTTATATTTAGAAATGGAAATCCTTTCTAAAATTTTCATGAGTATATTAGAGTAAATCCCAAAGGTCTAGTAAACTCACTCATTTTAATGAGAACCTAATTTAGTCAAAGCACATACCTTAATACCAGAAACTCAAGAACTATCATAATAAATCCTTATGAATCCTAATTATTCTTCCTTTTATATTTTCCCCTTATTTTTTTCAAGTATTTTATACTTCTAACATAGGAAATTAGTTGGTCTATTATAAAATTTTAGAAAACTAATCTAGAAAGTGTAACAACTAATCTACTGAAAGTAATTACAGAAAGCATAAAAAATTAATCTAAGAAAGCAATAAATCTACTCTAAAAAGTAGGAAATTTATTATATAAAGTAGGAAATCTACTCTACTCATACATCTACATCTCCACTTACCGTCACTCAAGAGCATATCCAGTTAGATTAGCCATGAAATAGTGTTTCAAAAACTATCCATTGACTATAAATGTGCAGTCATTACCTTGGAGGTCCTTCAAGCATAATGCATTATTACCTATCATATTAGATAATTTATATCATATAATCCATAAATTATTGAACTCATCATGGTTTCCTTTCGTATCATGTGCCTTGTCCCATAAGATAACTAAGTTTGAAATCCTAAAGGCTTTGATTTTGGATATCTTTTCAAACCACCTTTTAACAATGTCATGGTGTTTTTTAAATCTATGTAGTGCTTTAATTCTTTCATCTTTCATCTAGAATATGTGAAGAAGTCTAGACTATATTATTTCATCTTATCCCATGTACTAATACATGAATTGGTATGTTGGGATTTTAATAGTAATGGGAAAAAATCATTGTTTCCCATACACTAGCAAAAATCATGAAGCCTTAAGGGATTTCTTGTTCTTAGTTTGGTTTGCCCAAAGTGTATATTTTAACAACAAATGCCATTCCATTGGGTTTTTTATGGAATCCATCAAGTAGTTTTTTATACATTTAGCTACCCCATTCCATTACAAGTAATATTTAGAAGAGAACTTGATAGTTATTGCATTATTATAAGCCCTTTTTATAAATTTAGCATATTAGAAAGCTTCACAAACTAAATAAATTAGAGTACCAAACCTATTTAGTATGTTCTCTTCCAAAAATTTGATGACAAATATTTCTATAGAATTATTTATGGCCATAGCTTCTATACATCTGGTGAAATAGTCAATAATTGTTATGATAAATTTTTTCCTTACTCAAGGGGTCTTGAATTCTCACTTTAGATGCGACTCAGCCCAATGTTAACATATTGAGGATGATGGTTAGTACCCATATTATCCTTGATGAAATTATATTCATTTGATTTAGGATAATTCTTGCTTTGAACATGCGGATATACGTCAAAATCCCTCTCTAGGGAAACCATCCCTAGATAGATGTGGTTCTCTTTTAGATATAAGACAATGTCTTATCCTATATCTTGAATATGCATTTGATTAACATCATTCTCATCTATTAGATAAGATTTAAAGGACCCATAACTAGTCATAAATTGTACAATCTATTGATCATCCTTAAATACATAGAAGTTGTCCACATTGTCTAGGGTAGAGGGACAAGGAAGCAACTCCATAGATAATTTATACATTTTAGATTCTTGGAGAGGTGTCAGATTGGTAGTTGAAGATGCTAATGAATATGTTGTCTAGTTTTGTTCCCATGGGATGCTACTGATATTGAATACCTCAAAGGATTGAATCAAGTCCTTTGAGGTATTCAATCAAGTAGGCGAGATTGCCAAGGCTTGATGTTTTTAATTCTTCAAGTAGGGGAGATTGCATTGGCCAAATTTGAATCACAAAAAAATTGTAATTCACTAATGTTATACTTTAGTGTGAACTATAAGCTAATGATTAGAGTTTCATACTCATCTCTACTATTTTTTTAGGGGAACTGTAATATATAGGCAACTAGATGTTACTTCTCATCTAGATCGATCAAGGCCATATCAATGGCTAAACCTTGTTTAGATCTTGTTATATCAAAATGGAGAGTCCATAACTGAGAAAGACCTTGAAATTATTGTTCATGAGGTTATTTATTTATTGTGAACATGTAAACTCATACGTGCAAAGATGAAAATTCAACCTTATCATTCTTGGCATTGTACTATATGATCAAGTAATTCATCTTTGGTTCTTTCTCTACTTGGATCAAGTTAGCTACTATTTTCCAAGGAAGCCACATCTATGAAAAATCTATGGCCATGTACCTATATACATCTAATTACTGACATTATTTATGTTGAAATTGTCAATCTTACTAGATTTGCACTCAAATGTACAATTTGGGAAAAAATCACTAAAAAGGTGCTAAATTGTTTGAGCTTATCGCATACAAGTGCCAATTTAGGCCAATGTGTCCCTAAATGGGGTAATGCATTTTATGTGACTCCTAACTTTGATCAATTCATTTCAAGTTAAAATGATGATTTCACCTTTTTATGCTCTAGATCACTCTTTTGTTTTAATTCATTAATATGCATCATGTACCTTTATTATTTTGTGTTGACAACATCCTAAATGGAATCATGGTCCGTATACATCTAAATTCACCTTCTAATTCCTCCTAAGTCAAAATTATGACCTAGTGATATGACTTTCTGACCATTTTGATTAATTGAGCACTAATTTATAAAGAATTGCACTAAAATTTATTAATCTTGTTTAATATAATTAATTAAAATCAAGAGTTTAAGTGGATTTTCCATGGAGGTTATTGAGTATTTCATTATTGAAAATTGATTCTGAATATCTGCATCACCTAGTGACATAATCTATGGGGTGGCATCCTCAAGCATAAATGTAATAAATATCAAGATTATAGGCATTCATGATTCATTAATGCCCCTTCCTCCCAAATCATCATGAGGATATTTATGGATTTAATTGAAAATATTATATTAATCCATGGCCACACATCTCAATCTTAAGATGGACAGTCATGGTTGATCCTAACCCATTTGAAAAAATCTATAAATAGAAGGGCATATAACATCATTTTAAAGCTAAATTATTGTAAACTTATAATGCAAAATTATCTCCACAACCTTTCTTTGTGTTGATCATTGTTTCTTATTGGTAAGATTCATTTGATAGGCATAGATTAGATTTCTTATCTTGAGCCTAGGTTATGCATAGTGATCTTGAGACAATGGAGAAGTTTAGCATCCATTGTTGGCAAAGATAAGAACACTTTATCAAGGGGAAAACATGCTTGGCACCGCTCTTGGATGGTGGAATCATTTGGGAAGGTAATTGGTATTGATTTATTTTAATTTGTTCTTCATTATCATTTAAAAACCCTACAGTATAGGTTGTCTTAGTTTGTCAAGTTATTTATGTATTTTTGATGGATTTATTGGCTAATGTTTGACTAACCAACTTTGTAATCCAATCTTACATCTCAATCATTCCTTCACCATGCTATCACCATTTTGTGAGAAATTATTAAGTTTAAACGCTATCACTATTTTGTGAGCAACTTGTGCAATGCTCTCACCATTTTGTGAGAAAGTTAATCCAATCATTGTTTGGCAGTAACTTTCTTGCCACTATATCCAATTGTCTTCTAATTATTTTCCTTATATAATTTTATTATACCATTCCTTTACTATTAACCAAGGCTTGTTTTTAGCCATCCTTCTTATCATGTTTTGACCTTGGTTCCTTTGGTTCTTCTTGCATGTTTATAAGGTGATTTTAATCTAGTTTCAATAGTTTTAGAATTTTGTGTTGAATGACAATCTATGGGAGTAGTGTGACATTTGATATATCAAGTTATATTTTATCTTTCATCTTAATTGATATCATTGATTATAACTATTTATCGGTAAATTAATATTGTATTTGATACCCCTGATTATAACTACCTTTGGGAAAATAAAAATTATGATTTTATTTCCTAATTATAATCACCTATGGTAAAATTAGTTATAATGCCTTTTTATCATGCATTACTACATCATCTGGTCATTACTATAGTCATTTGCCTTACCATTTGCCTTTATTTTTAAACTTGTTATGACCTGGTTGATATTTAACCACCTTTTGTGGGAATAATTACTATGACTTTAGGTCTTAGTAGGAATAAATAGGTTATGTTAATTCATGTTGAGGTCAACTTAGTCCCCCTTTTCATTACAATATTATTATTTTATGAGCATTTTAAGTTGGCATGCTCTCACTATTTCATGAGCTGGACCATTTTGTGTCTCTTAATCCTCAATCAAGTTGAGATACTTTTAAAAATTACAAAAAAATTCATAAAATTTTAAAAATCCAAAAACCTTTTATTTATTTGAATATTTTTGGTGTTGTTTTCTCTATTGTTTTCCCATTTGATCTTGCTTCTTTGTTTTCTTTTCCAAGTACATCTTGATGGTCCACATGGTTCTTGATTATTCGTATCCTAATCTCATGTTGTCAAGTTGTCCTTGCTTTATTTTAAAACAAATTTGTTCCTACTTGAGTCTTGATTACTCATATCTTGACTTTAAGTTAGGTGCATTTATGTTTTGTTTTTATCTTTGTCTTTGTTTTTGTTTAAATGTAAATAGTTGTAACTCTGGGCTTGGTCATTTCTTACCATTATCCTTAGTTATAGGTATTCACATTTGAATTGGCTTCATGCACTTGAAATTTCATGTCATTATGAGTTCTTCATACTTATGATGCCTAATAATTTTTCTATAGTAATCACTTTATGCTCTATATTCAAGTCTTAACATCAACACAGCTCTGATGAATAGATCTCAAGATCACTATGTATAAACTAGGCTCAATAGGTTTAACACTTGAATCTATGCTTAGACATGCATCTCTTCACACACATCATGAGTCTAATCAATCTTTGGTCAATTTTCATCATCCCTCATTTCATTCTCTCCCAATTTTAGGTGAACTACATTGGCTTGAGGTCCATTTGGACTATGTAGGTAGTGCTTAGATACATGATATATCTCAGGCCAGCTTGGTCATCTTCATTCTTATTTTCATATCTTTCATCACTTTGTTCATCTTGGTATGACTAGTTTTCATGCCTTTCATGGCCATTAAATCATCATATCTATGTTTTCACCTGATCTCTTTAATCTATGTTTTAGATCACATCTTTAAGATAATCACTTACCAATTTTCCCATGTTGGGGCACAATATTTGAGTTGGTTAACAAATCTAAATCAACCCTATAGGGGAAAGCCATTATTTATTCTTTATCAATGATCAAAATTATCCCTATTGGGTTAAAATTATCTTATCATGATCAAATTTACCCTACTAAGGCACTTCTTATTATCATATTTTGGAGACCATGTTCTTCTTTTCTTCTAATTCCAAGATCTCCACACTATTTCCCATGATGTTAATGTTTTAGTGTGCAACTTGTCATGAGATTGATCAATTTCATAAGTGTACAACTTGCATTCTCACATTAAGTGCATTCAAAGTGTGTCACTTATATGTTTGGATTGATACCTTCCCATTCCACCCCATCTTTGGGGCCTATTATACCTCTAATTATATTTTGATCATTTATGGTAACCATAAGTACAAGCATTAGCTCATTGGGATTTAATATATTCTATGGGTTAATCTCACTTTACCTCCCTTTTGAGAGTCCATCATTCTCTTTCATCTTAGATATCCTCTCGAGGGGGTATCATGGGTCATTCCCAAATTTATTCTTAAAAAATATTTTCTTTTAAAAGACATTACTTATCTTGAATGTCTCGCTACACCTTTTCAAACAAGGTAAAAATTTAGACATCCAATTCCTAACACTACTTATGTTGAAATTGTTAATCTTAGTCGATTTGCACTCAAATGCACAATTTAGGCCAAAGTCATTAAAAAATGCTAAATGGTTTGAGCTTGTTGTATACAAGTTCTGATGTAGGCCATTGTATCCCTAAATGGGTCAATGAATTTTATTTTATTCCTAACTTTGATCAACTCATTTCAATTCAAAATGATGATTTTGCCTTTTTGTGCTCTAGATCACACTTTTTTTCTAATTCATTAGTACATGTCACGTACTTTTGTTATTATGTGTTGACAACATCCTGAATGGGATCACAGTCCATATGCATCTAACATTACCTTCTAATTCCTTTTGAGTCAAATTATGACCCATTAATATGACTTTCTGACCATTTTGATTAATTGAGCACTAATTTCCAAAGAATTACACTAAAATTGATTAATATTGTTTAAACTAATTAATTATAATCAAGAGCTTAAATGGATTTTACATTGAGGTTATTAATTATTTCATTATTATAAATTGATTTTCAATATCTGCGTCACCTAGTGACATAATCTATGGGGTGGCATCCTCAACACATAAATGTAGCAAATATCAGGATTATGGGCATCCATGCCTCATTAATTCCCCTTCCTCCCAAATCATTATGAGTATATTTATCGATTTAATTGTAAATATTAGATTGATCTATGGCCACACATCTCAATTTTGTGATGGATGGTCATGGTTGATCCTAACCCATATGAAAAAATCTATAAATATAAAGGTATATAACATCATTTTTAAGCTTAATTATTGTAAACTTATAATATAGAATTAATCTTTCTTTGTGTTGATCATTGTGTCTTATTTTAAAGCTTCATTTGATAGGCATAGATTAGATTTATTATCTTGAGCCTATGTTATGCATAGTGGTCTTGAGATAATGGAGAAGTTTGTCTTCCATTATTGGCAAAGAAAATAACACTAGATCAAGGGGGAAAGCACGCTTAGAGCCACTCTTAGATGGTGGAATCATTTGGGAAGGTAATTGGTATTGTTTTATTTTAATTTATTCTTCATTATCATTTAAAAACCCCAAAAAATAGGTTGGCTTAGTTTGTTAATTTATTTATGCATTTTTCATGGATTTATTGACTAATGTTTGACTAACCAACTTTGTAATCCAATCCTACATTACCCATTCAATGTATTTGACTAGTCGTGAACTAGTAGCAATCCATAGGATTCTATAATGTAAATGACTAGAATATTTATGCATTTTTATACACATGGTTCTGATGCAAGATGGATGTATACATTTTTTAGTTTTCCTATTTTATGATTTTTGGAGTTCACAAGAGAAACATACAAGTAATAAAATTTGTTTGAATTTAATATTATATTGTTCATATTTTATAAATTAATACAATACTTTGGCATTATAATTTATTTATGCATGTGTCATAAATATAGCAAGTAAAAAGTAGCTAAGGGATAAAAGAGAGCATATATTATTTAATGTTATGTTTTGGAAGATTACAATGATCAGGAATCCTTATGGGACTATAAGTGAGACCTAGGATCCATCTGCTCTAAATTTTGGTTGTGTTTAACCATAGATACTTACATGAAAGTTAGACACCTTTGTTAATGATAGTGTCCTTATGTTGATGTTACTAACTAGACCATAATATAAATCCATTTTTTAATCAATTAGTTGAGGTTTTTTGGGTTTTTTATCACCTTCTACTTGATGTCTTTAGATCTTGCATATAGATTGTCAATCTTAGTTTATTGATCAAACCCTAGGTTCACTTATATTTTCCACTGAATGAAACCCTAGGAAAAATGGGTTATTGGGAACACAGTTTCAAGTTTCCATAAATACCTTACTATCATTTGGTGACATGTACATAGCCAATAATACAAAGAATACCTTAAACTGGGGTATTTCTCCCTTACATATTGTCTTTTGTGTGAATCATGCAATATGTAAAAAAAGTAAGTAAAACATTGACCTAGCTTATGATTTGTAAAATCAAGATCTTTGGATACTCCTTTAGTGTTTAAAACTTATAGATGTGTTATACCTATGACTAATTTAGAAATAGAGAGGATTTATTCAATTGAATTCTTGATAGAGTGATTTTGATAAGTTGCCTATCGGAGTTGTTGTTGCCAGAATCCGGATAACGCGAGTGCAATGAAGACGTGATCACACAAGATGAACAAGTGCACACCACGAAGATGCTAAAGCAATTTGACAATGACAAGAAGATAAATTGCACAAAACAAAATGGAGAAACCAAATCTGAATTAGTAACATGAAATGGCCAAAATGAAGAATACATATAGGAGAGCTAGAAAGTAACTTCTCCACAAATGGTGGTCAAAGCACCCCAAGAATAGACTCCTCAAAAGGTGGTGACAAGGTGCTAAGAATAGAGAAATAACTCCCATACCCGAAATAGGAGTATCTTATGCCATTCTTATGACACCTTATGACACAAATATGACACACAATCTCCACATAAGCTAGCCTATCCCACGAATGTAGGAAAACTCCATGTATGCACAAATATATGATATTTCCTAATTAATAAATAGGGAAAAATAAAAACCTACACTAATACCCCTCCATAAGCGCAGCTTAGGTGGGAAGTGTGGAAATAAAAAATGGGTCCCGGCAACTAGGCCTCATGAGGTACCCATGTACAAATGCAATCTCCCATAAGATAGAGAAAAGGAGAAAACCCGTAGGAAAAAACTCCCCCCCAAAAGAGAGACATAAAATAAAAGAAGAGGCTAGAAGGCCCCCCTGAAGATGATGTTATTGCAGATGTAGACCACACCCCAAGAAGAGCTTGTAGATGAATGAACTTACTCTCAGTGAAAGGTTTGGTGAAGATGTCTGCAACCTGCTCTGAAGACTAGCAAAATATCAAGTCAATGACCTGACTATGAATAAGCTCTCGAATGAAATGCATGTGAATCTCTATGTGCTTGGTCCGCTGGTGCTGAACTGGATTCCTACAAATCTGTATGGTACTCTGATTGTCACAATAAATGATGGTGGGCTGCCTGATAGGAATGCCAAACTCAGAAAGAATCCCCTGAAGCCAAATAGCCTCAGTGGCTGCATTAACAGCTCCCCTGTACTCTGCCTCTGTGGATGATATAGCAATAGCATTCTGCTTCTTGCTAGACCAACTGATAGGACCTGAACCTAGAGAGAAACTATAACCAAAAGTGGACTTACGAGTATGTGAATCGCCAGCCCAGTCTGAATCTGTATATCCAACCAAGTCAACCTCTGTGCCAAATCTATAGTGAATCTCATGTCTATGTGAACCCTGTATGTAATGCAAGATCCTCTTAGCTGCTTTCCAATGCAGCTCATGGGGTTCCTGCATGAATCTGGAGACAAGTCCCACTGTATATGAAATATCGGGCTTGGTGTGAGTCAAGTAGATGAGACTACCAACAAGTTGTCGATACTGAGTGGCATCAACTAGTGGTGAAGAACAATCAGTCTCAAGCTTGACTCTTGATAGAAAGGGAGTCGGAGATGGCTTGCAATCAGCCATGTGAAATCGAGCCAACAAGTCGAGAGCATACTTAGGTTGTGCAAGAGAAATCCCTAAATCTGACTGTGAGATCTCGATACCAAGGAAGTAGTGCAACAAACCCAAGTCTGTCATGTCAAATCTCTCCTAAAGAGATGCCTTCACTGCTGTAATAGCCGATGAAGAACTCCCGGCAATCAAAAGGTCATCAACATATAGAACCAAAATCAGAAGCGAATCATCCTGCCGCAAGAAGTAGACATTAGGATCAGAATGGCACCTAGTGAAACCCGCTGTGAGAAGGAAGGAATCCATCTTGGCATACCAAGCCCGAGGGGCCTGTTTGAGGCCATAGATAGATTTCCTAAGTCTGCATACTAAGGAAGAATCCTGAGCAAATCCTGGCAGCTGCTCCATGTAGATCTCCTCCTCAAGGTCTCCGTGAAGAAAGGCACTCTTCACATCCATCTGATGCACATCCCAACCATGTGCTGCGGTAATAGCCAAGTTGAGTCGGATAGAAGTCATCTTTGCAACGGGTGCAAAGGTCTCTGAGTAGACAATGCCTGCCACCTGTGAGAAACCCTTGGCTACTAATCGCGCCTTATACTTATCAACCGACCCATCTGCGGCAAATTTGGTTCGATATATCCACCTACATCGAACCATCTTTCTTCCCTTAGGAAGTGAAGTCAAATCCCAAGTGCAATTTTTGATTAAGGAAGAATATTCTTCCTCCATAGCACTATCCCACTCAGGTACCCCCGATGCCTCTCTAAAAGTTTGTGGATCTGAAACTGAAGCAAAGAAGGCATGTGGATCTCTCTGAAAATCCCCCCTAGTACGCCTGTCATCTGCAGGGTCTCCTGCCCATGTGCCAACACTCTCAAGTGTCTGTCTAGCCCAAAGTGGCCTAGAAGTGGGCGAGTCAGGTGCTAACTCCTCATCCTCTGACTGACTAGAGGTGGATGGCACTGCATCACTGTCTGAACTCGAAGAAGAAGAAGATGACTCTGGCTCAAGAACCTGTTGTGGCTGATCTGAATCTGACGAGGAATCATCATGAAGAAGTAGATCCGATGAGGGAGAAGAAGTGTCAAGTGTTGAGTCTCTAGGACTCTCCTGAAAATGGACACTTCTCTCGATGAACAACTCATGTGTGACGGGATCTAGAAGGCGATATCCCTTAATACCATCCGGATATCCTACAAAGATGCAAGGCTTGGACTGACGTTCCATAGCTTTGCGTTTCTTCTTCAGAATGCGGGCCATGGCTGGGGATCTAAAAACTCTAAGGTGCTCAACATTAGGTTTCCTTTTATGCCAAGCTTCAAAGGGTGTTATCCCTTTCAAAGCTTTGTGAGGAACCCTGTTCTGAATGTAGCAAGCACAATTGATGGCTTTGGCCCAGTATTGTGGTGCTAGGGATTTGGAGTGAATCATACAGCTACCCATCTCTTTCAAGAACCTATTCTTGCGTTCTGCAACCCCATTTTGTGAAGGACTGTAGGTGACTGTGCGCTGCAAATCAATCCCCTCTGTGGTACAAAACTACTCAAACCTGATGCTGACATACTCCCCTCCATTATCAGTTCGAAGAACCTTGATGGATTTCTCACTCTGTTTCTCAACAAGAGCCTTGAAGTCTAGAAAATATTCAAACACTTCAAACTTTTGTTTGAGAAAATATATCCAAGTGTACCTAGAGAAATCATCAATGAAAGTGAGGATGTACTTGGCCCTTATGAAAGATGGTTTGGGAAAGGGTCCCGATACATCACTGTGGACTAACTCCAAAGGTTGTGAAGCCCTCCAAGCTTTGCCTTTGTCAAATTTTGCTTCGGGATGCTTCCCAAGGGAGCACCCCTCACAAAGTCCTTTTGAGAATTGGACACGAGGCAAGCCAATGACCATGTCATTTTTGCAAAGTTGCTCAAGGTAGCGGTAGTTAAGGTGGCCAAACCACTCATGCCATAATTTGTTAACTCCATCTGAATGAGTCAGCAATGCTGTAGGAGAAGAATCTGATGTAAAATGTGAAAAGGTGTATAACCTTGCTTGGTGATCTACCCTTCCCACTGCCACTGTAGTATCACTATGCAACTCCCTGATAGATACAGAATCTGGTGAAAACTCAACTCTCATGCCCTGACCAATGTGAGTGATTTGGTACACTGATAGGAGATTGGTTGAAAGAGAAGGAACACTTAGAACATTGTTGAATGTTCCTCCTTCCATTTCAACTGACCCTCTCCCTACAATGGAAACTGATGTGTCATCACCCAAACTAATTGAAGTCATGCTACAAGGCTCTAAAGATGAAAACTCAACTAGTGAAGAGCCCATGTGGTGAGAAGCACCCGAGTCAATGACCCATGAAGATGTGGAAGCTGCTGTAGCTACAAGGGCCTTGCCCTTTTCTTTCTCCTTACCCTTGCCCTTTGCCTTAGTAGAATCTTGGGTTGATGAATTCTACTTGATGGACTCAGGAACACCTATGTTGTTCTTCTCTAGAAGATGAGTTAGGTGGTCTATTTGTTTCTTCATGCACTTGTGTTCGTCATGCCCATTCTTTTTACAATAGCCACACTTAACCTTCTCCTTCTTAGGTTTAGCATTGGAAGATGAAGACTCAGTGTTGTTTTTGGCAGGGTTGGTGTTTTCTTTCTTTTTCTCTTGATCCTTGTTCTTTTTCTTCTTCTCCTTTGTTGAAGTCTTGTCCTTACCATTTTTAGCTATCAAAGCTTGGGGTTGAGTAGACTTCATTGTGCCCATCTGAATTAGCTTATCTTGCTCCCTAGTCAAGTCGGCAATGAATGAATCCAAAGAAGGCATTTTCCATGTAGTGCCAAGGGCACTTTTAGTGGCATGAAAAGTGGAGACAAAGACTAAATAACTTGGACCTAACTTTGCGAGAATAGAAAGTATGAGTTGATCATCTTTCTTCTCTATCCCGTATTCTTTCAATTGCAATCTAAGGGCCTTAAACTTAGTAAAGAAGTCCTGTAGGGTGTCAAAGTTACTTGGACTTAGACTTATGAGTTTGTTTTCGAGCTCATGGCCTCTCATCTCATCAAGCTTCCCAAACAACTTTTCTAAGGTGTCCCATATGTCATTAGGAGTTTGGGAGGATTCTAAGTGGAAGAGAAGTTCTGGAGACACGGACAAACTCAGTAACCCAAAGGCTTCATCACTACGGTTGTACCACTTAACCTTTTCAGCGTCTGTATTAGGTTCTACTTCTGTACCCATTGTGATCCTATACAACCCTTTGCTTCTAAGAATGATAGACATTTTAACTTTCCATTCATGATAGTTGAAGGGTGTTAGGGGTTTGAGTTGAAAAGAATCTATTTTTATCTGAAATTAGGTGAAGTTGTGTTGATTGCAAGTTGTGATTGTATGCAGAAAGGAGAATGAAAGTGAAGTTGCAAGTTGTGGAAAGCAATCACACCCCCCCAAAATATTGAGCCCCCCCCAAGTATGCAAGTGCACGCTCAAAAGACGTCGGACTCAGCCGAAAATGCGTCTTAGAGCAATCAGTGCAAGACAAAAGCAAACAGGACGTCGGACTCAGCCGAAAATGCGTCCTAGGAGACCCAAATTTTGGCACTTTATAAACTAGTGCATTTTTGAAAAAGAATAAGTCTACGCTGTGGAGAATTGAATTACAAATACTTTTGCAAAAAACGGCACCCAAAATCGAGCTACCGTTTGCAAGATTTTAAAGTTACAATTTTCCAGTAAACTAGTGTTTTTAAAAAAAAGCACTAAAACGTTAAAAAAAATGCTGTTATGAGGAGAGAAAATGGCCTTCCAACCACTTGTTGGATTCGGCACGGAATGAAGAATCCAAATGAGGTTTTTTTGAGGGGGAATTGGCCTCCTACCAACTCGGGCCTTACCCTTCATCTTCGACAAGCGAAAATACAAGATTTAATTTGAAAATCCCCAAATTACAAAATTGTCTAAAAAGTTTATTATTCAGTCAAATTGACTGATTTTTGGTTTAAGAAGTCAATTTTAACTGAAAATATTAAATCAAAGACAATTTTGAAGGATGCCACGTGTCTAAGGGTGCCAAATAGGATGCCAAGTAAGGCAGGGGCGTCCAAAAGTGCACAGTCCAGATTTTGACAGCAGAAAAGACAAAAAAATTGATTTTCAGACCTGATGGACGCGCCGTACGGCCTGTTGGTGGCAAGAACTGCTGTTGGAGAGTGAAAACAGGAAGCTAGGTGCAGCAAACAAGAATAAACCAGAGGCAGAGTGCATAAACTAGGCGCAGCAAACAGAAATGGACCAAAAGCAAGGCGCAGAAGTGTCACCAAACAAAAACCAGACCTGATTTGCTGACTTGCTAGATGTTGGATGCCGTACGGCTTATGGCTTGGCTGTAGATTGCTGTTGGAGGGCTCTGGAAAGACAGAAACGTGGCAGCAGAAGTGGCGTTGGAGCTGATGTTGTTGAAAGACATAAGCTTGGCGCCTGGACTAGAAGTGTGCTGCTGACCAAAAAGCTTAGAGCTGCTCCTCCCTTTGCTCCACACAACAAAAGACACCCAAATGCAAGGATCTCCAAGAAAACATATCGGAATTGATATATATTTTTTATTTTTGATCAAATAAAAAATGAACTCCACTCTTCTTGATTTCAAAATAAGCTAAAATGCATAAACATACACAAGATTACCGGTTTAGCTCTGATACCATATCGGAGTTGTTGTTGCCAGAATCCGGATAACGCGAGTGCAATGAAGACGTGATCACACAAGATGAACAAGTGCACACCACGAAGATGCTAAAGCAATTTGACAATGACAAGAAGATAAATTGCACAAAACAAAATGGAGAAACCAAATCTGAATTAGTAACATGAAATGGCCAAAATGAAGAATACATATAGGAGAGCTAGAAAGTAACTCCTCCACAAATGGTGGTCAAAGCACCCCAAGAATAGACTCCTCAAAAGGTGGTGACAAGGTGCTAAGAATAGAGAAATAACTCCCATACCCGAAATAGGAGTATCTTATGCCATTCTTATGACACCTTATGACACAAATATGACACACAATCTCCACATAAGCTAGCCTATCCCATGAATGTAGGAAAACTCCATGTATGCACAAATATATGATATTCCCTAATTAATAAATAGGGAAAAATAAAAACCTACACTAATATTGCCTTGGTCTCTTTTGGTGTTTGCTAAGTGAAGAATGAATGATGGTTGATCTTGTATTTATATCAAACCCTTTTTATAAGTAAAATTAAATCACTTAATCTACCCATTAAGAAACATTTCATTTTAAAATTTGATAACTTTAGGGAACTATAAACTCATGTCAGGTTAGGAAAATAACATCAGTGCTAGTGTCTATCTCGGATGTTAGTGTCCATGCTAAAAGTTTAAAAATTGTAGAGATGGAAGATAAGTACATTTTAAATATTTTGGGTAAGATAGAAGGTTGTATCATCAACATAATATTGGTAAGACTAAGAGATATAGGCTAAAGGGCATAAAATAGAGCCTATATGAGACTTGTGGAAGTCGAAAAGGTCTAGAACTAAGAGGAATAATGCATGAGTTTGCCAAGTGTAAAATACTTAGGGGTTATATAATCCATAAATATCATCTACATTCCCCCCTTTAATAATGAAATTTCTAGTTTAAAAGAAATGAATGTGTACATGGGTGTGTATAACACATCTTGTCTTTACGTGTGCCCAATTTGAGTGATTTTCTAATGATTGACCTACAACCAAGAGTATGTTCTAATATATAATAATTGAATATAATATATAATTTAAATTGATTTAAAATTAAAGAGTAAGGTTTAGGAGTACACCTATGTGTCAATGTAACCACCTTGCCTATTATAAAGTTGATTTGAAAAAGATGTATCATTATAAGGATCTAAAACTGATATTAGGAAAAATATAGGTAAATATTGAAAGTTCATCTATCCAAGGAGATAGAGAGAGAGAGATTGGAAGGCACATGCCCTCAACCTTGGAGTAAAGATGAGTTTCGACCCAGGAGTTAAGATTAGCTCAACCATGCAATCCAATGATACTTATAACCTAATGAGGATGGATATACAATCGAGTCCAACCTAAAAACTTGGCAAGTTAGATTGATTTAATCACCTCAACCATACCAAAAGTTGAACTAACTATTGTAATAGATTGGCTCAATAAAGTCTATAAAAGTTCAATCGGGGTATCAGTACATAAAATTTTATGATGTGGTAACAGTCCATAAAAGATTTTTTGAATCTAAAACTAAATTATAGTTTTCAATTTTAGGCAAAATTACATAGCATATGGACATTAGATATGTCTTATTTTAAATTTTATATATAAATGGTACCAATGTATAGAATTATGCCATAACTATGATTCTAAATCATGTAACTGTGTGTTTTGGCCAATTTAGAAACTGTGTAAGTTTGGAGGACATGATTCCAAAGCATGGACCCACTATATATGGAGAAATATGAAAATTGATATAGGTACCAATGTGGATAACATTTTTCTAAAACATGCCCCTAATGTAGTCTAGAGATGATGAACATTGAATAAGTGTGGAGAACATGCTTCTAATGCATGCCCCCATTGAATATGAAAACTGATATAAGTAAAACATAATGAATGAGTGTGGAAACATGCTTCCAAATCAATCCCCCATTGAATATAAATTTTTTTAATGTGTGGAATCCATGCCAATATGACATACCCCCACTGAATCTAAAAACTAATATAAGTACCACATATTGAATAAGTGTAGAGAACATGCTTCCAAAGTATGCCCCCACTAAATCTAAAAACTATGCCCAAGTGTGGAAAACATGCCTATATGACATTATGACTCTAATATGCCCCAACCCACCCCCCTTCCACTTGAGGTAAGGTAAAGATATTAACTCATAATTACATCACCTTAATAGGATAAGACAATTGCATAATCTATGAATGGAATGTTGTAACATATAGAAGGAACATGTCTAGGTATATATAACATTGAAGTGCATAGAACCAATATGATCACATGAAGGCCTAAGATGAATGATAAGTATTATGTCAATGTTAGAAAGTAATAGTATAATCTCAACAAGTAAATAATCACACACACAAGAGAACTCAAAAGCAAGTCAAAAGACAATGGTCCAAAGAGATCACAAATAAGGGGCATGTTTAAATGTCTCACAATCGAAGGGACATGACTTAGTAAAATATACATAAAGTAAGAATGACATATTAAAATGTCCATACAAAAAACAATTACATATAAAAATGTCAAATAAATCATACATAAGCATGAGGGGTACAAGCAAAGGAACATATTAAAATGCTTGAATAAGGAATACAATAAAAGGGTAAGACAATCAAGGAAGTGATTAAATAACATTGTAAGCAACCAACATACACATGTCATAGCAATCCATGGATCAAATGTGTTAGTAAAAAATGTCAAGTGTATAGCATATCAAATACCGTGTGAAAGATTTAATCATGGATAAAGGCATGTGTAATTACATATATGAGCTCAAAACATGATAATGTAAAGTGATTGTAGAATGACATAACCTAGATGTATCATGATTAACTAAGGTGGATGCCCCCAATGTCCTGGTGACATGATTATAGGGAAATCCCAACATCCAAAGTGCCTATACCATAATTAAAATATACATGAAACACATATATATGTGAAATTAATAGGTATGCTATCCATCAACATAGAACTAACACATAGATGCCAAAGAGCCAATATAACATGTAGGTGCCAAAAATAATTTTTTGTTTGGATTTTTGGATTTTTTTAAATTTTTTTTGGTATATTTAAAATATTAAAGGGAAAGAATATCCTATGATCCCATCTAAAGGTTGATCATAAATGTCTCCCTAATGTGAACCTGGTGTAATAGTGTGGTGGTACTGCCAAGGAGCATGTATAGATGCCATATATGTCACCGTATAATCTATCATGCTATATGGTTTCTTTAAAGTAGTAATAATATGAACATGTTTAGGTGTGATTGATGTTTAGGTATGCTTAATATATTCATATGGTTAATATTATAATTAGGAATTTGTATCATGTTCTATTTGGTAAGTTAGTATTTGGTATTCTTACTTTACATGAAAGTGTACTTTTAGTTATTTATTTATTGTGTATATGTTACTTACATTTGTTTCCTTAATGTATGTTTCGATATGGTAAATTGTATAATGGTATGAGATATTTAAATTTAATGAAAATTTTAATTTTTTAATAATGAGGTGATAACCATATGTAATGAAAATCATGTGTAAATAAGAAAGCTTGATTGTAATTTTCATGTGGTAATGGGATTGTTGATTCTGATTCTATACCTAACTTTGAAGTATTTATATAAATATCTTGTGAATATATATGTATATATTTTGGTACCCACATATACTATGTAGATTCGAATTATCCAAGTGTCTCTTTATGAAAGACCCAATCAAACAATGGTTCCTTGGTAGTATTAGTGTGGGAGAGATCAATCCTGGGAGAAAGTACACTAGGAGAAGGACTTCTCCTAGCAATCTTCTACTGTGAAGGTTGATAGACCATATGTTATTCACAAGGAACAACATGTGATGGCTTGACCCTCTTAGATGATCCTCTAGGATAATTTTATGGAAAAGGTCTAGATATGTATTTTTGATATGTAATAATTCCCTAATCATCTAACTATGCAAGATTTTACTCAAGAGCAAAACACTCATTATCTCAATTTTTGTTAATACAATGGTAAGTGAAAAAATATTGTCCTTTTAAATTTTTAAATTAGGGTGGTGGATAATGTGAATTAGGAGGAAGTTTTATCATTCATTTATCCAAAAAATTTCATACTATATCATCTGGTTTATGTCAATACTAATCAAACTAAAGATGATATTGTTTGGTAGAGGTACATGGTCTAACTATGGGAGATACTTTGTAAACATGATCCTTTTCTTTTTCCAACACCTTTATCATTTGTTCTTTGACATGTAATTTTGGTTATGTAGAAGGTGTTTGAGTTGGTTAATGATCATTTGTAATTTGTTTATTTTCCTTGAAAACATTACTCTTATCATGAATTATTTTCATTGAAGAGACATGCAAGTTGGTTCGAGTATTCATTAGAGTACATGCATATTTTTGTACCCCAATATAGGGTCTCAAATGAAGCAAAGGGATTATGCAATGATATTTATCTAAGTAGATAAATAATACATCTACTAAATATAAATTATACTTCCAAATATGAGGGTGTGTAAGTTAAGGAATATAAATCATCCTTAAATCAAATAATATAGTCTGGCTCATTTTCTATTTTTATCAATGCTTGCAAATGTTCTAATGGTAACTTATGTAAGGTATAATAATGAAAATGTGATAGAAATACATCTTCATGTTTTTTTAAAGTTGATGGTGAACCATTTGGGAGACTATAAAAGCAATCAAGATCCCCTTAGGTTAAGATATGATGAAAAGCCTTTAATATAAATCTTCCATTTTGGGATAAATGTTTAAAGGAATGTATATATTATTATAAATGAATGGTAGAACCCCCTTGACCATAAAAATAGGATAAATTATGCATAATAATATTAAAAGGATAAGGATTATAAAATACATTCTTATGAATGGGTTACTTTACTAATATGTTCTCCTCAAAAATAGTCTCATGAGAAGAAATTTTCATTTTAAGAGTGTCTACTTGTTTTTACAAATCTCCCATGGTAGTTATAACATATCACAAGAAGAATTTTAAACATTTTCTAGTGGTTGTAAATTACCATGCACATTGAACATAGGAATAATTGATTCATTTTCACTATCAAGGGGTCAAAGATCACATGTTTTTATTTCCTATTGCAAAGGGGTATCCATGGTTAAAGAGGTAATTATATCATGTTGTATTGAATGAAGGTTTGTAATATTGTCATTAAAAATATCTTGACATTAAATAAGAGTGGTAAAAAAAATTCACTTGTAATAATTTTCTCTTTTGTATTGGAAAGTTCAAATGAGGGAAGGGGAAAATGATTTTCTAATTCATTTGTAACATCATGAGAAGTAAGAATGCAATGTTCACTTTCATTTTTACTTTCTAAAGGAGGGAGATAAGATGTAATGTTAGTTTTGATTCTCTTTATCTTACATGAATTGATCTTTGTTAATGATACATGAAATATAATTTGGAGCTTATTTGTGTCCTCAAACAATGTATGTTTTCTAAATACTTTATTATTATGGTTATATTTACTCTTATATTTTACTTAAGCAAGATAATGGGAGATATAGGGCATGAATTTTGGTCATCACAAACTAGAGGGGAAGAACAAATTTGGATACATGCATTTAAATCATCCAAATAGGGAAAATAATTTTCAATATTAATATTACTTGGAGAAGAAGTCACACACTTGATTTCATCAATGTATTCATCATGTGAGATAGGGGAGGAACAAGCAATGTCTTTGAAATTTTCATTATTGGAATGGGAGGAAACACACTCACTTTGTGAAGTAGCTAAAGAAGGTATACCTACAATATTTATATTTTCAACATTATGAATGCTACCAATTTGTGTATTTGTTAACTCTTCATCATCATAAAACAAAGGAATAAGAATAGTGTCATAGCCAAAAGGGATCTAATCATAATCATAACCAAAATTAGAAATATCATAATCACTACCTTGGTCAGTTAAATTTTCATTTGTATCATTGGTTTTTTTGTTATCATATTTGTAAGAAAAATAGGTTTTATCTTGTTTTTTGTCTTCTTTTAGGTCTTTATATGCAATTCATTGATCATTAGTTTGATTAAAGTAACTATCATAATGGATCTTCCATGCATAACATTTTTGCTAGTGATGTCATAAGGTTTAAAATGTTAAATACAACTATAAAGCACAACCATTAGGGCCAAATCAATAATAAAACTAAGAAATCATAGGCTATGCCCATATAATTAGGATACAAATTAGATCTAAAAATAAAATAATAAAATCTAAAATAAAATTTTGAAGAAGGAAAAAACCCTAATATACAAACTAGCCTTTTGATTCAACAAAAAAAGGACAAGTTCCCCAAATGTTTTATGATTTTTGGAGTTCACAATAAAAACATACAATTAATAAAAGTTGTTTGAATTCACTATTGTAATTTATAGATTTTATCAATGTAATACAATACTTTGAAAATATAATTCATTTAAGCATGTGCAATAAATAGTACATGTACAAAGTAACTAATGGATAAAAAAGACTTGAATATATTATGTTTTGTTCTAGAATATGAAAATGATCAATAACCATCATAGGACTATAAAAAAGACTTGAGATCCATTTGATATTAATTATGGTTGTGTTTTACCACTGGACACATGCATCCAAGTTGGATACCTACATCAATAATAGTGTCTTTATGTTGATGTTAGTGTCTAAAACATAATATATCTCCATTTTTGAATCCATTAGTTGTATTTTTTTGGGTTTTATTGTCACCTTCCACCTAATGTATTTATATATTACGTTTAGGATATTTCTCTCATTTTGTTAATTAAAACCCTAAGCTTACTTCTTTTTGCCCTTAAAAGATACCTTGGGAAAAAAGGGTTAGTAGGCACATGGTGTCGATCTACCCTAAAAACCATGATATGAGTGGGTGATGTATACATATATAATAGTATAAAGAGGGCCTTATACTAATGTAATTCTCCCCTATGTGTTGGATTTTGTGTGAATCATGCAATATGTGCAAAAGCAAGTAAAACAGTGACCTAGTTTGTAACTTGGAAAATTGGGATCATGGGTTGCTCTTTTAGTAATTCAAACTTGTAGATGTGATATACCTATGACGGGTATGGAAATAGGGAAGATTTTTTGAATTGATGGTTTGATAGAGTGATTTTGATAAGTTTCCTTGGTTTCTTTTTGTCATTTTTAGGTGAGGAATGAGTGAGGGTTGATCTTTTATTTATATCAATCCCTTTAAAGGGAAGTAACTCACATTAAATCAATTAGGCTAACCATTATGATACATTTCATTTACAAATTAGATAAATTTAGGGCACTAGAAACTTGCATTAGGTTAGGACACTAATGTCGATATTGGCATCTATCCTAGATGTTAGTGTTAAGGGAGTAAGAAATCAAGTACATGTTCTAAACTTATAGAGATGGAAGATAAGTATAGTTTAATAATTTTAAGCAAGATAGAAGTCCTAGGTCATTAAAAAAGAATGGTTAGACTAAGAGATATAGGCTAAGTGGTACAAGATAGATCAAATGCAAGACTTGTATAAATAGGAAAGGTTCAAAACTAGGAGGAACAACCAAGGTTTGAGTTTAACAAGTGTACAAGACTAAGGTTCTATATAATCCATAAATATCATCTACATCACCAATACATGGGAAATAATATTTGTCTATTTGTAGGACCTCTTTTTTTGACTTATCTGGGGTCAAACCTAGTTTTTTACATATAATTATGGGCATCATGTTATCTAAGGCACTAGAATTAACTAAATAATTATGCACATTCTTTCCAAACATTATAATAGATGACATAAAAGGTCTACCTTAATCTTGTCTTTTAAATAACCATGTTTACATGCACTATTTTGATTTGTTAGTAGATGACCTTATAGTTAAATATTTTAGTAGCTCTATGTTAGATGATCTAGGCTCACTCATGAGGACTAATAGTATACTTGATATTATTCATTTCCTCAACAATATTATACCCTCCTCTCCTCTATGGTTCTGTAATATATAATTGATCATTTCTTATTAGAGGGGTGGATTTTTGTTGGCCTTAAGATCTAGAGGAGTGGTATCATTATTATTTTGAGGTATGGAAGTGGTATTAAGAATTCTTGTTCATTAATTGTAATTATTCCTTTGGAACTACTAGAAAGAATGTATCTCATATGTATTATCCTCTGGTTTGTTCTCATCCTCCACTAGGAATGGGAATTCATAGGTGTCAAAGACCATTGTTATACTGGGATGTCCAAGAATAGTAGAGGAATATGGTTTTGTTAGATTTGAACAACCTTATTGTATATCCATTTTAATCTAAAATATATCTAAGGTAGTGCATAATTCTATATAATTTAGTTCACCATGTTGTGTTGTATTATGAAATTGACACCAATTGAGAAGGGTTGCTTCCATGATATTTGTCTTTGGCATCCTATTAAGTGTAAATTGTTCTAGATTGTTTCTAGGTATATTGAAAGGCTATTGTATCTCTAAAATCCAAATCTCTATTTGATATTATATCCACCACTATTCAATATGTGTTTTTTCATGTCTAAAATCTCATTGCTTATTTTCTACACCATCCATTGGATAGATTATAGTTATATTTTTATGGATTTAAAATTAGTACATATGTAGTAGAAATATTAACCAACATTAAATAATGAATCCATATTTACAAGTTAGATGCATACATAGAATTGTTTAGGAAACTATGGTGTTGGTTAGGTAGAGGATAGGCTAAATTCAAATGGGTGTACACTTGGTTCTGGTTTTGGGCCATAGAATTTTGATTTGCATTTGGAATTGGATTGAAGGATAGAAAAATAGGACCAAGATTAAGTGGGGCCTATGATTTTAACTGAGAATTCAATTATTTATCAACATTGATAGCTTTAACATAAGCCAAAGTATCATATCAACACTAAAAACTCTTTGGAGAAAGATAGTAGTCATCAGTTCCAGTGTGTTCTTATAAATTTTAAGGGCTAATGCTTCAACAATTTTATAATTAGTCTCAAGCTAATTGTACATCTTTTGTAACCTAGCATTAAAGGCTTAGATTGGTTCATTTGGTTCTCTTATTTTACTTTAAAAGTGTTGGTAAACAATATTTATGCTAGAGACTTGGTCAAACTATGATAAAATTGGTTTTGGTATTATTTCAATGATGTAATTGAACCTTATAAGACATTAATAAACTAGTCATAGATACCATATTATAATGTAAAATGGAAGAGCCTACATGCTACATATTTATGGGTTATATTTAGCATTATCAAATTAATTTAAAAATCCTTAATATGATCTTCAATAGTCTTACCTTCTAAGGGATAAAAGGAAGGAAGATACTTCTTAGGGTTTTTAGGTAGATCATGCATGCCTTTAGTGACATTGATAGCAGAACCACTAAATCAAGTTTGGTTTATTAAACATGGAAGAAAATGATGACATCTGCTTGGAGAATATTATTGTGCTTGGGGTCCCCTCTTAACACCTTTATCATACCTAAATTTTTTATCAATTTCCAAATGTGGGTATAAAAAGTTAGTATCTAAGCTAGACCTTGTTAATATTTTGAGTATAACTAGTGAAACTCAAGTGATTCTTTTCAAATAAATAAAGCTAGAGTTTCAGGCCCTCCTTCTAACATAAGATAAATTCTTGTTTATTACAACAATCAAATAATAAAAATTAATAGAAGAAGGAGAGGGAGTCAAGTTCATTTCCAATAAATAAATGTAGGTTTAGTAAAATATAATGTTGAATGTTCAAGACCTCCTTCTAATGCTAGATAAATTCATGTTGATTGCATGAAGAAAATAATAGAAATAAATATAAGCAGAAGAAGAGGGTGTCAATTTCAAGTCCAATAAACACATAGAGGTTCAGTAAACCACAATATCAAAGGTTAAAGCCCTCCTTCTAGCATTAGATAAATTCATGTTGATTGCATCAAAAAAATAATAAAAATTAATAGAAGTAGAAGGACAGGGCATCAATTCCAATTCTAATAAACAAATGCAGGTTTAGTATACCATAATGTTAAAGGTTAAATATCTCTTTATAGTGCCAAATAAATTCCTATTGATTTTATCAATAAAATAATATAAATTAATAGAATTGGAAGGAGAGAGTGTCAAGTTCAATCCCAATAAACAAATGAAGGTTCAAAAAACCACAATATCAGACGTTCAAGACCTATTTCTAGCACCATATAAATTCTTGTTGATGTGAGTTTTATGCACACTAGGAAACCTTATGAGGTAGCATCTAATATTTTATTATTAATGTAATAAATTCACTCTAAGCTATAAGTTATAGGGTATTAGGTTTTTTGAACAATCTATTGGTGGAATAGTAGTGATAGAAGTAGTTGTTTACTACATATGGTTCAGATATGGATTAATATAAATATAATTTATATGCCTAGATATATGATGGATCTAAACTAATATGGGTATGACCAAAATAAAATCAAAAAGAGGGAAAGTTAAGGCAGAAGAGAAGGCATGTGGACCAAATAAGATGAAATATTTCTAAGTTAAGTCTTGAACTAGGGGTTAGACAAGCAATTAGGAACCAATGTTTTCTTCAAGATAATACAACCATACCAATAATCAAACAAAATCAAGATTATAAGGAAATAGGATTATAGTAAACTTAAGCATATATAATCAAAGGTTGTTGCATTTGTAATATTGCATTATCACAAATACAAGGGGAGATTATGATTAATACAAAAAATGCATTCAAATAATCAATAACACAATATTAATAACTATAATAAAAATATAACTCATGCACAACCAAGAGATTAAGATACCAAATTGATATAAATTCTTACAAGATTCATAGGTTTGGAAAAGAATCATATTTTCAATTTTAGACTAATTACGTAATAATCTGTAGAATTTCCTATTAATATTAATAGAAATAATTATCCTACATTTGAGATAAGGACGATAAACATATATATAGGCTTGGGGAGGGGTTGTATCATCCTCCAAGTGAAGTATATATATTAGGAATTTTGAGCTTGAATTAAACTATACATTTTAGACCACCCAAAACATCAAACTACCTAAGTAATATCTAGATCCATTAGAATCAAATGCAAATAGATGAATACATAATTCAATCCAACATTCTAATCCTAAAGCTAATTTATCCAAACAAAGATTAAATGGATATAAAACAAGAGGATTGGATTGATATTACCTTAGACTCATATTTTTAAAATTATATTGGCATGAGCAAGGATGTTGATGATGGATTCAAGGATTATATTGGCATGCAGATTTTATGAATTCATGATTTAGTTTCTAATTAGTTTTGAATGGAGGATTGGGTTGTTTATATAGAATATGGAGGGAAGGATCAATGGCTACAATTAAATATTGGGCCATTGGGATAAATGGTTGGGTATTTTCCAAGGAATTTTTAATTCCTTTTAAACCTCTTGAATGTAGGGTTCTATATGGGAAAGGATAAATTAGAGAGGATTATAGAATTGGATGATTATAGAATCCTCTTAGGGATTAATTAGGATTAGGTAGTGTTGATTCTTGAATGTGTATCATAGGTGGTCTAGAGTGTTCAAGAAACACATCTCATTTCTAGAATAAAAGAATCCATTGCATGACTTGTATGTTGTGATAATCCTTCTATCTTTGGTGGAAAAGAGGCAAAGCAAATGAACTGTTTCACAAATTTGTATTAGTTGGTGGTTGGAAGACATCATGGCCTAAATTTGATCTATGAATTTGAGAATGATCTATGCTAATTAGAGTGAATTATGATCAATAACCTAATTCAAAAGCTAAAATAAAGTGGATTGATGAAAAAAGGAGAAAAAAGAAGGGTAAGGTAGAGAAGAAATATGTTGTTGATCTTTAATCCAGACATTATGACAAAGTTAAAAATTTCATCTAAAAATGCATTTAACCAATGTATGACATGAAGTAGCATAAGCTCAAATCCTACCACACATCATAAAAATATCTAAAGATGGTATGAAATAATGAAAATAGGAACTAGATTCACCCCTGAAAACAAATAACATTAACACATATGCAAGAGAAGTGAAGAAAATGAAATTAACCTAATAACTTTTAACTAATCTAGCATTAGCACAAATTATCAACTCTACATTTAAATACTCACATATAGAGTTCCTAAGAACCATTCAAATCTAAAAATGAGACTAGACAAATAAGAGAGAAGAAATTATAACAATTCATACAAGCAAATGTGGATAAACTTTGTAGAACTCAAGACTTATATTAATTTGTTCAAAAGTTTTAAAATAGTTTTGGCTCTAGAACACCATCTATTTTTACATATGTTAATACCCATTTTATATAATGAAAAGGAGGTATACTGGTCAATCCTATCAAATTAAAATTGTACGCGTATAGGATAATTGTCCCGTTTACAATGTTCTCTAATACACTATAAATTTTCTAATAGACTAACCTATAGGTAATGTACTTTACAATCTGTACATGGATTTATAAAAAAGAATATTCTATTTTTAAAAATATACAAGATTAGTTACAAAAGTAATATTCCTTATCTTACTAACTTTGAAACCATATCATTGTAGTCTTTTGCATCTCTTACAAGATCTTCATCCTGTAATGTTTTTCACCAATAATCTAAAGGTCAACAATAAGTCTCATAAAAGATCTATTTTTTCTCCTCTAGGCCCTTGAGATCCCTTTCAACTCTTTCTAAATCTTGTTTGATGCTCTTGGCATCTCCTATCTTCTCCTCAGATGATAAAATCAAGACCATAATATTCTTATTATCTGCCCCTATCTTCCCTTGGCTTTGGTTTCTCACTTGCTACATGAATTGAGTAGTTTTATGCTTGAAATGTTCATCAATGATTAAACCCAATGGGTTGATTATGGTAGGCTCTTTGATTAGGTTGTCCAATATGTGAAACATCTTACCTTCCTACTATTTGAGATCCTTAAAAATGTCCTCCATTTGCTTGGACTAATTTCCTAGGTCCTTGATTTTATCCACTAATATTACCATAACCATATTGAGGTGGGATAGGCTGATTATTATAAACTTAGGGATTTGGTTCTTGGTCAAATATTTGATCAAATCTTTCACTTGATAACTTGAGGCTTGCCATTGGCCAACTTGGCTTATAGCCATGGTGTTTTGTTTATCCACTACATCTTACTTGGCCTTGAATTTTTTTAGATAACTAAAAAAATCATTCATGGTGTCCTCAAATTGTTTGAATCTATCCTTTGGGATTGAAAATATAGTTATCTCTTCCAAATTCTTATTTAGTTTTTGTCCACCTTTGAGGGTAGCTAGTTATTGTGTTGTTTGTGCCTAGGCCAATTGAAGAATGTCTTCCTCAAATATTAGGTTTTCTCTAGGTCTTTTCCTTTATACTTGGGTAAAACTAGTGAATGGCTCTACTCTCTGATAGGTGACCTCTTATCCTCCTATCATGACCTTCTTTTCTATGAACCCTTACAAATTGGTATTTGTTAGGTTAAAATTGACATGAACTAAGGATTATGTTACCCTTGGATATGGTGTCTCCATTTATGTTCCACTTGAGCCTCCTAGAGGAGCCAACCTTCTCTCTTCTTCCTATTGTAAAGCCATAATCCATGGATTGAGTTCTTCCTACACAAGGATGTCTATGGTTTTTATCATGACCCAAGGGTGATGCATGATGTGAAATATTTGCAATTTGGTTCCATAAATGAACCATTTATGAATGGAGGGACCATAAATTAGGTTATTTTCACTAAAGAGATTGACCTCATTTAAGGGATGAGTGAAGGTCATGTTGGGTCTCTTGGCCTTTATTGGAACCATGACTAGATCAACTTTCCTCTTCGGGGAATCCATGGTAAATAGGCCCAATGCTATTTCCTTCACATTTTATTTATCTACCTCATAAGATTGAGATTCTTCTTTATCAGACTCATAAACACTAAAGAGTTATTTGAGTGCATCTTCAATTATTTCTACAAGGTCTAATGCTACCATGTGAATTTATACAATTGGTGATCTTGGTTCCTTTGCTTAGGTTGAAGAGGATGGAATCTCATCAGACCTTCTTTCCTCTAGCCTTTATTCAATATGTGCTTTAGGTTTGTTCTCTACTTGATGTTGAGCTATAGGAGGTCTATAAGATGTACCCCTTAGAAAATGGTACTACCTTGGCCCTAATTACCATCTGCCATCTCCCTTTTGTTCCCTTAGCATCCTAGCTTCTAAATTAGCATTGTGTTCTTTCAATCTCTAGGTGACCTTAGAGAATGAAGATGCTTTTGTGTACATAGGGTCAAAATGACCAAGCTGGTGATCATAAGGAACATTTATTCCTTTGGCCTTTAGGTATTATTTAATCCTTCCATGAGGATCCCACTACTTGAGCTCATCAATTTTTAGTTTAAAGGATGTTCTATGTCTAGATGCATCTTCAATGTTCTCTCATTATTTGAATATGATCCTCCCAATGGTTATTATTAGGATATGGAGGAACCCCTTCTTCATTATCCTATATAGGCCATCAATGCCATGGAATAACTGGTATGCTATCTCTTCCTCTACCAACGTATTAGGTATATAGTTGGGTAGCTTGAGTAGGGTACATTGGGTCCCTTCAACCCTAATGATCATACAATCTGGATATAACTAGATATCTCCCATATTCTCAACATATTTCTTGACTAGTGGGATAACCCTCATCATTTAGACCCCTACAATGGCTTCACTAAGTGCTAGATAAATATAATCATAGCTGAAATGGATGTGATACTTGTACTTGAATATGTGTAGTTTCAAATAGTATTGTGAAACTATCTAAGTTCCACTTGGTGACCATTCCCTTAGGTTGGGAATCTTTATTATGGCATAGAGGCCATCCAAAAGGTATGACATCATGTATAATTGGTTCTTAGTTTTCTTCTTGATTGCAAAATTTTTTTTACTTAAGGAAATTCTAATTACCTCACCTAGAGGAGGGGTGATTTGTTTTTCAATCATGAAATAAACTAAATTCACCCAAATTTGATCTATATATGTAATCGTTAAATTCCCACACAACCAGTTCATCATTTTCATGATCATCTTAATTCTAGGTCTGAATTGACTAATGGGGATGTTTTTAGTGAAGTCTAAGAAGTTGGTTCCTAGAATATAACCATAGGGATAAGATGCTATTCAAATCATTATCTTTGGAATAGGTGTTGATTGAGTTCAAGTTTATCTATGGTTTAGGTAGCTTGTAGTAATTCTCAAAAGCTATGGGAGAAATGAAATCAATATTCTTATGGTTGTGCTCATTTATTATCGCCCCCTTATCAATTTTACCATATTTAAAAATAAGAGCAATAATGTTGGTACAATGAAGTACCTTAGGCTTGGTTGTTCCATAATGTAGGATTGTAATTTGGATAGTGATTATGTCATAGTAGAGTCTTTTTATAGACACATTTTCTCCTCCTCTCTTGTAATGGTTGGTTGTTCTTCGATGGTCTAGAATAGCTTGGACCAATTGTTTTCACCCATGTTCATATCTGTGGCATCAAATTTTGTGTCCTTGGAAATCCTCCCTTCTACATCCAAGGTCAAATAAATTTCTACATCTTCCTTATAAACACATCTTCAAGTTCTCATGGATATGAATTTCGTTAAATTGCTCGTTTATGATCTACTCAATTCTGTATTTTGATTATTTTTACATAGATGATAATTTCTTTCTCTTTGGATCATTCACAATGATCACAGGGTCAAATTATGGCCTTTTTTTATGTTAGGGATTTTTTTAAAGGTCTTTATAGAGCTTTAATGGTAGAAGCTATTTGAATTACATGAGTTTTGTAATTTTGATTTTTCTCAAATTTGTATATTTATACTTTTACCTTTCTAGGTCCATAAATTTGTTTGAATTGACATGTATTCCAACATGGAATTGCCATGCCATTCTATTTATTAGTTTTTGAAATGTGACTATTATCTCTAGGACACATGTCAACGTATCATTGGGTCTAGACCTTTGAAAAGTCTACCTAGGCTCACACCATTGGATATTTTTTCATAGACCCACATGGGTCATTGATCTTGATTCAAGGGATTGAATGTCATTGGCTACTTTTCTATATTCCCCATGGTTGTGACACTTATCACTTTTGTATTTGTCTTATGCTTCATTAAAATGTCAATGTTGATCTCACACCATTGATCTCGATTACATGGGTCAATCACGCTCTATCGATATTTTCTCAATGGGTTCTATCATTCACTCCATGTACGATTAGATATCTGGTAGGCTTCTCATGATGGAAATACTTGTCACCCCTTCACTCATCCTAGAGTTTCATTGAAATTTTGACTTAATACGCACTGTCAATTGAAATGTGTATGCTTATCCATGTAGTATTAATCTTTAGGGACATGCTTAAGATTTAACTATCCATTAAAGTCATGGTACTTGGCATATTGATACTTGCTCATTGGGCCTTGACTTTTTAACCTTCACCACACACCATCAGATCATCTTTGGCTAATTAGACATGCTTTGTTGAATATCAATATGATGGATTGAATATTATTGGATGCTCATTGTTCTCTTGTTAAAATTATGATAATTATCACCTTCTTACTTATCAAAGGATCCATTGAAATATTGACTTAACATGTACCATTGGATCAACCTTGACTGAGAAAATATGCATCATCGATCCTATAGATAATAAAAATAAGCTAAGTCAAACTCTGTAAATATAGAGAACCTAGGATAAATTTTTGGACTAAGGTTTTATTCGTGTTGATAAACATGATAAGATCTTAGGATCAAATTTTAATCTAAGTTTAAAAACATAATAAAATGGGATCCCATGAGGAATAAAAGACATGGCATAAGGTTTTTTACAAAGGGACCTTGTGATTAGTTAGACCATGTAAAGATAAAAGGAATAAGGGGTTCGATACATAAAGAGAACTTAGTATGAAATTTTTAGACTAAGGTTTAGTCATATTGATAAACATGACTAAAACTTAGGATAAAAATTAAACTAGGTCTATGATGTAATTAATTATTCCTGTATAAATTATTCCCACATAAATTTGAATCTGATTTAAAAGGACTTGAGATAGGGTAATTTGAATGAGGGATTTAAGATGATTAAACATGAATTCAATTTGATTTTTAATAGATGAAAGGCTAGTAAAAGATCAAAATTAACATATGAACTATAAGACCGAGACATTGTTCATTTCAAATAGACTCCATTAATCCTATAACCTAAAACATAAAGATCTAATGTTAGTAATATTTAGACAAGATCAAACAAGAAACCTATGCAAATATGTTAACCAAACTAGGGGTGGATGAACTTCAAATAAATAATATGTACAAACATGCTAGTGGTACTCTAATCAAGTGAATTTTCAATTTTAGGGTACAAATTTGCACATTTTGAAACAAGGGTCCCCATTTTTCAAAAATGGGGGTATGTTGACCTCAAAAATTAATGACTTCTAGGGAAAACATAGCAATATGTTATAATTTAGAGACCTTGGTTTAGACTTATAACTAGGTCAATTATTCCACTTGATTAAGTACCATTATTAAGATTAATTCATGGTTAAAATAAGTCTTAAACCTATAGAATTAGGTTCAAATATCAAAACTCAGTCATGATGTGTGTGTTATTTGATTCCACTAACTATTTACCATGGGATTCAGGGAACAACTTCCAGATTTCATGACTTTAGCCATTAACACTAACTTGTATCATACTTGGATGTTCATTAAGTACCATGATTTAGCTCAAGGAAGGTTTTGATATTTCTCTATTTCTATCTAAGCATCCATAACCTTGACAAATATTTCTTTGGCTCCACTATAGGCCTTGTTCCACCACCATCTAGGCATCCATAGCCTCGATGGAGATTACCAAAATCACCTCTACTTAGAAAGTTATTAAATTTTACAATAAACTCTTATTTTTTAATTTGTTGACCATTTTGAATTACTAATTTTTTTCGGGAACTAGGTTATCCAAGTTTTGGGGGTTGGTCAAATGTTTGGTCTCCAAGCAATCATATTTGGTTGCAAGCTTTATCCCAGGTAATAGTGTTTATTAAGTGCAAACATGACTATTTCCTAATAGTTCAAGATTTTATCCTATATGTGAAATCCTTATTGAAATCAAGTTTAGATTAGAATAAGGCTTAAAATATCAAGGAAAAATTAACCCACCTATTAGTCTTTACTAATTTCCCCAAACTATAACATTAAGCTCATATTTCAATAATTCATGGTCAACCAATGCTGAGAAATCATACATGCATTCTTGATCAGGTGGATTTTGAGCTAAGAGATGTCTTTAAAAAGACTTATTTAAATCAAATAACAAATAAAGGAAATCCAAACAAACTAAACAATCACACCAAGCAAAGGGGACAAATAAACATATATATACAAATCCTATGTATAGACAAGGGATAAGAAAGAACATAAAGGAACTAATCTATCTTACTAGATTTAAACTTAAAAATACTCCAATGCATTTTCCTAGGTCAAATGGGAAACTATTTAATTTACAATGGAATGTTGAAAAATGATTACTTTTTTTAGATGGTACCTTCTTGCAAATAGTAACACTTGTATGTTCATATATTCTAAATGATGTATCATGACTTCTTATCTCCATTATTGAGTACATAGATTAAAGATATGGATTTAAAACCTAATCATATTCTTTCGAAATTATTCTATCTTGCATCAAGAGTTCCAATTCTATTTCATTTATAGCTTGGTAAAGGCTTTCTTAGCCATTTTGGCCCACATGCTAGGTTTCTACCTAGATGCAATGCAGTGTCCTAAAGATCAAATATGGAACAAGATTTGAGTAAGTTTTATATGAAGTAAGAGGACCTAAGGGATCATGTAGCCTACAAAGCTTTAGAAACACTTTGAGTTCACTAAAAGTGTAAATTACCATTTTTTAAGGATAGGACTAGATTTTCATAACCCCCATGGGATGCTATGAATGCTTGTAATGGCTTAGAAGTTCCTGAGATCCTTTTGTTTCTTCATGGTGTTATTTGAGACACTTGGGCCTAGTGGAAAAAATTTTAAGTGGACACTTTGCTGACATCATAATTTCCATGTGTGAATAAGTCAAGAAGAAATGATCATATGGGTTTGTTCACAATATTCCATAGAATATATGCACTAAGTTCTAGGTCCTCCACCAAATCTTAATAAATTTACAAAGGTCCAAAGTTGAGTCCTCAGTCAAATTCTATTAAATTTCCCATAGTTAGCTAGTTTATAGAGAGCTCAAATAAAGCCAAGAGGATAGTTTGATGATGCAATATCTCACACATGATAGTTTATGGAGGAATCAATCACATGGGTCTTTTAATTTTTGAGCCTAAATCATATGCACCAAGTTTTGGGTCTTCCGCTCAAGTGTAATTGAAGATATACATATGCAAAGTTGGGCTTCCAGGTAGATTTGACATGTTTTCCCATACTTATCCATTTTCAAAGAGGTTCTAATTGAGTCAAGTGATCATCTTCACAAAGATATATCTCACATGTGCAGTAGTTATAGAGGAAAATGGTCACATGGGTTTGTTTATTTTGGTCCTTAGTTGCTACATGCCAAGTTCTAAGTCATCTACCAAAGTGGAAATGAAGTTATGATGATAAAAGTTAGTTCCTCAGTTAAATTTTCCTAATTTTTTCATACCTAGCCAAATGAGCTTGATCATTACCTGGACATCATGCAGGAGTAAATATGGACCAACCAAATTGATAATTTAATATATTCACTTGGAAGGATACTAGGACCAATAAATCAAATGGGTTTGTTCCTTTTAACTTCAAGAACATCTCTTAAAAGTTTGGTGCCTTCATGAATTTTGCTCTTCAAGTTATAAGCCATCAAAAATGGATGTGCAACATAATATGTTCATATGAATGTCAAAATAAAGCTTAGGAAATAATCCATGTGCTTAAATTTGATGGTTTGAGTGATGTCAATTATGTTCTATGGGACATCAAATGACAATCAGTGGGACATCAACTTTAAGATAGAATAAGATAGATCCTATTGAGCTTAAACTTGATGGTCATGTCATGAACATAATTTAATTGGAGTGAGGATGTCAATTTTGAGATCATAAACTAGTTGTTAGCTTTCAAATAGTGGTTCCCATTTGATCTAATAGTTTGCATTGCATCGTACATTTAGATCTAATGTCAAGTGCAGGTTAAAGGGTCAGTGAATCTTATGATAAGTGTCAAGGATGCATTCAAATAATAGAGGATCGATGATCTATGAGCATTTATATTGATCAAAATTGATGGAGTGAGATGAGTCAACATGTCAATGAGATGAGTTAGATTATAGACAACCAATTAGAGTAAAGGCAAGCCCATGATTATTGATAGAGGTTAAAATCCTATTTGTGACCAAGGTAATAAGGTTTAACAAGGTCTTCTTGATGCCATTGATGCTAGTTCAAATAACATAAAGAGGTCATTATGATATAGTCTAATATAGATAACATAAAGGGACTACCCATGTGGCTAAATATGGACCTATGGCTCATGGGTTTGCATCATAAAGGAATCTTACTTTGACTATGTTTTTCATTTATGCATGAAAGGAGATAACTTTTTAAAAGGTACCATGAAGGAAAACAAGTGGACCCCAATAGATCATCTCTGGGATCAACTATATAAAAGGGACCTTTCTTTCCATTTTGCATGCCATGACAACCATTTAGGAGTGGTTGGCAATAAGACATGATTTTAAATGATGGATATGAGTATTATAACTACACTGGTACCAAGACCTACCTGGAAACAAATTGATCCTACCATTGTAGCCACCATGGATCATCACTAAAATAATAATGGAGTGATATAATAGACTCAAGTACACTAGAGTGACTTAAATTAATCAAAGGTTTTGGATGAGTTTTATTTATGAAGGCAGTTTTAATAAATTTTAAAAATTATTTGAACTCATTTGATTATCTTTTGAGCACCAAAACTCTCTCTTTCTTACTTATTTATTTCTATAAGTATGGTCTTTGAGCTATTGTTTTGGATCCCTTGGGTTGGTATGATTAGACTCTACCAGAATTGTATTTAACACCTCTTGGAGTAGTTAATAGAGCATTTGTAATCTTTTACTAATCTATATCTCGCGTTTTGTGTTTTTCTAATATGTAAATGTGATTTTTATCTTCCTCTTGCATGTATAATCTCAACCTAAGTGCTAGCAATTCTCTTTGTAGGTCATATTTTATGTCTTAGCATTGATCTCTTAAGGATATAGTGGATAGATGAATTCAAGTGTCTTTAATTAGACCTTGATTTCACTTATCCCTAGTCTGAGTGTATCAAACTAACCTCTATATGAAATATTGTTGCATATAGACTATAGTAAACATTGCATTAGCTTCTCTCATAGTCCATTAGTGTGATAAAGAATATGAGTTCAAGAGTAGATTTGACTAATTTTTGGTGCATCACCACACATTATAATAGATTTTACTTGGTACCAAAATCCTTCCTCCCTTTTTCATCCCAAATAGTCTTAGATTTAAAAAGAAAGGTCCAAACTTTGAAATATAAGGAGCTAGCCTCATAAAAAATCCTAGAAGTCTGGTCTAGATATAGGCATCCCACAGCCTCAGACCATTCCCATGTTAGTCCAAGTATGGGTTAGTCTTGAACAAATATGACTCCTATTAGGTGCTATTTAGATTTCTAACAGTTATGGTACAACTATTGGGACCATATTATTTTCATTTTTTTGTATATCTAACTATAGTAGCAAATTCCTAAGTTTCATTTGTAGATTTGCATATTTTTCATGCCCCAAAGAGTTGTCACAAGACCTTCTACAAAAGAGAAAGGGACATATCCCTTTGAGTTGTCATTCTAATCAGCAAAGAAGAAAAAAGCCTCTCAATTCAAACCTACACCAACACCTCTTGTCCCTCCTGTTTGGGCCAACATTATTTAGTTGAACATTGTTATAAATCCCATACCTTAGATGGTTGTTCCTAAGTTACAAGCCTTTGTGCCATTCAATGGTGTTAGTCTTCTAAACCTTACCCAATGGGATTGATATTTTGGTCTCAATTTTGAAACCCCTTTCTTATTATATAGGAATAAATCTAGTTGCTCATAAATAACACATTGCAGATGTTGCTAACTTATGTCTAGTACATCATGTGACTCAACAAAATATAGAAATGAGGTTGTTAGAAACTTATTTCAAAGGGAAATTACTTCAATGGTATAGAGGATTAGCTTATGCATAAATCAATAGCTAGGATGATTTTTGAGAGGTCTTGGGTAAGAAATTTAAAGACAAGAGTGATCATCTTTCACTTGTGGAAAAAATTACAACAATCAAGAGATTCAACCATGAATTCATGGTGAAATTCAACTACAGATTCCAAAAGTCCTAGGGTAGAATTCCTACAGTGATCAAGCCTAATCCTAACTATGCCTTTCTATACTACTTAAAGGCTCTCAATTTAGATGTAGTTGTGATGATTTATTCCATGGGAAGGAACACTCTACCTAGATATTTTGAAGTATAAATTAAAGCTAAAAATTGTCTTATACAAGCAGGCAAATTAGCTCCAAGGTCACTAATGCCTCTCTTTCTATAGATACACCCTCCTACTCCAAATATTGCTCCAATTCTAGATTCAACAAAGTTTTATCAAATAAAAGGTGATAAAATTGATATATTGGGGACAATAGAGAGTCTCCTCAAATCCCAAAACAATAAGTTGATTATAATGGAGAGGTAACAAGCTCCACCTTAAAGGCCATATCAAAATACCAATCAGAATTATCAATGCAATATGCCACCCTATCAATCTAATTATCAAGGACAAGGGTAGAAGCCTTAATTAAAGAAATACAATCTTAATTCTCTACGTAATTATAGAGTTGTTATCCCAACTCAGAACAATTATGCTCAATCATGTCAATGGTAGTTAGAGGGATAGCCCAATGAGATGGTGATGGCCACTATTAGAGATATATATCAAGAACTTAGCTGGAAGCATGCTCCTTCATTCCAAGGTCATGATATGATGCCTCCACCATAATCCCCCCAAACAAGTCAAGATAGCATGCCTACCATGTCATTATCATAATCTCAAATATAACAACAAGGGAGCATGAGTAAAGCACTAGTTGATACCACATTCATGAATTTTCAATAAGGGAAACAACTTTTTGATCATGTAGTAGCTAATATGAAACAAGCTTCACAAAGGACAAATGAACTAGTTACAGCTCAGACAAGGGATAAGAAGAGGATGTTGGAGGATAACTTAGGGCAATATAATATTTCTTCATCATCTTCACAAACTAGTTAGTGACCTACTTCTTCACATGTAATTGTTAAAGCTCCTAGAAATCAATAAGTACCCCAACCTCATGGATAAAAGTAGAATTCCCCCTTTTATCCTCATGTTACTCAGATGCCAAGTGATGCTCCTACTTATAAGGTGAAATCAAAAGTTAATAATATTCCCATTAATATTATGGATCATTTGAAGAAGGCCAATGTAACTATGTCCATGTATGATGTTCTATCTATCTTGGGGAAAAAGGAGGTTATCCCATAAGAACTCTCCAAAATTTCTCATGTGGAAAAGATCTTTGATAAAGTGAATAATGTTTTTATTAATAATAGTTAGCCTAACTAAGCCCCTAGCCAAGTTCCCAATCAAATTCTAGGTAAAAGTCAATCTCAAAATGTTGTTCATCTTTCTAAGGTTGTTAAGCCCCCCTATTTTATCTGTCATCGATCATAGGGAACTGTTTGGTACACAATTACATGATAGATTTAGGTGATTAAACCTAAGTGATGCCTAAAGCTATAACATATAAGCCTGGGCTCAATTATGTGCTTAATGAAAATGGTGTTCTCCAACTACATGGCTCCCATACTAAGATAGTAGGCATCTTGAAGGATCTACAAATTACATCAGTAACCTATCCAAATTAACATCATTAATCAAGATGTAATTATAGTAGACCTACCTCCATATTTTGCCTCATACTTGTATAGGGAATTTACTACCAAAATTGGAGGATATTTGTCATCTAATTAGTCATACATAGTTTTTAGAACCAAATACAAAACTAAAGTCATTATCATATCAAAATCTATTTTTAGGATCCATCTAGAACCCTATATGCCCAACCTTGTAAATGTCAACTATGCCATATTTGAAGAAGATGAAAATTATAGTGAATATGAACCTCTTAATCATCTTGAAGGTATTTAAGATTTATACTTGGATGAATGGGTAGCTGAGAGTCATGGATTTTATCTATATAGCAATATTGAGGAGGTAGAGTTAGGAGTGTATTACATGCATGATGAAGGTACTATTATACCTTGCTTAACTAACATTTCCCAAGAAGAAGATGATATATGGACCTTGTTATTTGATGGCTCAAGGTCAGAGAATGGAAGTGGAGTGGTGGCCATGTTGATTTCACCCTTAGGTCAAAACTACCATTCAACTACAAGATTCTAATTTAGTTTCACCTCAAATATAGATAAATATGAAGCCCTTTTCCATGGTTTTTAAGAAGAAAGAAAGATAAATGTCAAGATTCTCCAAGTCAAGCGTGATAGTGATATTTTAGTACACCAAGTGAGAGTCCTAAGTGTAATAAAAATCAGCAATTGAAATCCTATAATCACTGGGTATGTAATCTCATGGAGGATTTCTTGGAATTTGATATCCAATCCATACTAAGAGAAGCAAATCAACATGTAGATAGGATTGTAGCCATTGGTATTTAAAGGAAACCAAAGTCAAGACAAGGTTAAGTTTATATGCAGACTAGTTATACCTAAAAATGAGGTGAGTTGGTAAGTCTTTGACAATGATGATCAAATCATATATTTTCTAATGAAAGAGTCATAATTTTTCCATAAGAGTCAAGGCATTATAAAATCAATATGATGATCATATAGTAAAATTGAGGTCTAATAATTTACCTAGAGGGTTTGTGAAATTATAAATCATCTTCAATGAATATTACCAAGTAAGAAAAGGGAAAACATGCATCTCTGCTAAGGAAGAACACTATGAAAAGATAGAGATCTTTAAAGGAAAGTTGATAAATCTAGGAAGGGTTAATAAAAAAAAGAGCTAAATTTGTTGCTTTGTGCCAAGAATTTTCTAATTTATTTACTTGGAAGTACAAATAATTAAAATGCTTTGATCCTAACCTTGCACAACACACCATTGAACTGGAAAGCAATACCAAGCCATTCAGGTAGAAATAAAGGCCTGTCAATCCAAGAGTGGAGGGCCTCATCAGAAGAGAGATCTATAAATTTATTGAATCCAAGATAATATTTCTAATTAAGCATTCCTCATGGGTGGAAAACCTTGTGCCAATAAGGAAAAAGAATGGAGAGATTCATTTATGTGTTGAATTTAGGGACCTTAAAGGACCATTACCCATTGTTCTCCATGGATCAAATTCTACAAAATGTGGCAAGTTCTCAAAGGTTTTCATTTCTTGATGGCTATTCTAGATATAATCATATCATGGTCAAAGAGGAAGATAGACACAAGGCTGCCTTCACTACAAATAGGGGCACCTATGCATATTATAAAATGCCTTTTGGAATCTTCAATTCTAGAGCCACCTTCCAAAGAGAAATGGATGTTGTTTTTCATAGTCTTTTGAATGATATGGTTTTAGTTTATCTTCATGACATAACAATTTTTTTTAGAAGATCCTAATGATCATCTAACACAATTGAGAACTATTTTTGATAGATGCAAATAATTTGATTTTTTTTTTAAATCCAAAGAAAAGCATTTTTTTATTGCACAAAGGAAGACTTATTGAATATGTGGTGTCCAAATTTGGTTTCCCCATTGATCCAGAGAGAATAGAAGAAAATAATTTATCTATCATTGCCAAAACATAAAAAAGGATTACAAAACTTCTTGGGAAAGATTAACTTCATTAGGAGGTTCATTCCAAGCTTTGTAGAGATGGTCAAACCTCTCACTCATATGTTGAGAAAAGGCAAAGAGTTCACATGGACAAGATAAGGTAAGATAATATTTGAGGCCATTAAGGAGGCCATATCTCACACCCATATACTTCTAAATATAGATTTCAATAAGGAATTTTATTTGTATGCCTTCTCTACATTAGATGAAATTTCAACTATGCTCATGTAGTAAAATGATGAAGGCTTGGAGCAACTTATTGCTTTCTTCAATCAAGATTTGGAAGGTTATGAAGAAATATATAGTTTTTTTTAGAAACATGTATTTTTTGTTGTCATAATTTTGAAGAAATTCAAGCATCTAATTTCAAACAATAAGATTATACTAATGGTAGCTCATCCAAGTGTGAATGATTTTATCCTCAACAGAGACTTAAATGAAAAGAGATCTAGATGGGTCACTAAGTGTATAGAGTATGACATTGAGGTCAAGGTCATAAATCTAGTTTGAGGTAAAAAATTGTGTGAACATCCCATAGAATATGTGAAATAAGAGAAAGAGATTGTTTTGGTAATCCAAGACACTCAGTATGGACTTGAAAGTACTCCTCGTACAAGCTAGACACATGATATTACTAGATTTATTCAATAAGGATAATGTCCAATGGGCTTGAATGCATCATAAAGAACACACTTCAAGATAAAATTAGTATCATATATTATAATTTATGGAGTGTTGCTCAAAAATGACATTGGAGTTATGCTCTTGAGGTTTGTTGAAACTAACCAATATGATAAGCTTATAGAGAAATTTAAAGATAGTCCTTTAGGAGGCCATTTTGTAGCTAGGACCATAGCTGAAAAAATAATTAAATTTGGTTAATTTTGGCCCAATTTATTCATATATTCACATGCATGGGTTAAGAAGTGTGAAAAATGTGCAATGTTTATAGGGAGACAAAAACTGGTTTTTATGCCACTAAAGCCTATTCAGGTTAGTCAACCTTTCATGTAATGGGGTATATAATTCAATGTCATGATTAATCATCCATCTAGTACTAGCCATAAGTGGGTATTGACAACTACATACTAATTCACCAGGTGGGTGGAATCAGTTCACTTGAAGGAAGCAAATGAGAACTTTGTCCTTGAGTTCTATGAGAGCCTAGTCACCCATTTTGGAGCACCTTCCACTATAATATCAGATAATGCTTTGGAATTTACCAGTACAAATTTATGTGAGTGCACTCTTGAACAAATTATCTAGCTAACATTTTCATTAAATTCTTATCTACAGGTTAATGGACTAGCTGATTCCACCAATAAGAACTTGATTTGGATTATCAAGAGAATGATGGAAGATAATCAGAGATCTTGGCATATAAAGTTGAAGAATACCTTATGGGATTCTAGGATCACCATAATAAATCCATTAGTCATTCACATTATCTCTTAGATTATGTAAGGGAAACAAGGTTACCGATTTTATTGGAGCTTCCAGCTTTGGAGCTTGCATACTAACTAGAGCTTGTAGAGGATGCAATGGAGGTCAAAATTAATGAACTAAAAGAGGTAGAGTAAATAAGTGATGATTCCATGCATGCCATGAGGTATAACTAGTATAAAGTGAAGAATTAATTTGATAAAATAAATTCTTAAAGGATATTTCATGAAATAGTCCTCAAATGGGATGAGGACCATGGAAAACCAAGAAAACAATCCAAGTTTGACAGCATTTGAAGTGGACTATGTGTCATCACAAGTTGAAAAGAGAGAAATAACTTTGAGCTTACCAGATTAAATGGAGATAAAATTACCATCCATATCAATTGGAGATATCTCAAGTTCTACTATTAGTTTCATATCTTTCCCCTTGTATCATAGGTAGATAGATCTATTTTTCATCCAAGTGCTCTTTCACATTGTTCTAGTTGTTTTTAGCCCCCATTACTCCAAAGGTGTTTCAAAAAATCAAGTAGAGTTTTTTTTAAGTATCATCTCATTTTTTCATCCATCATAAACAAGCTTAATCAATTGTTAGGTTCCATGACTAGTAGGTTGGTCAAGCCAGCTGAGTCACCAAAAATGTTGACCATTTTGGCCCACATACTAGGTTTCTACCTAGATGAAATTTAATATCTTTAAAATAAAACATGAAACAAGATTTGAGCAAGTTCTATATGAAGTAAGAGGACTTAAGGGATCATACAACCTATAAATCTTTAGAAACACTTTGAATTCACTTAAAGTGTAAATTGCTATTTTCTTAGGATAGGACTAGATTTGCATAGCCCCCATGGCATGCCAAGAACATTTGGAATAGATTAGAAGAGATTAGGATCCATTTTTTCCTTCATGGTGTTCTTTGAGACACTTGGGCCTAGTGGCAAAAATTTTGAGTGGATACTTTACTAATGTTATAGTTGTTACATGTGAACAAGTCAGGAAGAAATGATCATATGGGCTTGTTCACATTATTCTATATAATATATGTGATAATTTTTAGGTCTTCCACCAAATTTCATCAAAATTTAAAAGGTTCCAAAGTTGTCTCCTTAGTCATATTCTACTAAATTTCCCATACTTAGCCAATTTGTAAAGAGCTCAAATAAAGCCAAGAGGATAGTTTGATGATGCCATATCTTGTATGTGTGATAGTTTGTGGAGGAATCGATACATGGGTCTTTTTATTTTTGATCTTAGATCATATGTGTCAAGTATTGGGTCCTCTATCGAAGCATAATTGAAGATATACATGTGAAAAGTTGAGCTCCCAAGCAGATTTGACATTTTTTCCATACTTAACCATTTTTAAAGAGGTTCTAGCAGAGCCAAGTGAGCATCTTCACAAAGATATATCTCACACATGCAGTATTTTCAACAAAAAATGGTCACATGGGTTTGTTTAGTTTTATCCCTAGTGGCTGCGTGCCAAGTTCTAGGTCCTCTAATAAAGTGCAAATGAATTTATACATGATCAAAGTTGGCTATTCAATCATATTTCTCTAAGTTTTCCATACTTAGACAAATGGGCTTGACCATCATTAGGATGTCATGTAGGACTAGATATGGACTAGACAACTTGAGAATTTAATATCTTCACTTAGAAGCCTCCCAAGACTAATGAATCAAATGGGTTTGTTCTTTTTGACCTCAAGTACATCTTCTAACAGTTTGATGCCTCCATCAATTTTTCTCTTTAAGTTATAAGCCTTCAAAAAATATACCTAAAATATAAGACATTCATGTGAATGTCAAAATAAAGATTAGGAAAAATTCCATATGTGCTTCAATTTGATGGTCTACAAGACATCAATTATGTTCTATAGGATGTCAAATGATGGTTGGCAGGATGTCAACTTTAAGATAGAACAAGATAGATCTTATTGAGATTAAATTTGATGATCACATGACCACCAATGATGGTCATGTGAATGTCATTTTATGGGACTGAGGACATTGATTTTAAGATCATGAACTAGCCATTGAATTTCAAATAGTGGGTCCCAATTGATTTAATGGTCTGCATTACATTATACATTCAGATCTAATAATGAGTAGAGGTCAAAGGGTCAATGAGTCTCAAGAGTGAATGTATGTATGACAAGTGTTAAGGATGCATTGAAATAGTAGAAGATCAATGAGCCATGGATATTTTTATTGATTGAAATCAATGGAGTGAGATAAGTCAACATGTCAATGAGTTGAGTCAAATTTAAATAACCAATTGGAGCAAAGGTAAGCCTAAGATTTTTGATGTAGGTTAAAAGGATATTTTAAAATAGGGTAATAGGGTTTTACAACATATTTTCAATGCCATTAAATTTGGTTCAAATTATATGGATTGGTCAATATTTTACAATCAAGTATAGAGAACATAAAGGAACCACCCATATGGCTAAATATGGACCTCTAGGTCACGGGTTTGTAACATAAAGGGATCTTACTCTGACTATGTTAACTATTTATAGATGGAAGGAGATAGCTTTTAAAAGGGTGCCATGAAGGCAAATATGTGTACCTTAGTAGTTCATCTATAGGACCAATTACATTAAAGGGACATTTCTCTCTATTTTGTATGCAACGATAACCAATTAAGAGTAGTTGGCAACAAGACATGATTTTAAATGATGTATTTGAGTGTTGTAACTACAATAGTACCAATACCCAAATGAAAACAACTTGATCCCACCATTATAGTGGCCATGGAGCATCACCAAGATAAAAATGGATAGGTACAATGGACTAGAGTATATTAGAGTGACTTGGCTCAATCAAAGGGTTTGGATGAGCTTGATCTATGGAGGTAGTTGTAACAACTTTTAAAAAGGATTTGAGCTCATTTGATTCTCTTTTGAGCACCAAAACCCCTTCTCTCACTTCATGCATTCTATAGGTATGGCCTTTGATCTATTATTTTTGATCCCTTAGGCTGGTATGACTAGACTATAACCAAATTGTATTTTATACCTCTTGGAATAGTGAATAACACATTTATAGTCTTTTGCTAATCCATAACTAGTATTTTGTGTTTATTTGATATGAAAATGTGATTTTTATCTTCCTCTTGCATGTCCAAGATCAACCTAAGATCTATCAATTATCTTTGTGCATCATATTTTGTGTCTTAGCACTGATCTCTCAAGGATATAGTAGACAACCAAATTTAAGTGTCTTTAGCCAGACCTTGCTTTCATTAATCCCTGGTCTAAGTGTATAAAACTAACCTATATATGAAATACTATTTCATAGATACTATTCTAAATATTGCATTATATTCTCTCATAGTCCATTAGTGTGATAAAGAATCTAAGTTCAAGATTGGATCTAATTAATTCTTAGTGCATCACCACACATTAGAATATATTTTACTTGGTACCAAATTCCTTCCCTCCTTTTTCAACCCAAACAATCTTAGATTTAGAAATAAAGGTCCAAATTATGAAATCTAAGGAGCTAGCCTCATAAAAAAATCTTAGAGGTCTAGTCTAGATATAGGCATCCCACAGCCTTATACCATTCCCATGTTAGTCTAGGTATGGGTTAGCCTTGAACAAATATGACTCCTATTAGGTGTTATCTAGATTACTAATAGGCTTATATCATCTTCATTCAATAATGGCAACTTAGTTAGTATGTTTGAATTGATATCTTATTAGGTTCTATTTGAGGTGGGCATGGGACATCAATCTTTGCACAAAAAATTTCCAAATAATCCCAAAATGCCTCTTCATCATGATCAATTAAAATGATAGGAAATTTATTTGGACTCTTACCACTAAAAGCATGTTGGTCATGTATTTTTAACCTTCTATTGTAAGCATATGAAATCTCTTGTTATATTGTACCTAATTCATTTTCATCTTCCAAAAAGAATGACATATATTCTACCCAATCAATCTCCAACTCATTTTGCTTTGGGATCTCTAGAATAGCATTTCCATCTCAAAATTCTTCACTTTCTTATAGAAAATGATGGTATAACTACTACCAATGGTCTTATTCTTCAGGAGTATTGTTTATTTCAATAATAAATCCATATGAATGGTCTTCATAGCTATCTTATGAGGAGAGGTCAGTTTGTATCCGATCTTTTTCATGGGGTTGCTCATTTTGAATAATTATTCTAGCTTCTAGAGCATCTTCATGTTCATTTTCATCTTTAAATTTAAAATCCTCTACTCCAATAGTTGTCTTGAAAGATTTAGATGTCCCTAGAAAGCCATATATTCCTACAATATTATCTTGGTTAAGCATAGTTTTAGGTGTATCTCTTTCCTCCTGATACGCTTCAAAGATACTACAAGATTCTACATAATCTAATTCATCAAGGTTTGTAGTATTATCAGCTCGAGCTACAACACAAAGATTCATTTCACATATATTCTTAGATGACTAATCATTGTTGTTATTATTTCTCTCATGAGACCCATTTGTAGGTCTATTGAATCCTTGAAAATAATAGTTCATGTTAGAGCCTTTCCTAGTATTTTTTTACTTATTTTCGTAACTAAAGGAAACTAGTGCTTATCTTTTGAACCATTTTCAAGATAGATTCATTCTCATTCTTAGGTTTTTATTAATTATGGATTTAAGTATTACCACCATATATAAGCACCATAGTCCTCTAATCATGTGAATGGGACCCACTTGTAGTATCACTGAAGAATCCCAAGTTTTGCCCAAGATGAGCATGACGTAAATACAATTGGCTTAGGACTATAAGCTAATTTAATGTAGGTATATTTTTATTAGCATTGGGAATGACATTCATAATGGGAAAAGTTAGATTAATATTGGGATTGTTGTATGCCATTTGGCTATGGGGTTACATTTTGTCATTAATTATCACATTTTCAACATAAGATAAGGCTAATATATTAATGATCTAATGGGATCTTTTAAGAAACACTGAAGTGATGGAATCCAAGGCATCCTTGTAAATCTTTAAGGCTAAAGCTTCATCAGGTCTATAAGGAGCTATGGTTATACTAAACATCTTCTATAATCTAGTTTTTAAGGATCTTATAGGCTCATTTGAGTCCCTTTTGACTTTGGTAAACTATTGATACAAAACACAAAGACTGATGATTTTTCCAAACTATTATATCAAATATTCATTAAAGTCATTCCAATTAGAAATATAATTCTCAAGAAGGTTGATAAACCATTCATATATAACATATTTGAAAGTAAATGGAAACAATCTACATGCTACATCCTCATGAATAACATTTAAAAGCCTTAAAGTAGCTTCAAAAATTTTAATGTGTTCTTCAGTGGATACAACACTGTTAAGACTAAAAGTGGGAAAGTACTTTTCAAGATTATGAGGAAGGTCATGTACCACACCTAACACATTGATTGAGGAACCACCTAGCCAAGACATACCTTGATAGGGATTGAACACAATAACACCTTTAAATGGTGAAGTTGGTTGAGACTTTGAAATAATATGCTTAGCTTTATCTCATCTAGCTCTCCTATGAACTTCTAATGAAATAAGGGGAGCCCTTGTCTCTGAATGTGACCTAGTTCTTATCCTTGGCAATTCTAGTTTGAGAGATTTGAACCCTATTTAAAATATAATGTATAAATATTATCTTTGTAAAGAATAATCATCAGACTTACACATTATGGAAATTTTACACAAATATGTATGAAGAAAAATAAAGGACATTGATATTAATCCAAATTAGTTCAAATATATGTCCAAATACATCAGTATGAATGACCTTTATACATTTAAGTTTGAATAAACTCAATTTTATAAAAAATATATCAATATTTGAGTAAAATCGCTATTACTAACTTCAAACTCATTGTATTCACAAATATTAAGCTATCTTTACCATAATTACTCATGAAACTTCAAAGAATATCTATCTTTATCTAAATAAGTATAAACACTGGTCTAAAACCACTAAGATCAATGATATTTTCATAATTACACTAACAATAACACAAATATGCTAAGAATACATTGATATTTGAACATAATTCACAAGAATGAGCAAAGCTACTTCAAATCTAAAAAGATCTAACCAAGGCCCTCCTTTTAGAGCCAATAGCATGTGTTCTCTTATTGATGCCTGAATGTGTATCATAGGTGGTCCAGAGTGTTCAAAAAATGCTTCTCATGTTTGGACTTAGAGAATCCATTGCATGAGTTTCATGTTGTGATAATCCTACTATCTTTGGTGGAATAGTGGCAAAACAAATGAACTATTTCACAAATTTGTATTAGTTGGTGGTTAGGAGCCACCATGGCCTAAAGCTGATCTATGAATTTAAAGATGATCTATGCCAATTAGAGTGAATTATGATCAATAACCTAAGTCAAAAGCTAAACTATCATGAATATATATAATGAAGCTAAAATAAAGTGGATTGATGAAAAAGGGATCAAAAGAAAGGGTAAGTACGAGAAAAAATATGTTTTTGATATATAATCTAGACATTATGATAGAGTTCAAACTTCATCTAAATATGCATTTAACCAATGTATGACATGAAGTAGCATAATCTCAAATCCTACCACACATCAAGCAATAATCTAAAGATGGTATGAAATAATACAAATAGGAACCATATTCACTTTAAAGATTCACCCCTACAAGTAAATATGATTAACACATATGTAAGAGAAGTGAATAAAATGAAATGAACCTAAGAATTTTCAACTAATCTATCAATAGTAAAAATTAGCAACTCTGCATTTAAAGATGCACATCCATAATTCATAAGAACCATTTAGATCTAAAAAAGAGACTAGACAAATGAGAGAAAAGACATGATAAAAATTCACATAAGAAAATGTGGACAAAATTTGTAGAACTCCTTGCTTATATTAATTTTCTCAAAAGTTGCAAAATAGTTTTAGCACCAGAAGACCCTCTCTTTTTACATATGGTAATAACCATTTTATAGAATGAAAATGAAGTATACCGATCAATCCTATCAAACTATCATTATACATGTGTATAGGATAGCTATCCATTTTACAATGTTCTAGAATACACTAGACATTTCCTAATAGACTAACCTATAGGTAGTGTACTTTACAAGTTGTACATGTCTTTATAAAAAGGAATATTCTACTTTAAAAAATACATAAGGTTAGTTACAAAAGGAATATTCTTTATCTAACTAAATTTGAGACCTTGATGTTGTAGTCTTTTATTTCTCTTGAAAGATAATCATCCTATAATGTTATTCACCAATAAGCTGGAGATCGATAATAGGTCTCAAAACAATCTCCCTTTTTTGGTCCTAAAGGCCCTTGAGATCCCTTTCAGCGCTTTCTAAATATTTTTTCATGCTCTTGGCATCTCCTATCTTCTCCTTAGATGATAAAATCAAGCCCATGATATTCTTATTATCCACTCCTATACTCCCTTGGCCTTAATTTCTCACCTCTTACATGAATTGAGTAGTTCTATGATTGAACTGCTCATCAATGATCAGACCTAATGGGTTGAGTATGGTAGGCTCTTTGATCAAGTTGTCCAATATGTGCAACAACTTACCTTCTTATAATTTGAGATACTTATATATGTCTTCCATTTACTTGGACCAATAGCTCAGGGCCTTGATCTTATCCACTAATATTTCCATAGCCATATTGAGGTGGGCTAGGTTGACTATTTTGAACTTAGGGATTTGGTTCTTGGTCAAACCTTTGATCAAATCTTTCACTTGATAATTTAAGGCTTGCCATTGGCTAACTTGGCTTGTATCCATGGTGTTTCATTTATCCATTACATCTTACCTATCCCTGACTATTTTTAAGGAACTAAACAAATCATTCATGGTGTCCTTAAATTATTTGAACCTGTCCTCTGGGATTAACAAAAAGTTGTCTCTTCCAATTTTTTATTTAGTTGTTATATGCCTTTGAGGGTATCTTGTAATTGTGTTGTTTGTGCCTAGGCCAATCAAAGAACATCTTCCTCAAATATTAGGTTTTTTCTATTTTTTTGCCTTTGTACTTGGGTCAAACTAGTAAATGGCTATAATTTCTAATAGATGCCCTCTTTTCCTCCTATCATGACCTTGTTTTTTATGATCCTTTACAAACTGGTAGTTGTTGGGTCAAACCTAACACCAACTAAGGATTTTGTTACCTTTGGATCTAGGGTCTCCATTTGTGTTTCACTTGAGTCTCCTCGAGGAGGAAACATTCTCTATTATTCCTATTGTAAAGCCACAATTTATGGCTTGAGTTATTCCTACACAAGGATGTTTATGGTTTTTGGCATGGCCCAAGAATGATGCATGGTGGGAACTCTATACAATTTGGGTCCATAAATGAACCATTCAAGAATAGAGGGACCATAAATTATGTTCTCTTCACTATAGATATTGACCTCACTTAAGGGATGAGTGAAGGTCACTTTGGGTCTCTTATCTTTTCTTAGAACCATGACTAACTTAGCTTTCTTCTTTAGGGAATCTATAGGAACTAGGTCCAATGCTATTTCCTTCCCATTTTCTTTCTCTACCTCCTCAGCTTGAGCTTCTTCTTCATTAGACTCATAATAATTAGATAGTGGTTTGAGTGCATCTTCAACTATTTCTCCAAGGTCTAATGCTACCATATGAATTTCCTTAAGTGGTGATCTTGGTTCCTTTGCTTGAGTTGAAGAAGATGGAATCTCATCAAGCCTTATATCCTCTGGCCTTTATTCAATATGTGCCTTATGTTTTTTCTCTACTTAAGTTTGAGATGTGGGAGGTCTAGAAGATGTACCACTTAGCAAATGGTACTACCTTAGCCCTAATTACCATCTATCATCTCATTTTTGTTCCCTCAACATCCTAACTTCTGGATTGACATGATGTTATTTCAATCTCTTGGTGACTATTGAGGTCAAATGATGTAAGATCATCTAGGGGTGCATAGTACATTTCATTTGTCTTCAGTATATTGAATGAGTTTCCCTCCAAAAAGTTGTAATTCAAGTTTTTAAATTTTAATTTGTCTTAGAGGAGGTTAATATTGTTGTAAAGAGTCAAAAATGATATTTTGTGAAAAATAATCCATGACACCTTATCATCATGTGGAATAAGGTATGTCAAGACATATTTAGTGTGTATTAGTTGGTAGTGGAAGGATTCTCTATTGAAGGATTTTGTTGAGCCACTTTATGAGGTTGTTGAAGCTATTGAGAAATTCTAGGAAGACTTTTCTAAGCATAGTTACACCAAGTATAGCTTGGAATTTCATGCAAAAAGGAGTTTGAAGAGGTGAAAATTTGGTACCAAGGACTAAAACATAATGGTTTACCATGAATTCCAAATAACTATAGGTTTTTGATAACAGTGTAAGTGTGTATAGGAAATATGAAAGAGCAAGGGCAATATTGTAAGCATGAATGTTCTATGAATGAAGGTATTTTCTCATGAAATTTGTTGCATTCATATTTTTTTTTGTTAATAAACTATTCAATAGTCTCTTGGAAGTATATCTAACCCTTAAATGGTGTTAGCATACTCAAATATTAGAGACAACCTATATTTTGCAGACTAGAACTATACACAGACCCTATTTTTACATCCCCAAAGTTGCATGGGATTGTGGATTGTGGAAATTATTCTAAAGATTTCTATGGATTGCTAAAATCCTAATGATGGTATTTAGACCATCAAATAGTTTCCATACTGTATAAAACAATCTTAAAAATCTCTCGAGTGTTGAAAACCTTATCAAACCCTAGTTAGTAGGTATATGCAATTTTCTTAAGTTTTATCCCTTTAATCCTTATAAAAACCTATGATTAGTTATCTAATACCATTTAGAGGTCAATCCAAATAACTTGGAGTTAAAATTTCATCTATAGAGTAATCTATACTTGATTGTATATCTCAAACTTGTAGATTGTCATTGGTATAGACAAAATGAGTAAGATTTGATCATTTTTAATTAAACAATGAAAGAGGTGGAGATAATTAGATATCTATGGAAGACCTATTGAAGGTGGAATAATGACATGAGGGTTTTTGAAGATCAAAACACAACTTTTTATTCTTATTTTTCTATTGACTATTACCAAGATCTAGACAGGGTAGCGAGATCAATGTTGATAGTTGATATTTAAGGGACTGGTTTCCTCTCTATAAAAACCCAAACACCTAGAGTGGTACAATACAAGATCAAAATTTTTATTTTAGCCTTTGAAACCATCAAATTAATCTTATATCTCTAATTCTATGTTGACGAGGCCCTAACTAGGGTTTCATGGATCTTAAAATATGCATAGTATAATATCCTATAAACTTGTAATCCTTGTGCACTAAAGGCCATCACTAATTATCCAAAGTTTTAGGGTTTAAATATATAGGTAAGTGTATTTTCTATGTTGACCTTACTTTTAGACCCTATGTGCATAGTCAGACTGAGACAGAGGGTGTTAATGATGGTTTAGGGTTGATTTATAAGTAGTTTTTATTTTAGGTAGTTATAAAATGTCAATTTACACATTTCATATGATTTTTAAGCTCCATATTCTCTATGTACTCTCTATACCCCCAAAATAGGATGTTTAAGAAACCTAATTAAGTTTGTCACTGTCTCTATTTATACCATTTCATAAAAAATAACCTTAGTTGGAATTTAGGTATATTGTGTAGCTTATTAATGGGTGTTGAGATCATGTTTGAGTTTTATGGTATCTATATTTGTGAGGGATTTATCGGGAGAAGATAGGTAAAAACAAGGCTACAAGGCCCCTAGCCTTGTCTACAAGGCAGTCATAGTTTCCAAGAAAATTTCCACTTAATGCAGAGGTTAAGATAGGTTAAGAGTAGGTGTATTTAAGGTGTTGGGATGAGTTTTTCATGTCAATAATATTGACATATTATAAAATATCCTAAAGCAACTTTGCAGTTGCACCATTGTGGTATCAAAGCCACTATAGAGTCAGATAGAGAAGAGTTGCAAGAAATCAGAGCTAAGGAGCCTTGAGGATTGTGCAGAAAATAACCTAATTACAAAGGGTAAAATGATGGAAAGAGGAATAATATGGTAATGAGGTGAATAAATTATTATTTTCATTACTTGGTTGATTACATGTATGCAATGAAGGTTGCATCAAATAAGCAAAAAGTTGTTGGAAACCCTAATAAAAAAGGGTAAGTTGAAAGAATATTTTGAAACCAAAAAGTCTTGATATAGGGGGAGATTGAAGAAGAAGGTAAAAGATTCCAAAGGAAAGGACTAGAAGACTTCCAATAGACTAGGGTTAAAAATACCTAGGTGAGGTGATAAGAAACAAATAGACTTATTAAGAGAAATAGGTCCAGGTGGGGTTTAAGGTCAGGGAAGAAGTAAAGAGTTAAAAAAAAGATAGAAATTTTGCTAGGAAGAGGATAGAACATCAATTTATAAGAGGGTACAAATAAGACAAGCATCCTAAAGTAAAAAGGTATGACTAATGATGGCTTTGATAAAGAAGTTGTTAGTTTCAAGAAAGATTTAGCAAAAGTTGAAAGTATGATTGAGAGTTACATGAAGATGAATGAGAAAACATTGGTATGGCCAATGAAAAGGATGTTGAAATGGCCAATTAATCTCTTGGTGAAGGGGAGAGAGAGGAAAAATAAGATTGCCATGAGGAATGAAGTCAAAAGAGACAAGAATGCAAGCAAGTTGTCAAGTGGGCAAAAAGATGAAGAGGTTGTGAATAAGGTTCTCATTGTAGAGAACAAGGAAATAGGGGAAGGAGAAGGAGAATTTCAAATAGAATAACTTGAAAATAAGAGAATGTCTATAAGGGAGGCATTCATCGGGACCTTGTGGTCTCTTATTTTTTTATCTAATGTTGTCTTTGAATGGGTAAGTGCAAGTATGGGAAGCCTTGCGAAGAAGGTTAAGAAGAAGACATTAAAGAGTGAGAATACTGGTGTAAGATAAGCCACTAAGCACACAAGTGAATGTGCAAACATGAGAAGAAATATTGATGTTGTCTACCAAGGAGAAGAGATGCATTACTAGAAGAATGAGGGAAGTATTAAAGACCTTGATCAAGCAAGAGTTGAGATGGAGGAAGAAGTTGAGTTTCATGATGCCATGGAGTACCAATAAGAGTCAAGAAATCAACATTTCACAAAAGAAGAGAATATAAACCATCAAGAAGCTATGCATGTTGAAGAACCTAAGGAACAACCCATCAAGGAGGTAAAGGTGAATTTAAATGTAGATTTTTCTCATAAGTATGAAACTACTAATGTATAGGTTGAGGAAGCAAAGAGGATGATAGAACCTTCAAATAGAGAAGTTAACCATGGTTATACAGTGCCTAAGTAGATGAAGAAGCAAATATCCATGCACCAGGTTCCAAGGAAAGAAGGTTTGGTATCTAAACCTAATTTTATTCATGTTTCTAATGAAAATGAAAATGTACAAGATTATGAAAGTGAAAGTAAGGTTGATGTTTTAGTTTTATCAAAATATCATGGTCACAAAGTGAAAAAATGGCTTGGGAAGTTAGATGGTAAGAAAAAGATTCAAGTGTGGGTGGCTAAGAGGGAAAAAAGTGAAGAAGATATGTGAGATGGTGAATTTGGGAAAATCATGAAAATATCAAGAAGTTAGTGGATGAAGGCTAAAGTTGGTTCAAGAAAACAAGGGAGTGAAGGTGAAATGGTGGATAAAGAAAGGGGATCTCATAAAACCAAGAATCATGAGAGTATACCTAGAAGATGAAAGGTAAGTAAGTTGTTTATGATGATTTGGATGAAGATGTTCATGGGTATGTTTCTATTTTTTTTGTATAAAAATAGTGCAAAGAAAGATGAAAAGTGTAAAGAGATGTCTATGCTAGCCCATGTGTAGTATATAGAAGAATCTAATTTAGCATGAAAAGGTCTTTATGGGGAAAGATTGATGACAAAGAGTGAATGTCATTTTAAGAATGATGGTGTTGTAGATGAGTAAGATTGGAAATCAGTTTTCATAAAAGAAGAAATGAAAGGCAAGATAAGAGAAGAGAAATAATATGGAGGACAAACAGTCTATGAGGTTGATGAGCCAAATTTTGATGAAATAAATGGAGAGATAAGTGAGTTCTCATGGAAAGAATAAATGAATATGATAGAACTATTTGAACCTCCTAAAAAATCAATTTCTGTAGTGAATTCAGATTTTAAAAAAGAGAAGATAGGTGGAAATGAGCAATCATATCCTAGATTTGATGATGTCACATTGAGTAAAGAGTTGAAAAAGCTAGATGAATTGTTTAGTTTTTTAGAGGAGTTGTGTATAGGTACAAATCAGAATAATGACATCATTGATAAGATAGAGGATGATCTAAGAAGAGAGAAAAACAAGGTGATGAAGTTAGTTTTGAGCAAGGAGTAGCAGAGAGGAGGCATCCAAGAGACTTCATGGTCTCAAGTTTTTATTTTTAACTTTGATTTGGATGTTTTGAGTATAGTTTTTGAAGTTATAAGGATGAAAGAAGTCCATAAGTTAATGGATAATCCCAAGAACTAAGGAAATCAAGAAGATCTTGAAGACATATATGAAGATGAAGCATGGAAATGGGATATTGCAGCTGAAAAAGAGATAAGAAAGAGGACATACAACAAGAAAGAGAGAAACAAGAGGAGGAGAGATAAAAAAACATATCAAGGAAGCTAAAGCACTACAAAAAAGACCATGGGACCCAAGTATACAAAATGAAAGGTTGAATAGAAGAGGAAATCACAAGACATTTGAACTGGAGTTCAAATATTTTCCTACCTCAAGAGTCTGATGCAGGAGCATCTAGGGTTGCATAGTATATTTCATTTGTCTTAAGTATATTGAATGATTTTCCCTCCAAAAATTTATAATTCAAACTTTCAAATTGTATTTTGTCCTAAAGGAGGTTAATATTGTTGTAAAGAGTCAAAAATGATATTTTTGGCAAAATAAGCCATGACACCTTATCATAAAGTGGAATAAGGTGAGTCAAGACATATTTAGTGTGTATTAGTTTTTAGTGGAAGGATTATCTAGTTGAAGGATGCTGTTGATCCTCTTTAGGAGGTTGTTGAAGCTTAATAAATTCTAGGAAGACTTTTCTAAGAATAGTTAGACCAAGTATAGCTTGGAGTTTCATGTTAAAAGGAGTTTGAAAAGGTGAAATGTCAGTACCAAGGACTAAAACATAATGATGTACCATGAATTCCAAAGAACTACAAGGTTTTGATAATAGTGTAAGTGTGTATAGGAAATCTGACAGAGCAGGGATAGTATTGTAAGCATAAATTTTATATGAATGAAGGTATTTTATAATGAAATTTTTTGCATTAATATTGTTTTGTGTTAGTAAACTATTCAATAGTCTCTTAGAAGTGGATCTATCCCTTGAATGGTGTTAGCATTTTCAAATATTGGAGACAACCTATATTTTGAAAACTAAAACTATACATAGACCTTATTTTTACAACCCCAAGGTTGTACGGTATTGTGGCAATGATTATAAAGGTTACTATGGATTTATAATATCCTAATGGTGGTGTTTAAACCATCAAATAGTTTCCATACTTTATGAAACAAGCTTAAGAAGCTCTCAGGTGTTGTAGAGCCTGTCAAACCCTAGTTAGTAGGTATACATAATTTTCTTGATTTTTATCCCTTCAATCCTTGTGAAAACCTATGATTAGTTAGCTAATACTATTTAGAGGTCAATCCAAGCAACTTGGAATTAAAATTTCATCTATAGATTAATCTATACATGACTGTATATCTCAAGCCTATAGATTTTCATTGGTATAGATATAATGAGTGAAATTTGATCATATTTAATTGCATAATGAATGAGGTGGAGATAATAAGATATCTTGGGAAGAATTATTGAAGGTAGAACAATGATATGAGGGTTTTTGAAGATTAAAACACAACTTTTTATTCATGTTTTTCTATTGACTGTTACTAAGATCCAAACAGGGTAACGAGATCAATGTTGACAATCAATATTTAGGGGATTGGTTTCCTCTATGTAACAACCTAGACACTTAGAGTGGTATAATACAAGATCAAAATTTATTTAACCTTTGAAACTATTGGATAAATCATGTAGCTCTAATCCGATGTTGACTAGGCCCTAACTAGGGTTTTATGGATCTTAAAATCTACATGGTGGAAAATCTTAGAAACTTATATTCCTTGTGCATTGAGGGCTATCACCAATTTTCCAAATTTTCATGGTCCACATCTATAAGTAAGTGTATTTTCTAGCTTGACCTTACTTTTAGACCCTATGTGCATAATTAGACTAAGACAAAGGGTGTAAATAATTTATGAGTGGTTATTATTTTAGGTAGTTGTAAAATGTCAGTTTACACCTTCCATATGATTTTTAATATCTAGATCATCTCCATTCTCTCTATACCCCCAAAATAGGATGTTTAAGAGACCTAATTAGGTCTATCATAGTCTTTGTTTGTACTATTTCATATAAAACAACCTTAGTTGGAATTTAGGTATATTTTGTAGCTCTTTAATGGGTGTAAGGATCATGTTTGAGTTTTATGGTATCTAGAGTTTTGAGGGAGTTATGGGGAAAATACAAGAAAAATAGGGCTACAAGGCCCCTAGCCCTATCTACAGGGTAGCCATGGTTTCCAGGAAAATTTCCACTTATTGCATAGGTCATGATAGGTTAAGATTAGGTGTATTTAATGTATTTAAGATGTTGGGATGATTAGTGTCAATAAGATTGACATATTATAAAATATCCTAAAGAAACTTTGTAGTTACACCATCAACATACCCCCATTTCTAAAAAATGAGGACCATTGTGATAAATTATGCATATTTGTACCTTAAAATTGAAAACTTAGTTGATCAGAGTGTCATTAACATGTTTGCACATTATTTTTATTTTAAGATCATCCACACCTTGACTTGTTTGGATTATTTTTTCATGGCTCTAGTTTGATCTTGTCTAAGTTTGCTAATGTTTTCTCTTCATGTTTCAAGTTGCAGGTTTAATATAACCCTCCTTGAATGAACTATGCCTGGATTTTGCATTTTAATACCATCTTGGGATTTTGATAGCCTTTGGTCTATATAAAGTCAAATTAAATCCATGTTTAAATCTTATTGAAACCTTTATTCAAGAAACCCTATCACAGGTTCTTTTAGACCAAATTTAAAATTGGTGGGAATAATTCACATGGGAACACTTTAAAAATGCCATAGACTTAGTTCAACTTTTATATTAAGGCTTAGTCATGTTTTTAAAAATGACCAAACCTTAGTCTAAAATTTATATTCTTGGTCCCTTTTATGTCCCAAGTCCCTTGTTCCCTTTTACCTTAGCATGGTCTAACTTTATCATTGCAAGGTAATTTTACTATGTTCCTAAGCTTGGTCTGAATAATGCATGGTCCTTTTTAGTAACTTAAAATAAAATCTTAATCCTAAAGTCTCATTCATGTTTATTAACATAAACAATACTTTAGTCTTAAGATTTTATCTTAAGTTCCATATAGCTCCGAGTCCTAACTTAAACATTATGCTTATTTGTAGGATTAAAGACCCACATTTTTTTGAGCAAACATAATCGGATGGTGCAAGATGGGCTTGATAAGTCTATGATTTAGATCCATTGGACTAATATCACTCGACCCCATAGATTGAGATCAATGATTTGCATTCACTTGGTTGGCCAAGATCTAATGATGTGAGATCAATATTAAAACTAAAAGGGTCATTTTTCATTATATAGACCTAACCTAAGACTTTACCCTAAGGTTTTAGTTATATTTATTAATATAGTAAAACCTTATGCCATGACTTTTATTCGAATGGTCATTTTTGTTATGTTACAAGATTAGGCTAAGATTTTATATAATTTCCTAAGCATGGGGCCCCTTCTTATCATGATTTTAACCTAGTTAAAAGACCTTAGCCTAAATATTTTATAAAAACTTTAGTCTATAACTCTAATCTAATTTCTATATTTACCAAGCTCACTTAATTCATTTTATGATTATAGGAACCAATCATGTTTGACTACCTAGATCATGATCAACAACTCCCATTCAATTAGATGAACATGATCAAATGGAGTAAGATCGATGCTAAAAACTCAAGTCATGGACCCCAATTAAACATCGAGTACCTTACTAAGAATCAATAGTATGCATTCAAGCATACACATCAAGATCGATGGAGCATATCAACTCAAGGATTTTCAATGGAGCTCCTAGTTCATGCAAGATTTTCACATGGTAAGAATTCAATAATTGGCAAGACTAATAGAGTATAGAGCTCAAAAGGCCCATGGGACTACCAAGTAACACAACCTTGATGCATAGTATAAATTAAATCTTGTGCATCTTCTTAAGATCAATGGTCCACATTTATTCATACCCATCATATCCAACAGTGCATAATCAATGTTGAAAATTCAAAGACCCTATAAACTAACCCAATATGGCCATGTGGTAAGAGTGCATAAACTAATATAACTGATAAGGTGAAAATCTTAGAATGCTTGTGGGACTATCAAGTGGCACAACCTTGAAACCAAATACATATGTCAACCAATGAAATTCAACTCAATGGATTAAGATCAACAACCAATGTTGATCCATGAAAAGAGATCTGATAGTGCAAAATAAAAATATTTTTTTTCAAAAAGTAATAGTTAATTTTTAAACATTAATGAGCAAGTTTGTCATAAAAATGCCACATGGATACCATGATGATGCCACATAGACATAAAAAAAAAATGTAAATAGCATGTGGACTTAGAAAGGGCACAGTTATAAATACAAGAATCCAAATGAAATCTAAGACACATAACTCACTTAAGTGAAAATAAATACCATCATTAAAGCTATAAAAAAGCCATAACATGTACAAAAGTCCTAATTCAACCCTGTATTAAGTAAAATTAAACCTATAAGAGTGAATTATCATCTAAGCTAAAGTAATTAAATCTAGAGCCAAAAAGCAGTCAACCAATGAGAAATTTTATCTATTTTAGACCATGGTAGCCTGAAATGTCACTTTAATGGAAAATACAAAGCTTTATTTGCCTTTAGATGTTGAGGGGAGAGTCTTCAAGGATATATAATTCAATGTCATAGCATTAAACATGGGAGGTAAAAATTATTCCAAGCTCTTCTGGAACGTTGAAGACCTATCAACCATCACAAAGGAAGATGAGAGGAATGCATCAGTCAAGAGGAGATACTATGACCTAGTCACAATTCAGATGGTGAGCCTTCATTATGGTGTAGAGAAACCATAGGTATTATACTATATTAATGTTCTCTCTCCTATTTTTAAATATTTTAAAATTGATAAAGGTATGATAATCAATGAACACACTCGTAAAACTATATCTTATATCTCAGCCATAGCTTTTGATAATAATTATAAACAACCCAGGCCCTAAATATACATGACCACCATAAAAAATTGGGTTAAATAAAATGACTTAAATACCATCCTTACTCTGTGGCTATATTCTAGCAATAAATTATTCTCAGACTTTAATAACAACATCCCAATTAGCCAATTCAGACCTAGGATCAAGATGATTATGACCTTGATGAACAAATTATGTGGAAATATAACCACCACCTATATGGATTAAATTTGGATGCCCTTGGTATATTTTATATTTGAAAGGGAGATTATCCCTCCCCTTGGTGAAGTTACTAGCACATGCTTATGTAGATAGATTTCCATAGTTAAGAAAAAGACTAGGGGCCAATTTTACATGACGTCAAACTTTCTTTATGCCTTTCTTTCCACTACCAAGATCCCCAATATTAGATAATGGTCACTTGAAGGGAAAAAATAACTCCTAATATTATTCAAAACTACACATATTCAAATATAGGGAACACATCCATTTCATCTGTGATTGTGTCTATCCAGCCTTAACTAAGGCCACAGTTGTGTTTCTAATGGAAAGAGTTAGTCCTTTGGTTAATAATTAAATTGAATCAATTAGTGATATATGGTTCTATCCATATTTCACCATCATTAGAGTTGAAGGAATCTAGGGCCAACCCCTTAGGCTACCCATCCATGTCCCTAAAAAGCTTGTAGAATAGGAGGTAGCTTATCAATTATTCCATGGTATAGATGGTCTGTGTAAAACCAAGAGGAAGTGACTCCTCCAAAGCCTCCCAATTACAATTGAAATGGCCATATTTCAGCAATGGGATAATATTGAGGTTGCCTTTAAGCATAGGGCCTCTTTCATATTATAACATGATGAATTAAGGTAATGGGATCCCTAAGGAATAGTTGTGGGTAACTTGAAGACAAAGGGGATAAATTTGACTTATGAACAATAGCCTAGAGTATATGACCCAATTTACACAAATTCATATTATTTAACCAAAGTTTTGATAATATTGAAGAAATTCAACATCACTATAGAAGTTAGGATGGAAAGGGAAAAAAAGGAAGTGTTAACATGTGGCAGTTGGGATCTAGATAATACCATTTATTCAATGGAGAATCATGAATACCTCTACAACCATAAAGAGATATCCAAAATCCTAAGGCACCAAGGCTAAAATAAAGGAGACCTGGTGAAAGTGATTATTCTTCAGCCTAGGCATAAGAACTAGGATCATAGGTTGAAGAAATTGGAATAATAGCATTAGATCCTAAAGAGATAGTGGAAGATGTCTGAAAGCACTAGCTAGTGCCTATTAATATGATGAGGAAGAAGTATAGGAGGAAGAACCTCAATCCTAAGTTGATAAGGTAGAGAAGGATAAGGGAAAGAATTAGATTTGGGTTTAGTTCCATTAAATATCCCAAAGAGGAAAGCTAAGATAACATTATTCTAGTAGGGAAGAAGAGACCTAAGTTATCCTTCACTCATCCTTAGAGTGAGGTCAACCTCTTCAATGATGAGAACACAATCCAATGTCCAATTATCCATAAATGATTTATATATGGAAAGTTTCATAAGATTCCTACTCTGCATCATCCATGGGCCATTTGTAAATTAGTCAACATCACTATCCATGATGAACTCAAGCCATAGATAGTTGCTCTATAAAAGGAAGAATAATGAAGGATGTCAACTCTAGGGGAGCCAAGTGGAACTTAGATTGAAACCCTTGCTCCTCAAATTACATAATCTTTAGTTGGTGTTAGGTTTGACCCAACAACAACTAGGTTATAAAGGGTTACTAAAAAGAAGGCCATGAGAGGTGGAGAAGAATTCACTTTCCATAAAGTGGAACCATTCATTGAACTAACTCCTATTGAAGGACAAATGCTAGGTGAAAATCCCATCTTTGAGGAGAATATGTTTGAATTGTTCTAAGCTCAATCATTATAATTACAAGCTACCATCAAGGGTATGCAATAATAATGAGATAATCTACAGAGGTAAAAAGAAAATTTAGAGAGTCAAGACATATTGTTAGTTCCTAATGTTATGATTAAGATGTTTGAGGCATATTTATGTGATATGTTTGACTTCTTAAAGTCAACAAGGTCTAGAAAAAATTTATTGGGTTAATAAGATGCATTAAATAGAAGCTTAATCACCCAATGGTAGAATTCAAGGGACAAAGTGAAAGAATTGATCAACATCTTGATGGAAGATCAAATCCTTGGTTTCAAAACCATTAGCATAGTTCATTTGAACACAATATTAAGACTAATTATGGACAATATTTATATCTTGAACACATGGTATTAAAATATGGAAAGACTTCTTTAGGATGACAAGGAGCTGCTAGATAAGATGGAACATTTCCTCTAGACCATGATTCTCAAACCAACTATGTTCAGCTCTATGGGCCTCATTATAGATGAATAATTCAAGCACATAATCACCCTAGTCATGTAATAAGTGAGGAGAAAAATCCAAGACAAATATTGAATAGACAACACCAAGGTCATGGATATGATCCTAATAGTAGAGGAAAAGATTGTTGAATCTAGGAGCATTAAATAAGCCTTGGGGAGAAATAATAAGGACTTTGGAGACCTGGCTGATCAAGAGGATGAGATATTTATAGAACTTATTGTTAATTTCAAGCTAAATGATGAATAACATCATAAAGTAATGAAACTACTACAACAACAATAGGGAACTACATAAACATAGGGTCCTTAAAGTTAATTAGGAATATTCTTCTTTGTAAAAAACATTGTAATATTTGAAAATAGAATATTATTTTTGTAAAGTCATGTGAAACATGTAATCAAATTTCCTATAGGTTAGTCTACTTAGGAAAGTTTGGTGTATTCTAGAACTTTTGTAGAAAGGATAGTTGTCCTTACACTTGTACTTTTCTAATTAGATATGACTAATTGACATACTTCTTTGTATTTTATAAAAGAAGCATTTTCCTTTTTAAAAAGGGGGATGGAGTTTTTGAGACAAAAACTTGTGTAAAATTTTGAGAAATTAATTCAAGCAAGGAATTCTTTGAAGGTTGTCCATATTCATTTTTGTCATTTATTATTATGGCTTCTCTCTCACTTGTTTGTTCTCATTTCCAGATTTGAATGGTTGTCATGAAATTTTAGTGTGTACATTTGATTTCAGATTTGTTAACTTGTGCCAAAGCTAGGTTGATTGAAAGTCCTTAGGTTCATTTCATTTTATTTCTATTCTTGCATTAGGGCTAATGTTATTTACTTGTAGGGTAAACTTTTAAATTGAACCTAGTTCTTATTAGCATTATTTTCACCTTCCTTAGAATCTTGAATGATGTGTAATAGGATTTGATATTATGTTAATTCATTTTATGCATTGGTAAAGTGAATTATTAGATGATATTTGAACTTTTTCATGATGTTTGAAAAGAAGATCATCAATATCTCTTTCTACCCTACCCTTGTTTTCTACTCCTTTTTAACCAGATCACTCTAGTTTAATTATCAATATAAATATCCATATTAGATTATTTCCTATATTAGTTATTGATCATAATTCACTATTATTAGCATAAATAATTCATATTTTTCATAGATCTTATATTTGACCATGGTGTCTCCCAACCACCAAATAATATAAATATTTTGAAATAGTCACTTGTTCTACCTTTGTTCTATTAAAGATAATAGGATTATCATAACCTACAACTCATGCATTGAGTTATTAGGAATTATAAAATGAGAAGTGTTTTTAAACACTCTAAGTACCTAAGATACATATTTAGGCATCAACATGTAGAGCTTTACTGGCACTAAAAGGAGGGCATTTAGTTATACCCCCATGAATTTGAAGAATCTTTGCTAATTCTAGTATATTTTGATCAAAGATTGTTGTATTATTTGAATATTTGAGTCATACTTTTCCCAATTGTGTAAATATCATTGATATTTGTGGTTTTAAACTAGCATTTAGGCTTTCTTTAGCCAAAGATATATATTATGTGAAGATCCATTGATTTTCATGTAAAGGTAGTTCATGTTTTGTGTATTCCCTACATTTAAGGTTAGTAATAGAAATTTTATACAAATATTGATTGGTTCTTTGCAAATTTAAATTTCTTAAATTTTATAGATGTACATATCCTCTCATTCATCAGTTTATATGTTTATTTGAGCTTATATTAGTTAAATACAGTAATGCTTTACATGTATTTATGCAAAATTAGCTTAATGTGCAAAATTAATCATTATACTTTGAAAATATCAGTTTGATGCATCATATTTTAAAAATGTTTCAAGGTCATAAGCCAAAATTTCCAAAAGTGAGATTGAGGTGAGTGTAAAATTTTAAGGTCTCAACCAACTTTACAAAGTTAGGGTGATCATGTGTTCAAGGTATGGCTTGCTAGGTGGTTATTCAATCAACATGCCAGGTATAATACATGATCTTCCTTAAAATATTGAAAAGTATTTGCCTTCTTTTAGTCCTAATAATGTTGTCACTATTGAAGAGCATATTAAATCATTCAAGGCTAATTTGAGATTATTAAATTTAGTTCATAAAGATGTAGCATGTAGATTATTCCCACTTACTTTCAGAGCTACTGCATATGATTGGTTTCTCAACCTACCTAAGAATTACATTGCTAGTTGAAATGACTTTAATAATATTTTTGTTGACCAATTTGGAAAAATTGTCAGTATATGCAACCTTTACCAATAGTTTATCATAATTAAGAGGGATTTTAATGAGACCATAGAGCCTTTAATGCTAGGTTCTAAAAGATGCTTAGCAAGACCATCACCCCATATAAAACTAATTGGGCTTTGGCTTTGGATATTTATAGGGATGCTTTATACCCCATGACCTATATGCTCTTGAAAATATCTAAAAATGTTACTAATACATTAGCATTGGGTTATGCTGAAGCTGTGATCATGAATGACCAAATATGGCCCCAAGGTCAAATGGCATACTCCACCCCCAATGCCAATTAGAATATACCTATTCTGAACCAACCTTAATTTTAAAACCAATTACTATTGAGTCATACATATCCTAGCCAAAATGTAAGGTTATTAAATAGCACTGTTAATGGGCTTCATCCATAAAATTAGGGAATTATGATACCCAAAACTAGTAGTAATACTCCAATTGATGATCCTGAGACACCAAAAAATTCAAATGACTTGATATTAGAAATGGTCCAAAAATTGATAATTGACTTTCTTCAGTTGCAAAAATAATTAGTAAATACATAAGAGGGATCTAATATAAACTATGCTTCTCAAAGGTTTAATAGGCCTCCAAATAGGTTTCACGATGAAAATAATAATTGATCATCTAAAAACATATAATTAAATTTATATGATATGGATTTGGCTGATCATTGCAATGTTTTTTAAGCATCTCAATATGAAAGGGATATAACTAAAATTGTAACTAACCAAGACAATATCATATGGACATCTAGATTTGCATAGACATCTCAAGGTTTCATGATAGAGGCCTTTGATTTTCCATTTGAAGAAGAAAGTGAACTTGAAGATACTCTAGAAGAAGGAACAACTCTTCAAGATGAACATCCTCATGAACAAGATTATATATGAGTTGACTTCTCTTCAGAAGATAGCTATGAGGACACTTCATATGAAGTCACTAATGGAATGGAGGATACAACTGAAGAAGATGACCATGGGAAACAACTACACCAACATTTATTGAAAGAAATTGAGGTATCCCAAGAAGGTAATGATGTCCTAGAAACCCCAAAATTAGATGAGCTAAAACTCAATTGGGTAGAAGAGTTATCTTTCTTCATCAAGGATAAAGATGAAACAAGTGAAATCAATCAAGAATTGTCATATGACTTCATCAAAAAGTCAATAGTATGGGACCAACATGTGTATGATGGTAGGATTCAAGATGAGCATCATTCAGTTGATTAGGATGAAGAAGACTTTTGGGATGACCTAGAAGATTTTTTTACAAATATTAATAGTCCATTTCTACCTCAGAAAGAACCTAATAAAGACATCAATCTAAAGGCACTAGTTGAGCTACCATTATTGAGTGAAGATCATATAACTCATTATATGTCTATGGATAAAGAAAAACTAACACTCTTGTCCCAAAGTAGAAGAATCTGAGAGGAAGATAATTGGGTTTTAAACCCATAACTTCAAACCATGTATTGGATTAGGGAAATAGGAAACCAAGTTACCTCATATAAAAGTCATAAACTCACAAGTGTTCCCATATGCAAGATGCCATCAAAAGAAAATACTCATGTTTCAAGGTCCTTTAGTAGACTAAATAACTTTCCATTTGATCTTAGAGGTAAGTACTTTATGGAGTTAGTGTAGGGCTTAGCTTAGTTTCTTTCTTGTTATTTATTTCTTTCCTTTTTCCTTCCTTACCCTTATTTGTATATAATGCCTATTTATATTTGTTTGTTTTTTCTTTGTTTGTTCCTCACTTCTAAATAAGTCCTTTTGGAAAATTCTTAGCTCAAAATTTACATAAATACTCCATAAATCCATAGTTATAAAAGGCAAGTATGAATCTTAAGCATATGTTGACCATGGATTTGAAATAGGAGCTTAATGTTATAATTTTGAGAAACTAGTAAGGACTAGTGGATAGGTTAACTATTCCATAAGATTTTCAACATTGTTTTGATCTAAACTTGGTTTTAAGAAGGATTACACATGTGGGATGAAATATTGAATCATTAGGAAACATTTATGTTTGCACTTAACAAAAATCCTTACCTGGGATAAAGGATCTAACCATAAATGATTGTATGAGGATCAAACACTTGATCAAATCCCTAAACATGGCTAACCTGGTTCCCAACCTTTGCTAGAAAGCCAAAAATGATCTAAAAAATACAAAAATAAGAGCTTATTACAAAATCAAAAGCTTTCCAAGCAGAGGTGATTCTGGCAATCTCCATCAAAGCTATGGATGCCTAGCTAGCAGTAGATCAAGGTCTTGAGTGGATCTAAAGGCATCTTTGTCAGGTCTATGGATGCCTAGTTGGTAGCAAAACAATACCCAAGCCTTCCTTGAACTAAAGCATGGTTCTTAATGAATATCCAAACATGTTGTAGGTCAATATTAATGGTTAAAGGCATGAAATCTAGAACTTGTTACCTAAATCCCATGACAAATAGTAAGTGGAACCAAAGCACACATACAATATGACTATGTTTTGATGTTTGATCCTAATTTTATAGGTACAAGGCTCTATTTTAACCATGAATTGATCTTGATAATGGCATTGTTAAAGTGGAATAAGTAATCTAGTTATTTTTTTGAACCAAAGTCTTTGAATTCTAACATATTTCTATGATTCCCCTCGAATTTACCATTTATTGAAGTTAATATACCCCCATTTCTAAAAAATGAGGACCCGTATGTTAAATTATGCATATTTATACCTTAAAATTGAAAATTCATTTGAAAAGAGTGTCATTAACATGTTTTCACATTATTTATATTTGAAGATCATCCACACCTTGACTTTGTTAGATTATTTGTTCATGGCTCTAGTTTGACCTTGTCTAGGTTTGCTAATGTTTACTCTTCATGTTTCAAGTTGTAGGTTTAATAAAACCCTACTTGAATGAATTATGCTTGGATTTTGTAGTTTAATCCCAACTTGGGATTTTATTAGCCTTTAGTCTATATAAAGTCAAATTAAATCCACATTTAAAGCTTATTTAAACCTTCATTCAATAAACCATAGCATAGATTCTTTTCGACTAAATTCAAAATTGGCAGGAACAATACATGTGGGAACACTTTAAAAATGTCATAGACCTAGTTAAATTTTTATACTAAGGCTTAGTCATGTTTTTCAACACAATCAAACCTTAGTCTAAAAATTATATTCTTGGTCCCCTTTATGTCCCAATTCCCTTTTACCTTAGCATGGTCTAACTTTATCATTGTAGGGTTATTTTACTATGTTCCTAAGCTTGGTCTGAATAATGCATGGTCTTTTTGTTATAATTTAGACTAAAATCTTAATACTAAAGTCTCATGTCTCATTCATGTTTATTAATATAAACAAAACCTTAGTCTTAATATTTTATCCTATGTTCCATATACTTCCATGTACTAACTCAAACATTATGCTTGTCTACAAGATCAATTACCCATATTTACTCAGGTGAACATAATCAAACGGTGAGAGATGGGCTTGATAAGTCTAATATTTTGATCCATGGGACTAATCTCATTCAACCCCATGGATCAAGATAGACAATCCACGTTCACACTGGTGGCCAAGATCTAATGATGTGATATCAATATTAATACTAAAAGGGTCCCTTTTTATTATATAGACATAGCTAAGACTTTACCCTAAGGTTTCAATTATATTTATTATTACAATAAAACCTTAGGATAAAATCTTATGCCATGAATTTTATTTGAAGAGTCCTTTTTATTATTTTACAAGCTTGGGATAAGATTTTATATATTTTCCTAATCATGGGGCCCCTTATTATCATGATTTTAACCTAGTTAAAAGACATTAGCCTAAATTTTTAATAAAAACATTAATCTATAACTTTGATCCAATTTCTATATTTTCCAATCTCACTTAATCCATTTTATGATTTCAAAAACCAATCATGTTCGAATACCCAGATCATGATCAATGACTCACATTCAATTAGACAAGGATGATCGAATAGAGTGAGATTGATGATGAAAAGTCAAGTTGTGGACCCCAATTAAACATCAAGCACCTTACTAGGAATCAATAGTAAATTTTCAAGTGTATACATTAATATCAATAGAGCATATTGAGTCAATTCTTTTCAACAAATATCCCAATTAACATGAGACTACCACATGGTGAGAATGCATTAACTGGCAAGACTGATAAAGTATAGATCTCAAAAGGCCTACAAGGCTACCAAGTGGCACAACCTTAGTGCATATTATAAATCAAAGTTCATACATCTTCTCAAGATCAATGGTCCATGTTGATTCAAACCCATCAAATCCAATGGTGCATTATCAATGTTGAAAAGTTAAAGACCCTACAAGCCAACCCAAGGTAGCCACATGGAAAAAGTGTGTGAGCTTATAAAACTAATAAGGTGCAGAGCTTAAAATGCCTATGGGACTACTAAGTGGTACAACCTCAAAACCAAATTCATATAGTGACCAATGATGTTTAACTCAAGGGATCAAGATCAACAGCTAGCATTGATCTGTGTAAGGAGATATGATGGTGATAAATAAAAGTAGATTTTTTCAAAAGGCAATGGTTATTTTTTGAAAATTAGTGACAAATTTTGTCATGAAAATGCCACATAGATACCATAGTGATGCCACATATACATAAAATGACAAATTTGAAGATCTTGTGGAATTAAAAAGGTCAAAGGTATAAATACAAGGATTTGAACAATATCTAAGGCACAAATCTCACTTAAGTACAAATAATTTCTACCATTAAAGCTACAAAAAATCTCTAACATGTAAAAAATCCCTAATTTAACCCTATTTTGAGTACAATCAAGCCTAGAAGAGTGAATTATTATTTGAGTCAGAGAAATTCAATCTAGAGCTGAAAAATAGTCCACCAACAAGAAATTTGATCTATTTTAGACCATGATAGCCCAAAAAGGCACTTCAAGGGAAAATGCAAAGCTATATTTGGCTTTAGATGATAAGGGGATAATCTTCAAGGATACAAAATTTGATGTTGTAGCTTTAAACATGGGGGATAACAATTGGTCTAAGCTCTTTTAGACCATTAAAAAGATACTAGCCATCACAAAAGAAGATGAGAGGAACACATCAGTCAAGAGGAGGTACTATGATATGGTCACCATTCAGATGATGAGCCTTCATTAAGTTGTAATGAAACTAGAGGTACTGCATTATATTATTATTCTCTCTCCTATTTTTGAAGATTGCAAAATTGATAGAGGCATGAAAATCAATAAGCACACTCATAAAAGTATAGATTAGGTCTTAGCCATATCTCTTAAAAATCATTATGAACTACCCAATCACTAAATATACATGACCACCATAAACAATTGGGCTAAATAAAATGACCTAAAGACCATCCTTACCCCATGGTTGTATTTTAGCAATCAAGTATTCTTAGACTTCAATGGCAACATCCCAATTAACTAATTTAGAATTGGGATCAGGATGATTATGACCTTGATGAATAGACTATGTGTAAATATAACCACCATCTATTTGGATTCAATCTAGGTGCCCTTGGTATATTTAATGGTTGAAAGGGAGCTCACCCCTCCCCTTGGTGAATTTATTAACACCTACTTGTGTAGACAAAATTTCCACAATCAAGAAAAGGACTAGGGGCCATTTTTACATGATGCCATACTTGATGGATTCCTTGACATCCACCACCAAGATCCCCAATCTTAGATAATGGTCACCTAAAGGGACATAGACAATCTCCCAATATTATTTAAAACTACACGTATTCAAATATAGGGACTACATCCATTTCATCTATGACTATGTGTATCTAGCCTAAACTGAGGCCATAATTGGGCTTCCAATGGTAAGAGTTAGTCCTTTGGTTAAGAAATAAAATGAATCCATTCGTGACATATGGATCATCTAAATTACACCATCATAAAATTTGAAGGAATCTAAGGCTAACCCCTTAGGCTACCCATCCATGTCCCCAACAAGATTGTAGAATAAGAGGTAACTTACCAATTATTCCATGGTATAAATGGTTTGTGAAAAACCAAGAGGAAAGGACTCCTCCACAACCACTCAATTACTATTGAAAGGACCATATTTTATCAATGGGACAATATTGAGGTTGTCTTTAAGCATAGGGCCTCTTTTAAATTATAACATGATGAACTAAGGTAGTGAGATCCCCAAAGAAGAGTTATGAGGCACTTGAAGGTAACTGGTATCAAATTAAACTATTCACACCAGTAAGGAGTACTAACCTAATGTACACAAAGGCATCTTATCTCACCAAAGTCTTAACAAGATTGAATAAATTCAACATCACTCTAGAAGCTAGGATGGAAAGGGAATAAAAAGGAAGTGATAATAGGTAGCAGCTATGATCTAAACAATACCATTTTATCCATGGAGAGTCATCTAGACCTCCAAAACCAAAAAAAGAGATAAAAAATCTTGAGGCACTAAGGCCAAAACAAAGGAGACCTAGTGAAATTTCTTCTTCAACCTGGGCACAAGAACTAGGATCATAGGTTGAAGAAAATGACATAATAACATTAAATACTGAAGAGATAGTGGAAGATGCCTTGAAATCAATAGCTAGTGCCTGCCAATCTGATAATGAAGAATTATAGGAGGAAGAACCTTGGTCCCAAGATAAGAAGGTAAAGAAGGATAAGGGGAAAAAATTGGCTTTGGGTTTAGTTCCAGTAGATATCCCAAAGAGGAAAGATGAGGTAGCATTGGTTTTAGTAAGGAAGAAGAGACCCAGGTTAACCTTCACTCATCCTTTGAGTGATGTCAACCTCTTCAATGATGAGAACCCAATCCAAGGTCAAATTATCCTTTAATGGTTTGTATATGAATTTTTTTAGAAGTTTCTTACTCTACATCATCCATGGGCCAATACTAAATCAGTCAACATCACTATCCATGATGAACTCAAGTTATGGATAGTTTCTCTATATAAGGAAGATGAATGAAGGATGCCAACTTTAGGGAAGCCAAGTGAAACTTATATTTAAACCCCTATTCCCCAAATGACATAATATTTAGTCGATGTCAGGTTTGACCCAGCAATAGTTGGGTTACAAAGGGATACTAAAAAGAAGGCCATGATAAGTGGAGAAGAATTTACTTTATATAAAGTGGAACCATTTATTAGACTAACTCCTGTTGAAGGAAAAACCATAGGTGAAAATCCCATCTTTGAGGAGAATGTGTTTGAATTATCCCAAGCTCAATTAGCATAATTACAAACTTCCATCAAAGGCATGCAACAACAAAGAGAGAATCTACAGAGGCAAAAAGAAAATTTAGAGAGTCAAGCCATAGTGTCAGTTCTTGATGCTATGATTAATATTTTTGAGGAATATATCTATGATATGTTTGACTCCTTAAAGTCAACAAGGTCTAGACAAAATGTATTGGGTCAACAAGATGTATTATCTAGAAGATTAATCACCCAATGGTAGAATTCAAGGGATAAAGTGAAGGAATTGATCAATATCTTGATGGAAGATCAAATCCCTAGTTTCAAAACCATCAGCCTATCTCATTTGAACATAGTCTTAGGACTACTTATGGACATGATCAAGAACTTGAACACATGATCTAAAATTTTGGAAAGACTCCTTATGGATGACAAGGAGATGTTAGATAGGATGGAACATTTCCTTGGGACCATGATCCTCAAACCAACTAGACTCAACTCTATGGGCCTCATCACAAATCAATAATTCAAGAATAAAACCACCCTAGTCATGTAGGAAATGATGAGCAAAATCCAATGTAAATCTAGAATAGACAATAGTAAGGTCATGTATATGATCCTAATAATAGATGAAAATATTGTTGAAGCTAGAAGCATTAAAGAGGTCTTGGGGAGAAATAATAGGGACTTTGGAGACCTAGACGATCAAGAGGATGAGATATTTATGGAACCTATTGTTAATTTGAAGTTGATTGATGAAAAACACTGTAAAGTAATGAAACTACTACAATAAAAATAGGGGAATACATCAAAATAGATTCCTCAAAGTTAATTAGGATTATTATTCTTTGTAAAAAACATTATAATATTTGAAAATATAATATTCTTTTTGTAAAGGCATGTTCAACATGTAAGCACATTGCCTATAGGTTAGTCCACTTAGGAAAGTTTAGTGTATTCTATAAATTTTTAGAAAGGATAACTATCCTTACACATGTACTTTTATAATTGGATATGACTAACTGACATACTTCCTTGAATTCTATAAAAGGAGTATTTTCATTTGTAAAAAGGGGGAGGGATTTTTTGAGCCAAAAACTTGTATAAAATTTTGACTAATTAATGTAATTAAGGAATTATGAAAAGATTGTCCTTATTCATTTGTGTCATTTGTTGTTATGGCTTTTCTCTTACTTGTTTGTTTCATTTCCAGATTTGAATGGTTCTTGTGAATTTTCAATGTGTACATTTGATTTCATAGTTGTTAACTTTTGCCAATGCTAGGTTAACTAAAATTCCTTATGTTCATTTAGTTTTATTACTCTTTTTACATTTGGGATAATGATATTTGATTGTAGGGTAAACCTTTAAATTGAACCTGGTTCTCATTTTCATTATTTACACCTTCCTTACAAGCTTGTCTGATGTGTAATAGGATTTGATCTTATGTTGCTTCATATTATACATTGGTAAAGTTCATGCTTGGATGATGTTTGGAGTGAAGATCAACAATATCTCTTTCTTCTCTACCCTTGTTTTAAATCTTTTTTAACCATTTCATTGTTGTTTAATTTTCATTGTAAATATCCATATTAGATTAGTTTATAGATTAGTTATTCATCATAATTCACTATTATTAGCATAGATACTGCATATTTTGCATAGATCTGCTATTTGGCCATGGTAGCTCCCAACCACCAAATATTATCAATATTATGCAATAGTCACTTATTTTGCCTCTATTCCATAAAGGATAATAGGATTATCACAACCTAAAAATCATGCATTGAGTTCTTAGGAATTCTAAAATGAGAAGTGTTCTTAAACACTCTAGGCACCTGTGATACATATTTAGGCATCAAAATGACCTTGAAGAATGAATATGCTTTTGTGTATATAGGGTTAAAAGTACTGGGCTAGTGATCATAAGGCACATTTATTCCTCTAGACTTTAGATGCTATTTAAACCTTCCATGGGGATCTCACTACCTAAGCTCATAAATTTGTAGTTTAAAGGATGTTTTGTATTTGGATGTAGCTTCAATATTCTCCCATTATTTGAATATGGTCCTCCTAATGGTTATTGGGAGGTTATGGAGGAGCCCCTTCTTCTTTATCCTGAATAAGCCATCAATACTATGCAACAAATGGTATGTTATCTTTTGGTATGACATATTATTAATTACATGTGCATGTAGCCTAAGTGGGGTGCATTGGGTCCCTTCAACCCTAATGATCATACAATTTGGATATAACTAGAAATATCCCATAGTCTCAACATATTTCTTGACTAGTGGCTGATCCTCATCATTTGGACCCTTGTGATGGTTTTATTGAGTGATGGATAAACATAATCACAGATGAACTAGATGTGATCCCTATACTTAAATATGTGTAGATTTAAATAGTATTGTAAAATTGTCTGAGTTACACTAGGTGACTACTCCTTCAAGTTGGGAATATTTGTTTTGACACATAGGGCATCCAAAAAGTATGACATCATGTAGAATTGGTTCTTAATTTTCTTCTTCATTGAAAAAAGTTGTCTACTTAGGGTAATGCTAATTACCTCACCTAGAGGGGTGATCTATTTTTCAATCATGAAATAAAATAAAGGTACCCATATTTTATCTACATATGCAGTGGTTGGATTCCCACACAACCTATTCATCATTGTCATGACCATCCTAATTCTAGGTCTAAATTGACTAATTGGGATGTTGTTATAGAAGTATGAGAAGACTTGGTTCCCAAAATATAACCATAGGGATAAGATGTTCTTCAAATCATTATCTTTGGCCTAGATGTTGATTGAGTTTAGGTATATCTAGGGTTTAGGTAGCTTGTAGTAATTCTCAAAATCTATGGGAGAAATGAAAGTAATTTTATTATGGTTGTGATCATTAATTATCATGCCCTTATCAATTTTACCATCTTTAAAAATACAAGCAAGAATGTTGATATAATGAAGTACATTAGGCTTAGTTGTTGCATAATATAGGCCTATCATTTAGATAGTGACTATTTCATAGTAGAGTCTCTTTGCTGACATGTTTTTCTCCTCCTCTTGTAATGGTTGGTTGTTCTTCAATGGTGTAGAATAGCTTGGACCAATTGTTGTTTCCCATGTTCATAGCTATGGCATCAGATTCTATGTCCTTGAAAATCATCGCTTATGCATTCGAGGTCAAATAAAGTTATACATCTTCCTTAGAAACACCTCTTTGAGCTGACATGGCTATGAATTACATTAAATTTCTTGGTAGTGATCTACTCCTTAGTTTTGAATTGAATTAGTTTTACACAAACAATAATTTTCTTCTCCTTGGCTCATTAATAATGATCATAAGGTCAAATTAGGGATTTTATTTATGCTAGATATTTTTTGAAGGTCTTTACAGAACTTTAATGATGATAACTATTAAAATTATGTGGGATTTATAATTTAGGTTTTGCTCAGATTTGCACATTTATACCTTTGCCTTTCTAGGTCTATGATATCTTTTGACTTGATGTGTATGCTAATGTGGAATTGCCATGTCATTTTATTTATTAATTTTATAAATGTGACCATTACCTCTAGGACACATGTCACCATCTTATTGGGTATAGAACTTTGAAAATTTCACCTAGGCTCACACCATTGGATATGATTACATGGACCCACGTGGGCTATCAATATCAATTCAAGGGATCAAATGTCATTAGTTGATTTCTATATTCCCCATGGTTGTGATACTTGTCACTTCTACATTCATCCTATGCTTCATTGAAATGTCAACATTGATCTTGTACCATTGATTTGGATTACATGGATCAATGGTGCTCCATCAATATTTGCTCACTAGGTTTTATCCTTGGCTCTACATACCATTGGATCTCTAGCAAGGTCTCCATAATGGTGACACTTATCACCCCTTCACTCATCATAGAGCTTCATTGAAATTTTGACTTAATACACACCATTGATCAGAATGTGTATGATTATCAAAGTACTATTGATCTTCAAGGACATGCTCAAGATTTAACTATCCATTATGATCATGACACTTGGCATCTCTATGGTTGCTCACTGGGCCTTGACTTTTCATCCTTCACCATGCACCATTAGATTATCTTTGGTTGATAAGATGTGCTTCATCAGATCTAAATCCAATGGATTAAATTTTTTGGATGCTTGTTATTCTATTATTGAAATTATGACACTTGTCACCTTCTCATTTGTCTAAGAATCCATTAAAATCTTGACTTAACATTCACTGTTAGATAAACCTTTCTGAGTAAATGCACATTATCAATCCTATAGATAATAAAAATAAAGTAAGTCAAAATTTGAAAATATAGATAAATTAGGCTATAGTTTTGGACTAAGGTTTTATTGGTGTTGATAAACACGATAAAACCTTAAGATAAAATTTTAAGCTAAGTTTTAAAATGTAATAAAAGGGGATCCCACTAGGTATAAAAGACATGGCATAAGGTTTTTTATAAATGGACCTTGTGATTAATTAGAACATGTGAAGATAAAAGTAACACAGGGATTCAAGACATAAAGAGAACTTAGTATGAAATTTATAAACTAAGGTTTGGTCATGTTGATAAACATGACTAAATATTAGGATAAAAATTAAACTAGGTCTATGACATAATTAATTGTTCTTGTGAAAATTTCTCATGCATAAATTTGAATCTAATTTAAAAAGACTTGAGATAGGGAAATTTTAATAAGGGATTTAAGATGATTAAACATGAATTCAATTTGATTTTTAACAAATGAAAGTTTAGTAAAAGATCAAATTAACATTTGAGCTATAAGACCTAGACATTGTCCATTCAAATAGACTCCATTAATCCTGCAACATATATCTAATGTTAGTAATATTTAGACAAGACCAAACAAGAAACCTATGAAAATATGTCAACCAAAATAGGGGTGGATTAAATTCAAATATAAACTATGTGCAAACATGCTAGTTGTACTCTAATCAAGTGAATTTTCAATTTTAGGGTACAAATTTGCACAATTTGAAATAAGGGTCCCCATTTTTCAAAAATGGGGGTATGTTGACCTCAATAGGTAGGGGATTAGATAGATATTAGGTGGGTGATTAGGGATTAGGGGTGTAAGAGAGCCTAGTAATAGGCTTAGTAGGTGGGTAGGTAAGCCATGGAAATTTAAAATTCCCAAATAATGGATAAGATAGGTTATTATAGGATTAAGAGATGATTAGAGGAATTAATATGTTGGTGGGGTTAATGTAATGTTAGTCAATGAATAAATGATGAGGGGGATTTTATTTAAATTAATAGGATTAGGATGAAAGGGGATAAATTAGTGGGATTAATTAGAATAATTAAGATGAGAGGATTTAAGTGCATACAATCTAATTTACGTCTCCAAACATAAGACTATGTGTCAATTTCATGTAGAGAATGCATGTATAGAAGTAATTACCCAAAATAAAATTCCTAATCTAAAATAAAATATATATTCCAAACACATTATGAACCAATAGTTCTAAATTAACTATAACATGTAAATATATATTTATATTTAGAGTGGTGTTGATATGACACCACTAGTATAGGATAGTTGAGTGACAATGATTAAAAACAAATAGTTGATGAAATCTCTTAGGGAATAAAAATTATCCCTATTGGAGTATGCATGACTACATATCTAGAAAATTGGGGACACTGCGATGGCATGGTATTACTTGTAGTTGATTGTATCCTTGGTGGGTGCTAATCCTAACACTCTTTTTGTACCTAT